>OZ022414.1:64436114-64783966 GCA_963989365.1 Rhimphoctona megacephalus | reverse complement strand
AATGTAAAATTAAAAATAAATTTTTTAATAACTTAAAAATGTTTCAATTAAATCGTAATTAATGATTCTCAAATGAAATTGCAACTAATGTTTTTAAATAGACCGCGATGAAAGCGTGGATGTACATCCGTACCGTACCCCCGTGTATCATGCAACTGCATATTCCTGAATGCATCTGGAATTTTATGAAAAATTAGTCCAACACTGCGTGCCATTTTCCAAATACTATAGGCTGTTTTGCATACAGAATGCAGTAAAATAGGCGGAAGAGGGGGAAGAAAAGAGCGAATGGATTCTCTAGTAAATTAGAGGACATGCAGAATTTTCCAGTTTGCGTCTCTGATTGACCTGTTTTCTCAGCATGAAGCGTCATTGTACTGACGTACGATAAATATTCATCGAGGTGGACTTAGATACGAAGTCGGAGGGATAAAGAGGAAGAGAGGGGAAATGAAAGAACATAAAATCGTGTCTCGTCCCCCAAAAACCACCAGAAGAGTTGTACTCAAGATTTGCAGGGTGAAAAGATCGCGATATTCAGAAAAGAAAGTTCCTCAGCCATTTTGCTCTCTGATTGCCAGTTGCGGGAGGGGGGAGGGATGTAATTCACACCCAGTTATTTGAAGTATGCACCACATTGACCGTAACTATTCCATTAATATTTAATCATCGTTGCATTGAAAATACAAATGGCTAACGATTTTTTTCTTCAGAATATTATCTTCTGCCTCTGTTTAGCGCTGCTACGGTTTGCGCATGGCTTTCCGGACGAGAATACATATCGCGGAATAGTGCTTCAGCATAGGCACTTTGTATAATGAACTTTTCATTGTTTCGTTGCTCAGTTTGCTCGAGAGAAATGCACTTATCTCTGTTTTCATTTCCAGTTTGGTTGAACGTAACCAGTGCAAGGGAGCGCAAGGGAGGGTCTCCAGGGTCAAAACGATTTAAACTTAAGACCTCGGCTATCGTATAGCGACCGTTAGCAAACGAGAAAACGAAAATGCGAAATTACTTTCATAATCTTCTCAGGTAGTTTTCTATTCAAAAAATCTATGAAAACTAATTTGAATGAACTAAACAAAAATCAAACATTGAAAAATGTCAAAAATTAAGTTGATCAACAGATTACTCGCTCAATTTTAAACGCGCCTGAATAAATTTGTTATGTAAACATTAAAACGAGGCCAAAAAAAAAAAATGAGAAAAAAAAAGTTCTCCAACAAGTCACGTGGCAGAGATTTACATGTGAAAGTGCGTTGTGACTGAATGACGACGATGATGATCGAGATAAACGTCAGTGTTGAACCCCTCTCCGTTCTCCGATTCAATTGAATGCTCATAAGCGTGTGTAATTTCATTTCGTCTCGAATCTCGATACACAGGGTGTGCAAATTGTAAATTCAATGATCTCTAAAACATCACGCTTATCAAATTAATCCTATGTTGTACCACAATTGAAAAAAAAATATAAAAAAAAAAATGATTAGTTAAATATCTGAACGAAAATTTTCACATAAAACTTTGACATCCAAATACAATAGTAAATATACCGCATCATTATTTTGTCTCATGAAAAATAGCGGAAATTACTTTCAACAAAAATATTATATTATTCCTCCTCGAGTCTAATTTTTTAAAATTAAATTAAATTTCATTGCGTTTTGTGATATAACAACATTATAAATCTTTGAACATTAATGGATACATTTCATTCTCAATCCTCGAATTCACGGGAACAATAAAATTTGTATTGGCTATAGTTGAAAAAATAGGCTAAAAGCAGGACTCCTCATGATGTTTTTTTTCCTCGAAACGAGCCAAAGGGTTCTATAGCCTATTTTACATCAGTCGCAATGCGGACACCCTGTGTATGTATAAATTTCTCAGCGAAAATTTCATATACATGATTTTTATTTAAATATATGGATGATGGGTAGGACGATACGAGAATTATGTTGAATGAACCGGACGCTCTCTCAAACTCTCTTGCTTTCTCATTACCGAGCTTCAGCGCGGATGTAATAAAGCTGCTGTGAATAATTCTGCTTGATCACTCATTATCCGGGTAGCTCCCTATTAAGAGTCGCGGTAGCGACTCGAGACAAGTACATTTACAAGCGAGTGCTACAAGACACTTTTACAGGAAGCAGCACGATTCTACCTGTTTTCAAAAATTGTTTCTTTAATATTTATTAAATAACAGCGTTTTGGAAGACTATTCAAGTTCACGTATTTTTTATTTTTTTTTTTCTTTCGATTGCGACTAATTAGAGCCTCGTAGCTTAAAGCGTATTGATAATATTAATTTTTTTTTTAATCGTTGCTCCGAAAAATTGAGCATTTTTTCGCACACATTTTTGATGCTCAACTGTTTTTTGCGTAGTCGCTGTCTAGTGATACTAGTGATATTGGTGAAAATTCTGGTGACATTCGATCGATCGTACATATGACAGGTGACCGATATTCTTTCTTAATAGTCGTGAGGTTATAAAGATCGCGGTGAATTTGAAATTTTGGTTAGAGTAGCGTTTATAGATAGATAGATAGACGAGTAAAGAGTGACTTTTATTATTATGGATAGAAGAGTGATAGTGGGAAAATAAAGTGTGATAATAAACTATTGAACAGTGACTTAATAAATAATTTTATTTATTAAACCGAGCCCCTACCATTTTTTTTCCGAAAGTAAATTCTACAACGGAATCGAAAACGATCTCTTTTCTCTTTTACCATAAAATGTTCCTCGAATGCAATAATAAGGTTTATTTAGAGACCATTCTCTTCGTTTTTTTGATAACGAAGAGAATGGTATATGATAAACTCATATTCGGTGAATATTTAATATCTTTGTCGTGAGGTTATAAAGATCGCGGTCAGTTTTAACTTTTGATTAAAGTGACTTATATATAGAAGAGTAATAGTGCAAAAAAATAAAGTGTAATTTAATAAATAAACGTTTGAACAGTGCCTTAAAAAATAATTTTGTTTATTAACCCTAGCCCCAACAATTCATTTTTCCGAACGTAAACTCTAGATAGGAGTCGAAAACAGTGCCTCTTCTCTTGTACCATAAAATGTCCCTTGCATGCAATAATAAAATTTATTTGGAAACCATTCTCTTCATTTTTTTATATAACTGAGAGAATGGTGTATGATACCACCTTATGTTTGAATCATCCTAAGTTTGAATTATATAAGGTTTTAAACCACCCTAGAGTGGTAGAGACCTTAAATACATGAAAATACTATTTGCACTTGCAACCCAAAACGGAATCAAGCGATGCGAAATAATTTTGAGCGAAAAGATATTTGATTTGAGAAAAAAAAAATTCATAAGTACTTCACCAATTTTTTTTTATCTATTGCTCACGAGATATAATTCGTAATCAATAAATATTATAAAAGAAAAACTCGCGTAGTACTTCGGCCAAAATTATTTTTTCCAACAAACTTTAGCTCTCGCAATTTTGTACGTATACTTTTTTGTTTCAAAAGCTCGTTTCGTTATGATTACTTATATTTAAAAACTTTTGGTGCATTCTGATGCTATTGGAGTATTTCTTCGGCATCATTTTTATGGAATATTTTCCGATCCGTTGATCTGTTGGCACGGATGTTTCGGTGCAATATTTTTTGAATTTTTTTTTACTATATTAAAAAAAAAATCAATTTTTTACTTGTTCGTTGTTCTTTTATGCGTCGTATCTTCTCAGAATGACTGTACGTTTTAAGTAATCTAATAATTTTATAAGTGTTGATGGTTAATTAGAAGATTGAATTCATTTGAACACTTCTTAGATTAATATTTCACATTGCATTTTTAGTCCGAATATAGTCGCGATACACCAGCTCGAAATTCGATCATGTGTCCATTTTTAGCTGAAATTATTAAAAAATCGCTTGAGCGACCTCTAAAATTTTTATTCAGGATTCAATTCTTGAGAGAATCACTTTTTGATAAATTGTTACCATATTTTGCTGCAATGCCGAAAAAAATGTCAATTATTTTGCATCACTCAGATACATACATAATATAGACATGTTTAATTGACAAGCTATGAATTTCATACCCGAGTACGTACACAATATTGACATGTTTAATTAATAAGCTATGACTTCCATACAAAAAGTCGAAAAATCCTAGCCAAAAACAGCATAAATGCTGTGAAAAAAGGTGAGACAAGTACATTTATGCCCCCCAAATAGTTGTTCCAGTTAATCCCCCCCACTACCCAGTGCCAAAATACTGTTCCCCACAAAAATTTACAAAAACCCGTCTAAGTCGTTCATACAAAGATCTCCGCACAAAAATCCTTTCTAAAAACAAACTCATCATACAAAGTTTTATGGGTAACTGCTGTCATTATCTTATCAAATTAAGTCAAATTGTACAGAGGTGATAATTTCATTCTCGTAAATGTTGTACGTTCACAAAAAGTTGATAAATAAATAAAGATCTACTAAAGTATATGTGGCCAAGTATGTGGGATTTTATTATGTTTATAAAATCTCCAATTATGTTCATATGCCATTTCTCTAATTAATGCTTTATTACAGCGAATTATTATCCTATGACTTGGAACTACAAGGGCTTTAAAAAAAATACAGAATTGCATTAGCCTGCGTGAGCTTGAACGCTGCCACAGTCTCATTTGTAATATTTGTAGTACAGTTTTATTGGTAACAAATTGATAAAAGTTTACTATCGTACGTAGAGCGGATACGCACAGAGTACTTGTCCGGCCCGAAAATTTTCCATACAATTTGTCACATAAGTCAACATTGGTTCACATTACCATACCATACATTTTAGCAATAAGAGTATGGGTCAATCGGTATCTCGCCACCGTGAGTGCGACGGAGATAGCTGCAAATTTCGAAAGTGAAATTCTTCGACACGGTTTCACCGATTACAAAAAGGCTCTGTCAGCGGATTTTTGCCATCGTCCCGCGTCCACTGACAGAGCTTTTTTGTATTCGGTCAAACGGTGTCGAAGAATTTAAACTTCAAAAACTCGAGATGAGGTGATTGATCCATACTCTTAACTAGTAAAATATGCACAGCTAATTTGGAATCACAATACGCGGATTGTTTTGTATCCCAAAGTATCCTCCTTTTCTTTAATCAATTGTTATCGATAAATCGATGCTCATGTGGAGAATATCTCACGTTATTACACGGCACGTTTATTCCGGTTTTGTAACACCCGGGGGAAAATTGGAGTTACAGAGCGTCTAAATGGTACTGTACACCCGAAATAAGTAATCCGGTACCATTTACACGCACTTTTACATCGGTTTTTACTACAACAGGTTTCATAAAACGAAATAAGCCTGCCATATAAAAGCGGTCATCAATTGATTGCATTCCAAGGCGGGTAAGATTCAAATCTGCGTCAAGAGATCCGAATGTTCGGAGTGGTTGAAAAATTTGCCGTGAACAAAAAAGCATATTTTTAGCTGACTAGTCGACAAATTTTCGGGCCGGACAAGTACTCTGTGCGTATCCGCTCTACGTACGATAGTAAACTTTTATCAATTTGTTACCAATAAAACTGTACTACAAATATTACAAATGAGACTGTGGCAGCGTTCAAGCTCACGCAGGCTAATGCAATTCTGTATTTTTTTTAAAGCCCTTGTAGTTCCAAGTCATAGGATAATAATTCGCTGTAATAAAGCATTAATTAGAGAAATGGCATATGAACATAATTGGAGATTTTATAAACATAATAAAATCCCACATACTTGGCCACATATACTTTAGTAGATCTTTATTTATTTATCAACTTTTTGTGAACGTACAACATTTACGAGAATGAAATTATCACCTCTGTACAATTTGACTTAATTTGATAAGATAATGACAGCAGTTACCCATAAAACTTTGTATGATGAGTTTGTTTTTAGAAAGGATTTTTGTGCGGAGATCTTTGTATGAACGACTTAGACGGGTTTTTGTAAATTTTTGTGGGGAACAGTATTTTGGCACTGGGTAGTGGGGGGGATTAACTGGAACAACTATTTGGGGGGCATAAATGTACTTGTCTCACCTTTTTTCACAGCATTTATGCTGTTTTTGGCTAGGATCAGATTTACCCATTTAACGTATCGTATACATTCGCACAATCTATATGTACTACGTACCGTACGCATTCGTACACACAATTAATATGTTGTGAATGTGAATATACACGTAGATCAAGAGTTCTGTATATGTCGTATATCAATGAGCAAAAAGACAATAACGATCGAGCGAAGGATGATTTAATTAAATTATTCAAAGCATCGTTATGATGATACTGTCCTGCTGGCTTTTACTACATCGTCACACACTCCAATTACCTTAATTCCATATACGCTCACTCAAGTTTGTCTCATGTTAAATTCCTGTTTATTGCCTGTACGGAGAGAATATATTTTTTTCAAAAATTGCTATGGTACCATTGTGACCGGGTACTATCTCGTCACTTTTGTGGAGTTTTACCCAAAAGCATACTAATTTTTGTCTTTATTCAAAATCAAAAATTGTAAATCATGGATTTTGCTCGGAGATGAGCGTAAAAATTTGTTTACTGTACTACAGCTAATTTTTACAGGGAATATTGTAAAATTTATTGCGTCTTCCAGCATATCCGCATGTCGCCGTTATTGATACTGCTATGAATTACATTTTACAATGTAACATTGTAAATTTTAATTCATATTATATTTATTTATGGATGGATTTTATCACTGAAAACCGAATTTTGTTGAAATATTGAAATATTTTGTTGGACGTATTCAACAAAATTATTTCGTCCAGGCAACAAAATTTTTGTCGTTTCAATAAAGTTTCTTTTCACTGTAACGAAGTTTTGTTGTAACATTTGAAATTTTGTTGCCTGGACGAAATAATTTTGTTGAATATGCCCAACAAAATATTTCAATATTTCAACAAAATTCGGTTTTCAGTGATAGAGTTATCACAATTAGTACTATGTCAACAGTGAAAAATTGCAGTGGGAGCGATAATACCGTGCTATTGTTCGAAAAATTACCGTGATACATTGTAAAATTTTGATCGTTCGTGCGTAATCACTGGAATCGCCGTACTACTGTTTAAAAAATTACTATGGTACATTGCACAATTTTAAGCGTTCGTGTGCGAGTGCAGAAATAGCCGTGCTACAGTTCAAAAAATTACTATGGTACGTTCTAATATTCCGAGTGCCCGCGGGCGAGTATACCGAAACCGCTCCGCTACACTGAGAAAAGAAATTTGTTGTTCCAACAAATTTTTTGTTGAATCAACAAATTGTGGCGAACAAAATGAAATTTATTAATTCGATAGAAAATTTTGTTGATTCAACAATATTTTCGTCGTAATGAGCAATATTTATTTGAGCCTGCAAATTAAGTGGTTGAATTAACCAAATTTTTGTTGAATTAACGAATTTTATTTTGTTCACCACAATTTGTTGATTCAACAAAAATGTTGTTGAATCAACAAATTTTTTTTCTCAGTGTACTGTTCATAAAATTACTATAGTACGTTGTAAAATTTTGGACGAATAGCTTTATTTCGACGGGTTTGTCCTTAAACGAACGTCAGCCTTATTCAGTCACCATTGAACAATGGCACTTAACGCACGTGTGCGAGAATTGAATCTAGGAAAATTGATCCAAGGAAAATTCGTCTCGAAAAATTCGCCTCCGGAAAATGCATCTCCGGAAAATTCACCCACGGAAAATTCGCCCGCGGATAATTTACCCGCGGAAAATTCGCCCCCAGGAAAATTCGTCCCCGAAAAACTTGCTCCTGCTTGCTTGTTTCACAGCCACTGATACATGCTCCGGGGCACATGTAGGGAAAAGATATATACCACAAATTATAAATCTAAAATTTATTTTATTTTCTTATCTTGAATTTGTAGCATGCCGGGATGTGTGCGTGGAATCGTTGTACGTGTAGAAATAGTAGGGTGGGTTTGTAGCACATGTGGAAATAGTACGGTGGGTTCGGGTCATCTTTGGATTGTTATTTGAATAGTTGGGCATGTGGAAATAGTAGGGTGGGTTCGGGTCATCTTTGGGTTGTTGTTTGAATAGTTGGGCATGTGGAAATAGTAGGGTGGCGCCTACATCCGTCGTGTTTTCCACAATTCCCCTTGGCTCTCGTATTTCCAATGCGATACAGAGTGCATTAGGAAAAAAAGGCTGTGAGTATACACTCGAGAGTAAAACGCATTCAAGATAAGAAAATGAAATATATTTTAGAATTATAATTTGTGGTATATATCTTTTCCCTACACGTGCCGGAGCATGTATCACTGGCTTATTCATTATTATTATTAATATGAAACATTAAATCAACAAGAGCAAGTTTTCCGTGGGTGAATTTTCCGCGGGCGAATTTTCCATCGGGCGAATTTTCCGGTGGGCGAATTTTCCGGAGACGAATTTTCCAAGGGAGCATTTTCCAGGGCGAATTTTCCGGAGACGAATTTTCCGGGGGCGAATTTTCCAGGGCGAATTTTCATTGGATCAATTTTCCTGTTACCGCGAGCATTACTCGACGCGTTCGCGTTACTGTGAATAAGCGACGATACTTTGTTACTGTGAATAAGTGATGATACATAATCGTGTGGACGAGTGTATACTCGTTAGAATTTTGAGGATGCAAACTCTTTTCGCACCTACGATCGTGCGCAGTGTCTTTTTTCTTTGTGTATTTCGCGGCCTTGTCAAGATCTGGGAAACATTTTACATCAGAGCTGAATGCTTTTTTTAAAGGATCTTTTTACCTTTGTTTATTGTCATTTTTTTTTTATCAAGAAGATTGTTGCATGAAGTATTTTTATTATGGAAATTATTTACAGTCTTATATTTATTTCATTCCTGCAATGCCTGAAAAAGGAACAAACCAAGCCTCGATCAGGACCGATGAAAAAAAGCACATCCATACGCAAATATTCATACAAGAAAATTGGATATTTTTGATACATCGCAAAATTTCAATTGGATCGTATTGAAATTTTGCACTGTTGTGCCCCGCATGGCAATATAAAATTAGTTGAAATCAACTGCAACATAAATTGATTGGCAACAGGAAGCCAGCATAAATAAAATTGTAAAATAGCACATTCCTACGTTCGATCGCCGCATGGGTCTATCGACCCCGAGCGAGCTCACCCTAAAATGCTGACAGGGCATCACGCCACCGAACGTTCGAAAACATTCAACGACCAATAAATCAATAGAAGGGGTAAAATCGATACCGTTTGGGGGAAATTCATGAATGAATAAAAGCAGAGACAAAATACCCAAATTCGGCAGTCTACGACAGTCTCCAACGACATTCTGAACGATTGGTCTCAAGGCAAAAATACCTTGACTCTGTAATCTTAATCTTTAACTTTATCAATAAACCTAGCGTTAACTTGTTTTAAAGTATTGAGTTGGAGTTTCGACTGAATTATTGGCAATAATCCCCAAAATACTCGTCCTCGATAATTCGTCCCCGCGTGACGGTCTTCGCGGGCACAACAGCACATCGAACATAGTAAAATTTCGGTAGAGGCACGTTGTAATATTTCAGAGGAACACATGGTAAAATTTTGGAGCAGCTAAATGGTAACTTTTCACTGTCTCGCAATGTACTTTTTCATAAATTGAGGATCGTATTTTACCATGCTCTTACTCTTTGAAAAATTACAATGCACTTTGTAAAATTTAATAAATGTGACGACATGGTACCCGGCTACTATCGTTACCATAGTCATTTTTGAAGAAATTTTCTCTCCGCGTATGTATATTGCGACATATCAATACGTAAAAACAGTGACGCTAGTTTATTTAAGGTTTTTTTGGAGTCATTCTTCGAAAATTCTTGGAAATAAAAGAGAGGAACTTGAAAAAAAAAAAAAAAATTTACAAATGTTTGAAATATGCCTAATACTAATAATAAATGTAGAAAATAAATCGGTAGTATTTTTAGAGCGTCAACGTCAACGTTTAGACTGGATCATTAAAATTTGGATTTAACCAAAAGGTAGCTGCGGAAACTTTTGGTCTGTATAAAATTTCTTAAATTCCTATTTTCCCGACTTTTATGCATACATATAGATCGTATATCGGCAAGATGATACGAAGAAGCCTCCGAGCTGTTCTCTAATCGAATTAAAGTGTCAACGAGACTTCTGTGAAGATATCTTTTACCTATTAGTATTCGCCGCAGACTTGCTATATATTTTTCCCTTTTGCACTTTATTTCTTCCTTTTCCATGTTTTGGAGATAATATAACGCGCATATGTATACAGCATGTCCCGGAATCCCGGAACGGTTATTACTATAAAATTGGATTTGAGTCAAAATTCCAAGTCAGAAAGTAATTGAAGATTTTTCGATCCGACGAAAACCTCTGAAGAGTTATTGACATCAATGAGACAATAAAACAATTAGAACAAATTTGGCCAATCGACGCGTACGTTCGATTGGTTCATATGCTCAATCATTAACGACTCATTAAAGCTGGGTAGGAGCAACAAACTTCCGGATACTGTTTTACTCAGAATTTTACAAGTACAAGATACCGTCACTCAACTCCAGTTATGGGCCACCGTGTGAATATAAATCCGCATTTTTATGACATGTTATCAAGTAATCAAATGTTCAATTCTCACCGAGTTTCTTTTATACTCTCGGAAAGTGTGTGTGGGTAAGCTCAAATCATGGATGTGTGTGTAAGTTCGAATCTCGTGCTTGAACATTTAAAGGGACGTGAAAAACGTGGGAGATGAGTCTTCTCGTTAATTAGCAACGATAGCGATGGCCGAGAGTCTCGTTCACACGTTCAAAGGTTATTAACGCCGAGTTTTCGTCTCTTACTACACTTACGATGGTATTGACAACTATTTGCATTGGCCTAATTAAGGAGACCTGTTTTGCCGCTTTTTTGCTAAACTTTATTTTTTATTCGAAATGAATAACTGACCTTTAGCCGAAAGGCCGAGCCAAGTGTGGATTTTCGAGAGAATGAAACTATCAGCAACTGGAATACACAAAAAAAATGCATCATTGATTGGCAACATATAACACTTTGTTTCAAGAGACTAGAAAATATATATATTTCCGCGTTACGTCGAAATAAACACGCTCGACTCTTTTTTCATGCATCTTCTTTTTTCTCTCTTGCTCGAAATCCAAAGAGAAAAAAGGACAAAAATATGTAATAATAGAAAGAGACAGGATTGAAGAACGAAAAATGAAATAAAAGGGGAACAAGAGAATGGGCAGGAAGAATAGTGAAAGACCAAGAAGAACAGAGAAAGAAAGAAAAAAAGTGAAAGAACAAAAAAAGAAAAAGAGCCCCGAGACATACCCTCACTTGACCCGATTACTTAACGAAAAAACATCAGAGAGACGTATAAATAAACTACTGTGTTTCACGAGTTGACCGGAGGGTCACCGGGAGCAATTTTGCTGGGCCAACGAAATATAGACGCGGAAAAAATTAGATACGCGAGACATTCGCGGCCAAATCTACTGAAGTACATTTTTATTTTTTGTGAAATATTCTCAAAAACATTGGCTAAAATAAGCTTGTTACCGTTTTTATTTCGTTGAAACTTTACAGTGAGAAAAAAGAGTAATCAATTACAACCTCACGTTTTCATTGCATTTGGAGAAAAAACGGAGCACGACTGGTGTACTTTCTCGGTGTCGTATTATATACGTATAATAAGATGTCCCACGAATACTCGATTACGATATTGAACGCGAGGTGTACAAAGAGACCGGGAACATAACACGTCTCCACAATTTTATATTTATATATATATATATATAAGAGTATGCATGTGTATCCACATATATCTCCATCGAAAGGAGAGATAAGGATATCTTGGTTGGATAATAATATAGTAAATCCTTTTCAGCGAGGTTCTTGAGGTAGAGAAAAGGAAGGAGGGTGTTTTATGGAAGCAGGATCTCTTTTTGAGTTCACCTCAATGTGTGTCTGTGCTTCGAGATTGTATACGATAGCACGGAGGATGACCCGAATATGGTGTTGCAGAAATGAATCCAGTCGTCTAGAGTATAACGTGAATGCGTGAAAAAAAGAAGAAAAAATTTACGTAATTTGATCCTTGCATATGTAGACCGTTTAGACGAATTAACGAATGATTAAATTTGTTAACCAACGTTTTTACTGTAAATTTGAATTTCCCACGAAATTGTGCGTTGAAAAGTGTTTAGGCGTTTTGTCATAGGATAATTTCGTAACGAGTTATGAGTAATAGAAGTGGGGCCAATCCGAGTAGCGCGAGTCCTTTCTGTCCCTCCGTGGCGGTGCGCGAGCGAGGTGCTGCGCGCAGGAGTGGAAGGGGGGGGGGGGGGGGAGGGGCGGCGTCAAATCTCGGCGCTATTCTGATTGGCGTAACTTTTATTTTATTAATAACTCAACAGCAAATTATCATGTTGAAAAACGTTGAAAGACTTTTCGGCCCAGAATTTCATTCCGGATCTATTGATCTTCGATTTTGGAATACCACGTATGTACAGATATTATGGTTGCTCTGCCTCTGTGTGAGAATTCTTACACGAGTATAAGCAACACAGCTGCTGCAAATTTAGTTGGCCCTGTAAGACGATGGTATACCAAGTCTGCCGCGAGTAATACAGCCAGGATTACGGATCGATATCGGTGAATCAACCCTGCGGAGCGGCAGACAAGACTGCGGTCGCGACATCATGGCGTTACTCTCTTTCTCCTTTTCTCTTGTTTGGATCACATACACTCGTCCGCAAATCAGATAACCTCGGTCATTCTCTCCATGTAGTTATATATATATATATACATATCCGCGATGGTACGAAAAAAAAATAGGCACAGAAAAATATAAGAAGAAAAAGGGCTCGACGGAGAGGATATCGAATCCTCCAGTGTAAAATTATTTTCCGAGGCGGAAACTTCTCTTCCCCTCCTTCGTGTAAGCCTACGATCAGAATGACAACTGGGATTATTTGTAATATTTTCTTTGTGGAAGAAATAGTTAGTACATGGATCGATTTAATTTTTTAATGCAATCGATTTGTTAATCGCCACAAAAATGATAAAAATCTTAATTGCAGAAGCAGCAATTCTTCGAAAAAAAAAAAAAAAACATTAACAACAATAATTATAATCGAAAATTCGTATGACGTATGAGATTCATGAGTCACGAAGGATCATGAAAGCTCGGGATCGAATGTCCCGTAAGTCTAAAGACATGAGAGTGTTGGTCATTATACAGTATAGGTATATATAGATGAGTCTTTCGAAGAGAATTGTCCAAGTCTAAAAGGGAGGCCTTCGAGCGATTCAGCATCCAAGCACGTAGGCATATGGCGCATTATGCATACGGGACGTATTATTTACCTATATATACGTATCTTTGGAGTTTGCACTCTTCCGTCATTCCTCGAAAAGGTACAAGACAGCAAGAAAAAAAAAAAAAAAAGAGAGAGGAAGAAAGATGAGAAAATCTCGAGACAACAAACTTTGTTCATGCTTCTCGTGAAATATCTTTCTCGTATATGTAGTTTTTCCTCGGTACTTCATGCAGCCATATCTCCCGTGTGTACAATACTTTCGTGTATAGGCGGAATTTAGACGTTATATATATAGATATATAAATTGGTATATAAGTATATACAGTGTCTGAATTGTAATATAAACGTGTGCATATATATATATATACGTAAACTGTATTTATATGATAAGGAAAAATGTGACTTCGATGGGCAAAATACAATCGACGATCGTTGGGTCCGATAGCCTTGTTGGCCCCTGCGGAAGGTGGCTCGCAAGAACCCGACCGTACAATCTCATAATTCATAGTCCTCGACTACTACGCTATTATAGCGTGAGTTTATATATACATATAAGCTCACGAACGGTGTCTTGAGAAGAAAAAATTATGAGTTCTGTTTAGAACGCCGGGATAACCTTAATGTTTTTTGAATAACAGAAATTTAACAGATACCGGAAACAATCGTTAATTTTTTTGGACAACCAACATACGGAATGTTCATGATGCCCGGATAATATTGAAAGCCGTATTTTTTTTTTTAACGCATGGACAAAAATCGAATTTAATGATATTTCAAAAAAAAAAAAAAAGAAAACGTACATTCTCAAAATTCTTTACTTATTCAAGTATAGATAAAATAATCGGCAAGAGTACGATTTCCGGGGCGCCAAAATTTGATGACGGATATTGATTGGGTCCTCGAGTCAAAATAAAACGAAAATGAAGAGTAACAAAATTTGATATCTCTAACGGTTTTCGAAATATCGATATATTTTTGAAGAAATTTTTTTGAAATGATGAACGTTATTCGTGTGATCTCTAATTAAATGGACGCATTATTCAAATATGGTAGAGATCAAAATTCGAATTTAAAGAGGGTGGGTTCGGGTCATCTTTGGATTGTTGTTTGAATAGTTGGACATGTGAAAATAGTAAGGTGGGTTCGGGTCATCTTTGGATTGTTGTTTGAATAGTTGGACATGTGAAAATAGTAAGGTGGGTTCGGGTCATCTTTGGGTTGTTGTTTGAATACTTGGACGTGTGGAAATAGTAGGGTGGGTTCGGGTCATCTTTGGATTATTGTTTGAATAGTTGGGCATGTGGAAATAGTAGGGTGGGTTCGGGTCATCTTTGGGTTGTTGCTTAAATAGTTGGACATGTGGAAATAGTAGGGTGGGTTCGGGTCATCTTTGGGTTGTTGTTTGAATAGTTGGGCATGTGGAAACAGTAGGGTGGGTTCGGGTCATCCTTGGGTTGTTGTTTGAATAGTTGGACATGTGGAAATAGTAGGGTGGGTTCGGGTCATCTTTGGGTTGTTGTTTGAACAATTGGACATGTGGAAATAGTAGGGTGGTCACATACCCGCGCGTGTCAGAAATCTATGATCCAATGTAGGCCAAAAACGCTTTTTTCCAACTTCAAATATTCATATCTCCTTCAGGGAGCCGAAACGGCAAAATCGTTATTCTTGAAATTGTTTTTATTTTGGTCGAAATATTCAGAATCAATCGCCAAATCTTGGCGCCCCGGAAATCGTACTCTCCCCAAGTAATCGAATAATGGGACAATTCTCAAACAAATAAAAAAATATCTTTTTCGTTCTTTAATAAATCTTTAGAGATATAATAATCAAGTTGAAAATAATTTTTAATGAAATAATGAGTTTAATGATCATGATTCAAGATTAGCGTCAATGAACTCGTTGAATTTACTGATTCGTTAATTTGTTGCATTTCTATGAGCAGTACGCGTACTGCCCCGGAAAAAAGTTCTATTTAGATCTATTACCATCGTTTATTCGAATTTTTAAAATTTGAATCAACAAAACTTCTATTCGTTTCAGCTAGAAAGCTGTTTTTAAATCAAATAGATAATGCTATTTGGGTTCGTTTATTCGAGTACCCAGGTTAAAGCTTCTTGCTCTGGTCATCGCGTGGCACAGAGCGTCGAGGCATTTCTCATATACAATTTGCACATCTATATAGATGTGCAAAAATTGCAAGAACCAAAGTAGTATTATTAGTCCGATTGACTATGTCTAAGAGGACGAACATGAATTTTTGTACCTACCCGGGGTCGCAGACCCTTGAAAATATTATTAAATAATATCATAATCGAATATGGTATAATTAATATTATAAATATTATTTTTATTTCAACTTCATATTCATTCAATTTTGAAGATAAAAATATGTCCGATTTTAATACATATTGTAACGATACGCTTTTGCCGAAACGCTTAAACGAGTTACGCGTCGGTTCGAGCTATCTGAAATTTAGGAGCAGGTATAAAAGAAACGTGAGACGAAACGAGGATTATGTTTTAACAATGAAAATAAATCTGGTTTATTCAATGATACAAAAATGATTTCTGTTTGTACATGAAATTTTGTTGAAAATAAAGAAAACATTTTTTATTTATTTCTCCTTTTGTTATTTCTTTTCAATTTGTTTGATTTTCTTATTTTTATTTGTATGAAAACAATGATATTTATTTTATTTCTATGAATTTGTTCCAAATTTTGTTGGATTTCGTTCTTACAATAACGATAATAATATAATCGTACGATATTTTTCTTTAAGATAATGATGACATAATTGATTTTTTTTTTGTAATAATAAACTATTGTAATAACAAACTCAAAATAAATTTTCGCGATTAAATTGTCCAAAATAATCAATTAGATTTTTCAGTGTGATTCTATACAATCATAATAATATTTTTGCCCGTGACTCGATATAATCTTACAACAAATGAAATATTGTTGGACAATTTAATAAAGGCTCTTTGATATAAAAGGATTTATTGACTTCCTTAGTAACTTATTCTGGTTACTTTTCAAATAAATTCAAAATTCAATTAGCATGAGAAAATCTCCACCTCCAGCCAGCAATAAATTTTCAGGCATTTGAACTCAGGTATTTAGAAAGAAAAATTGGAAATACTAGCTGCAGGAATTGAACGAACCCGAACAATTCCGTCACCAGTGCCTCTCAAAGGCTGGGTAAGCGGCTGCAGGGATAGAACGAAATCGAACTACCCCGTCCCGTCACCAATCGGTAATTTATCGTAAATGGGCTGCAGGAATCGAACGAAACCGAACGACTCCGTCACCCGAAAAGGATAAATTGGAGTACACCAGCTGCAGGGATAGAACGAACCCGAACTACCCCGTCACCGGTGTATAGGAAAATTAGGAAAGGTAGTTGAGCTGGTTATGGAATAGGAGAGTATTCTGACGCTAAAAGTTCGGTATCTCACTTTCAGAATGAGCTCCCGATGACTCTGCGCACGGTCTTTTATATCCGAGAAAGTTCTTTGTTCTCACGTTAGCGAACGTGGATTCGCCCTTAAAATAATCTCGAAGAAATTGTTCCATTTCTCAATTTTCTCATTGGAGCTTCGCGTTGTCCTCCGTAATCTTATTGGCTCAGCGCATGGCGTATTTACAACGCGCATGCGCGAGAATTTTTATTTTCGTAATTTTCATCATTTTATAAAATTTCATATTTTCATATTCTTTTCTATATTTTAGTCATCGATTATTTCCCTTTTTGACAATAACGAAAGTATTTATTATTGTATTTGCCATTGCCCAGGGTTCTCCCCTTTTTAGCTTGTCCCCCCCCCCCCCCCCACCTTTTCCAAAGACACCCCCTTGTGCGGCTGCAGCCGACTTATCCCCAACTTTATCGCATTTGCCGAGGGCGAAGGGAAACTGCAGAAAACCGGCTTGCCGATACAGCCGGTACACCTCCCTAATTTCCCCGGGTAGCAATGCGAGCATGCTCAAAGCACAGCTACCAGAGACGCTTAAGAAAGGTACCTCCTCAGCTGTAATGCAATGAGCTAGCCAGTACACGGCTAGGGGACCACCATCCGCACGATGGGTAGAACCGTCCACGGGAGGCACCCGGAGCCGAACACCACCAACCGCTCAGGGATCACAACAGCGAGGTCTGGACAATGATTTTTATAAAGGTGGAGTCCAAACCACCCGGGATTACAGTGGAAACACGTGAAAAAAATCTCAATTTTTCATTGGTGTTTTGGTCGGGATTCGAACCCGGGACCCACGGCGTGCGAGCCCGAGCCCTTGTCCACTAGACCAACCGCTCTCCCAGACCAACCGCTCTCCCAACAATAACGAAAGTATTTTTTTTATGATTTTATAATAATTTTATCATAATTGAAAACTCATCTCCGATTCATCGATTCCCCAAGGCGATCGCCACGCGCATGCGCAGAAGTCATCAGATTTTTTAATTTCATATTTTCGCCTTATTTTTCTAATAATTTTAATGCACGCATGCCTCATTTAATTTTTATGCTTTTTTTTATATTTTACACGTCATATTATTCATAATAATGTCTCTTTTAACATTGATTATCGAAACATGCTTGAAGTCACGCACGCAAAATTTTAGTTCGAATTTTTTCCGATAGGCCCCGGCCCGGCACTTTCGTAAGTGCCGCTTCGTCTTCTTCGTAGTGTTAAATGTGGCCGTCGACGAAAAAGTAAACAAAACGTACGCACATTTTCGCGTCGTTTTGGCAGAATTCGTTAAAAAATGTCGGGATAGGATGAAAATATCGGGGATTAAAAATTTTTTAAAATAATGTGGATACAGCGCGTAAGTGTTTCCGTTTCAATATAATAAATTTTTCATTATGATTAATGAAAAATTGATCATAATATTTTTTTATTCTATCAAGAATATAAAAATACTGTGATCAAAAAAATAATTTCTTAAGGTGGTCTATCAGTTGCATGAATGGGGGATCGATAACTGAAAAGTAGATACACGTTTTTCTCGAAATATCAAGCGCGTCCGGGAAAAACGTGTATCTACTTTTCGGTTATCGACCCCCCCCCCCCCCCCCCCACTCATGCAACTGATAGATCACCTTAAAGTTAAATAGACCTCTATTTGCCCGTCAGACAAGGATAAACATTTATTTGATTCAACTTTTGAGTGTGTATATTTTCCATAAAATACAAAAAAAATGAAATTACGAAATGACTGAATCGACCAGCAATGAAATACCGAATACAAGTGAAAGAAAAAAATGGAGGCAAAGTAAAATTGTTTCCGTCTGCGAGAGGAGCAAATTTCTGGAATGTTGTGAGCCGATCGTACGGAAAAACCTTTTGCTTCAATTAAGTCATCACAAACACACACACGCACACACACATAGATATATAAATTTCGAAGAACGACAAGAGATTTGAGACTCGAGTGCAAGGAAGCGAGATGAACCAAGATATATATATATATATATATTATATATATATATATTATATATATATATATATATATATATATATATACAGGGTGTCCCATTTAATCTTACACCTGACTTTTCTCGGTAAATGTTGCTCGGATCAAATATTGTGTGGAACAAAACTTTCAGGGGTTGAAGGGGGACGTAAGAAAAAAAATGGTTTGTGAATTCAAAACTCAAAATGGCGGCGTTAGAATGGCCGACATGTTTTTTTTTTAGGGAAACATAACTTTTTTTCATCACCAAAAAATTTTTCAGCGCAAAACGAAAAACTTTTGTTGGAAAATTTTTTTGATCAAGTTCATAATTTTTGAGTGAGAACATCATTTAACTGTTTTAGAGGTATTCAGGATGTACCACGAAGAGATCTTAAACGTACCAAATGCAAGTGCGTTTGCAGACGCATATGCAGACGCACACGCAAACGCACTTGCATTTGGTACGTTTAAGATCTCTTCGTGGTACATCCTGAATACCTCTAAAACAGTTGAAAATGATGTTCTCACTCAAAAATTATGAACTTGATCAAAAAAATTTTCCAACAAAAGTTTTTCGTTTTGCGCTGAAAAATTTTTTGGTGATGAAAAAAAGTTATGTTTCCCTAAAAAAAAAACATGTCGGCCATTCTAACGCCGCCATTTTGAGTTTTGGATTCACAAACCATTTTTTTTCTTACGTCCCCCTTCAACCCCTGAAAGTTTTGTTCCACACAATATTTGATCCGAGCAACATTTACCGAGAAAAGTCAGGTGTAAGATTTAAATGGGACACCCTGTATATATATATATATATATATATATATATATATATATATATATATATATATATATATATATATATATATATATATATATATATATATATAGAGAGAGAGAGAGAGAGAGAGAGAGAGAGAGAGAGAGAGAGAGAGAGAGAGAGAGAGAGAGAGAGAGAGAGAGAGAGAGAGAGAGAGAGAGAGAGAGAGAGAGAGAGAGAGAGAGAGAGAGAGAGGACACAACGAGGAGAGAATTGTGTGGTACGTGGTTCGCGTGCCTTCTCGGGCCGGGTTTTCTCAACCAGCAAATTGGTTCCCTTCTGTCCCTCTCATCTTCCTGCTCACTGACGCCTTTACCAATTTTCGGCTTCTCTGAAATTTGATCGCTTTTATCTGCCTCTCTCTCTCTCTCTCTCTCTCTCTCTCTCTTTCTCTCTCTCTCGCTCACTCTTTCTCTACCCCTTTTTTCTTTCCATTTTGCAAATATTATAATTATTTTTCGACAAGATTCGGGGCAACATACGGGACTTGTATGCATTTAAAAAACTTTAACTTTGCTTCTGAATACTTGGCATCGAGATTCTGCCGCGTCAATATCGTAAAAATTGAATTAAATTAGCAGGAAAATTCTCACGAATATCATGACAAATGATAGTCAATCAATTGATTAATCGAAACTGCATCTCGACATAATTAACCCAATAAAGATTATTACAAATAACAGAACAAAAATCGATAAAATTTATCACACGAGTGATACATTTATTGGGTACGAGCGATACATTTTTTTTTTGCGATGCATTACGAAAGATTCCCTTCCGGTGTTCCGTAATCGTTAAATTAATAATTCATGCGCGTAGCAGCAGAGTGCATTTTATTCGCATAGTTTCGTCACACTTATAATTTACGCACGTTTGATGTTCGTACGTATAGAATATCTTTATATATAGGTATAAACAGTAAGAGCGAGAGATAATATGTGAAGGTATACGTGCACAATTGTAAGGAGGTCGCGCTAATCAGTGCATTGCCTACTCGAATCGCGTTCGTGGCTCGTAGTACGTGGGCGTCGAACCAACGACGAGATCGGCCACAATCATGTCGACAACGCTCTGTAGAGTACATAAGAGAAGTACTAACTGTTTGTTTGTAAGAACGAAGAAGGAAGAAAAGGATGAGAGGAAGGGCGGAAGACTCGTTATTCGAGACGTAAACTCTCGCGTTCGCCAATTATCGATGAACACAAATGTCTCCAACGCTCTCTTTCTTCACTTACTACATAGTAAGAGAAATGACTTTTTGTTTCGCCTTTTTTAGCACGAATTTTGATGCAATTTGACCGGGCGTTGTGAAACTAATAACTATACAGTCGATTTTTTTATAACTACTGTATTTTTGTGAATGAATATTCATTGAGAAAAAAATGGATAATAAAAAAGAGAACAACAGAATTGAAGCAATATAGGTACATATTATTAGTTCGTGCGACTCGCGCGGCGTTCAGGCGCCGACTTAGTGAGCGGCTCAGCGCGCTGAAACGGCTCCAACCCCGCGTTGCCTCGAGACAGATAAGGCGCGACACTAGCGTCACGAACGACAGCTGTGTCGAATCGAATTTTAGTTCGCGCTTTCCCGTAATTCCCGGACAACCGGGAAAACTATACGGACTCAATCACTTTGAGTTTTCTTTTTTTTTTTCGTTTTCTGAAAATCGCTCAAACATTTTTGTAATTTAATATATCGCGACAATCATTTATTTAAACAAAAAATCTCGACCAATGATCGTTTTCAGTCTCTTTGCACGGAAAAAAATGATCTGTAAAAATGAATGGTTGATATTTAAAAATTACTGAAACGGAAACAAAATGAACAGTTGAAAACTGTAAATTACTCGTTTTACAGTGTGTTCCATCGCAAAATAATGGATTTAATGTGTTTTTTATTCTCTGATCAGTTATTAATGCTGACTTAAACTGTAAAAAACTCAATGTCCACAGCACAAAAATGACATAGCAGAAATTATAAATAAAAACGAGAAATCCCACTGTGTAGAGAACGTAAAATGTGCAGTCCCCTAAGTAAAATTTTCAGTACGTATAGGAAAATAAATTGTAAATCAATACTATTTACTGATATTGAAAATTGTAAAAAATGTTAAACGGAATTCATGAAAAATTGTAACTAGGAAATATAAAAATTGTGTATTTCCTATTGAGAAAATTACCATCGACATAAATTAGAAATTGCAGTGCGCCCCCCCCCCAGTAAAAATTCGAAAAGGCACTGCAAAATTTGCTATGTTACTTTCAATTTTTACAGTGTGTACACTGTAATTTCTCCAAACGCGTGAACCAGAAAATTTCAAGATGAAATACTTTATTGAAGATTGTTGCTGTATTTGCTTATTACAACTCAAACAATGGGGGGGGGGGGGGGAGGGGGGGGGCGAATTTTCAACTACACGGAAGCGTTACGGACACGATACATCGTAATATATGAAAATTCGATATTTTTTATATTTCAAATTTTTCTTGTTTTGAAAAGACTTGTCTCATAGATTATTTATTGACCTTACCGATTATATTCTGGATTGGATATGTACGTATCACTTTTTTTTTACCCACAATTTGCAAGTGGATAGTGGTGTAATAGGTAGCGTCGGTGCGCGTTGGGTCGTAGATCGGTAGGTAGGTAGGTCAGATCGAATCCCAGTGTAGATAGGAAAATTTTTCGGCACAAATTTATGTGGGAAGTGATGGATGTAAGAAAGTGTGATTGAAAATGCATTAATAATCAAAGAATTTTTTAAAATTTTGCTTTAAACAATTTTATGGTTATGTTTAGGTAATTCTGATAAGTTCAGTTTATTACTTCGTGTACTTTTTGCGGTTTCACACTGTAAAAACGGGGTGAATGTAGCGTGTACTTTTTACTGTTCGACACTAAAAATTCGTTTGCTGAACATGCAATATGTCATTTACAGTATTAGTATTTTCCACCACAGGAACTTGCAGATTTTGTTTAAAGTTTCATGAAAAATTGATGTTTACGCGTCCGGAAGGTGCTACTAACGTGGAAAACTGTAAAGTTTCATGAAAATCCCAGTAAAAATTGCAGTTCGTTTTTTTCCGAATACAATTCGATATTACTTTGCGAGAATGTGACGCGAAGGCATACTCTCGTTCTTATTTTTATGATGCGTCGGTACGTTTTAACTTTTTTATCAAATTATCTTTATGTTTTGTTATTGATGCGTTGTTATTTCTAATAATTCGATAAATCATTTCCATGTTTTTGTTTAATCGGATCACTGAATTGATTTTTTTGTAATATTTCAAGTATGTAGAAAAGTGAATGTCCCTCGGTTATTCGCGCGAAAAGGATTTTTCGAGTATTAGTAAATTCAACCAATAATCTATAAAGAGGATCATTTGAATTTTGCATTATTATTTGTGATTCTGATTCTTCGATCAATTGAAAAAAAAAAAAAAAACAAAAACAAAAAAACATAATTATGATTTTCAATGATAATAAAACATCATGGAACAGCAAAAATTTCATCGACAAATATTAAACATCATCTCTAAAGGACTCAGCAAAATTTATGAATTAAAAAAAAAAGTTGATTCAACAATAAAAATTGAATATTCGAATAAATACTTATTATCCATTTTTTCGTTATGAAGAACCCCCATTTTCTAAAGCGGAAAGGGCTAAAACAATTAGTATAATCATTCGCACCTTTTTTCCGCAATTTTTTTCCTTTCGGCTATACAATTAGTTGCGCGTCGTGGAAAGTCCATGGACGTTTTACGTACTATTTTAAACATAAATTAACTTTACGGACACAGTGACAGGGACAGACACGAAGAGTGTCATTTTTCTGAACCTTTTCAAGAATTTAATTCTCATTCTCATTGGGGATTCTGAGATTTTCTAAACCGACCCCAAGAGGGTGAAAACGACGGCTGGATTTTCTACCTGGGGCAGGTGCAGCCCTTCGTCGTTAAGAGCAATTCACGGAAAAACGCTTCGAGATATTTTTCCATCGGAAAATCGGCTGTCAGAAATTTTCTTCTGTATCTAATATTTCGAGTAGTCTCGACCAAAAATCTACCATCGAAAATAAAAATAACAATATTATTGTACAAAAATTTTGGAAACCCAAATGCGCAATATGATTGTGTAACTTTTTTTTAGCTATCCCGACGCAACACATTTCGATTGAATAGCTTTTGATTTCTGTTGTATCGGGGGAAATATCGGGGGGGGGGGGGGGGGGGGATGGAAATTACTTATTGTAAATAATTGAATTTTTCCGATTAAAACAAATATTAACACGCAAATAATCCGAAGAAATATTGTCACCGTTTTTGATTTAAATCAAGTTCAACATTCTTCAACTATTTAATACAATTCGTTGATTTTAAAAAAAGTTAATATGTGTGAGTATTTGAAAATAAAATTGTCAAGATTTTACGGTTGTTTCTTTACCCAAACTGCCAGTGTAAAAAATTCGACAAACTTTTTTAAATTTCGAGAACGCTGAATCTCAGAGGTGCGAATCATTTAAGCAAAAATCGATTATCAATTTTTCAGATTATAAGAACAATCAAGGATAATTATCGTCTTTTGCATTGAGCAGGTTTCTTTGTTGTTGCAAATTTTACTTTGTAGTTTAGGGGATAGTGTATATTCGTCCGAGACCAATGCCATCGGTCGGTATGGGGAGCGAGGAGGCCAAAAAGTATTAGCGCACTGGTGGAGATGGGATACGAAAAGATGGAAAGGATTTTTCGTTAAAGGCTACAAAAAAGAGTGGGACGGCACATAAATCGAAGCTTTAAGTGCTCGTGATGGAGAAAAGGGAAGGGGCTCGGGGGCGAGCGTTCGAAAATAGCCTCTTTGAAAGGGTGACCAGAAGTTTGATAAGCCGCCTGGAAATGATACGTCCCATATGTGGTGGAAGTGAAACGCACTTGTGTATCGGTGATGAAAAAAAAAGAATTTAAAAAATCAAGTGCCAGCAGACATTCAAGACGAAAACGCTCGTTTATTTCAAGCAAATAATTTCTTTGGCGCTTAAATATTAAATTCATTCAAACTCTTGCGTATAATAAAAAAATATTCGATCTGAAAAAAATTAAAAAATGTACCAATTATCGAAATTTCCATCTTCGTATTATTACCTTCAACTATTTTGAAAATTCTCGCAATAATTTATTCATAATAATCAGGGTAATAGTATCAAAATTTCAAAGCCATAATAGTAATAATTAATCTGTTAATCAAGTCTACTTCATTAGTCAATAGCCATCAAATACTACAACTTTTTCGATTTGTTATTATTTTATTCGTTTGGGTTTATTATTGTTCGTAGGTATAAATTTCTACTGCTCGTTGCAGATACTCGATGAGCAAAAACAAGCAGATACTTGTGACTCTATTTTCGATTCGCTCGATCACGCAGCACCCATAGAAATTGAATTTTCAGCCCGCAGTTTCGAGCGATACTCTCGATAATGTTAAAAAAAAAGAAATAAACAAAAAAAGTTTACAAGTCGCGAGTCGTGGGTACACGTATATATACCTACGTAACTTGTAAACTTCGAGTGATTTCCGCTATCATATATCACACGTGTCCCAATTACAAAATTGATTATTTCCTCAATTTGTCCTCCTGCACATGCCACAGTCAATTTGATTGAATAACTTTAACAAGAGTATTTATTCGATATTATTCACATTTTCAATATGATTCATACTAATAATATTAATATTGATTTATTATTCGACTGCCTTTCTATATTTTTCAAATGATAATGATCAAACATTCATTTTTTTCATGCCTTCATTCAATTTCGTAATCTGAACTTTCAACCGGACGACGTTAGAACGAATAAAAATTCAATTACAGCGAAATAACGAGAGACCGTGGGAGAGGGAGAAGCCGCAGTACCGAGTTATACACGACAAATAATTTTATTCAGCTAAAATAAACAAATAAAAAATAGAGGAGTTCGCAAAAATATACGAAATGAAGCGAGTCACGTGGTTTGCGGGGATTCAATGAGGGAGACGGGGAAAGGGAATACCAGAGAGAACACGCAAGAGCGACATACTATACGGTAGGATAGGCAACGTATACGGGGAGTGGCGAGATGGAAGGGAGAGGAGGATATAAACTTGTTTTCCATGGGGATGTTGGAGAGGGTGATCGACGCCTGTCATCAACACTTCCGGACAAGGCTCGCTGATTAATATACGCTTGTTCGCATTAGACATCCCCCCCTCCGTTTTCTCCCTTCCCTCTTTTTATTCATACTTCCTTTGCCAATGTCAAAATTTCGACTAAAAATGTGCATTAATTAATCAAAACTCTCTGTACAGTAAAAATAAATAATTCAATATCACAAATGTTCAGTGCATTCATATATATGGCTAATTATATTTATGTATGTATACATGCTGGTAAATTTGTAAATGATTATATGTAGACGTATGTATATATTGAATTCAATTGTACATTATTGTAGAAACGTGATAGAGTTTGCAAAGCTTTCCCCCTGTGGTGTAAATTTATTTATGCAAACGCACGTTTGTCAATTTGGCTATGCGTAATACGTCGTATATTCATGCATCGTATTACGTTGTCGAACACAAAATAACAATAATAGGAATAATTTATACGAACGAATGCACGTAAATTCGACTTTCCGCTTCATTAATGATTTGTTAAGCTCGTTCTTCAGCTAAAGTCATAAACACACATGAGAATATATAATATAAAAATTAATATAATACGTCGTGTGCAAAAATTAACGCTGAGTGAGTTTTGAAAAAAATTTTAAATTAATTTACAGATAAGAGTAAATAAATTTTGGGAGCAATGTAAGAATTTACAAATAATATTGAATTATTATTTTCATATATACGAAGACGACCGGGGGTTAGCTACGAGTTATGTACGTCAAACGAGAACATTCGATACACGAGAGCAGAGTGGCGCAGTGGAAGCGTGCTGGGCCCATAACCCAGAGGTCCGTGGATCGAAACCACGCTCTGCTATGTTTTTTTTTTTTATATTTCATTTTTCTCTCACCCCAGTCATCATGATTTGTTTCGAAATCTTCTGCGTGTATCATTACCGTATCAAGTGTTACGATATATACAATGAAAAATAAAAAATACACACCTTCATAAATGATTGTGTATGGACTTGTTTTCCTTCTTCATTGATAATACGAGACCGGTACAGGAAAGTTAATAAGGAAAAGGAAGTATTAAAAAAAAATGGCTGTTGATCCTTCTTGGTACATGATTCAAGTACTCAAAACGAATTGTTCAATCAATTTCTATATGAACACATAAATGACTTATTTACACGTTAATTTGTTTATAAAAAATGAATGGATGGACAAGAGTTGATAATTGGGGTTAGCGGGATAGCGAGACTAATGACGATTAGAATATCGAAAAAATATTCAAAATCGGTCTATAAGCGAATTTTTTTGAGTGACGTTCTTGCGAAAAAAGCTCGTTTCGATTAAAACGCATTTAAAATTTTCGCTCGCTCAGATCACTCTCTTAATATTCATCCGCTTCTAAAATCTATACTTTTTCGAATTTCACTTTGAAATTTTTATACAACGTTCCTGAAATGTTATACAATGAATATATATATAAACCTATTTTTCAAAAATTTTGATCAAAGGGTTCCCTTAATAGAACAAAAATTGTTCAAAGTCATGAATATCGAACGGAGATGCGTACACGGATAATAGGGGGGGGGGGGGGGATGTATATATATATATACATGTATGCATGTTAAATTAAGAGGAAAGTCTTTTTTACGGATGCTCGTGAATCATTGACGATCGTGGTCGAATATAACATACGTGAAAACGGGTGAGCAGAGGCTCTATGCGCGGTGTACCGAATAAACGAGGGCTACCGTCCAAAATTCATTTTCACACGCGGCCTGTTCTCACCTTCTCCGGCCTTTGCGTCCCGTCACGTACAGAGGATTCCCGCTAACGCAGACACATACGAGTTTAGGGATGTTTCTATGCGCGATTTCATCCCTCGACGAAGGTAACAAAAAAAAAAAACAAAAATAAAAACAAGACAAACAGGCGGAACGTGAGGAATAAAAAAATAAAGATAAAAATTCCGGACGATGCAACAGTGCCCTCTCCGGCAACCTAACGGTGTACGAATAATTTGAAACGACCGCGAGTTCCCTCCCTCCTCCCTCCAACTCCTACCCTTTTTATCTATTCTTTCTCTCTTTCCCCCATTCCCTCTTTTTCTCTTCCTCTTTATCTCGTAAACGAGCGACCATGCGAAAAAGATTTTTATTGCTCGGCATTCCGACTGCTTTTACTGTTTTCAATCCCGAAGCGTGCTTACTTTGCAGTTCGTTTATTTTCAATTTAAATCGTCCGCACAAATATATAAATATATGTATATATTCAAATACATGTAACAGTGACATAAACGAGTAGCTATTTAAATAAATAAAAACACAAGGTATATTATTTGTATATAGTATTAAAAAATGAATCGACATTTGTGTATTTTATATCAATCAATAAACAAAAAGTACATATAGGTGTAAAAAAAAACTTTCAAAAAAATGTTTTCATAGTTTATGTAAATTTTCTCAATTATAATTTGTGTGCAAAGAATACAATTTCGAGTAATGGTAAAATAATAGAAATAATTGTAAAACACAAAATCGTGCGATTATTCAGTAATTTAGTCGTGTTTATTAAAATAATTTTCGACGGTTTCGTTCCTCATTACCAATTATGCCCATTGTTTAAGGGGGTCATCCCATGTGACGGCTATTTCTTTTCCGCTTTTTTTGGAATTTTTTTTAATGAACCATTAAAACACACTATCTTTGAATTTTTACCACACATTTATTAATATTTTTACAGTCCCTCAGAATATTATCAAACAAAAATAACGATTTGAATCGACTTTACACCGTTCGGAAGACACTCACGCGTTGATTGACGGCTGCCATGATTCCAGAGGTTTTGCTCATCCGAAATAAAAAAATCAAACGGCATTTTAATTTGTAGACCTGAGACTATCGCCGGAACTAGAGTAAAGTAAAAATATCGAAAATTGAATATTTGGCACCGTTTTAAAAGTCGAAAAAAATGACGAAACTTGAAACTTAATTTTTAAAACCGTGCCAAAAATTCAATTTTCGATATTTTTACTTCACTCTAGTTCCGGCGATAGCCTCAGGTCTGCAAATTAAAATGCCGTTTGATTTTTTGATTTCGGATGAGCAAAACCTCCGGAATCATGGCAGCCGTCAACCAACGCGTGAGTGTCGTCCGAACGGTGTAAAGTCGTTTCAGTTCGTTATTTTTGTTTGATAAAATTCTGAGGGACTTTAAAAATGTTAATAAATGCCAAGTAAAAATTCAAAGATAGTGTGTTTTGATGATTCATCAAAAAAAAATCCCAAATAAAGCGAATAAAAATAGCTGTCACACGGGATGATCCCCGTAACAGAGATTCACAGGCATTCTGTTGCTTCATAATGAGCTTTTAACTTGTAGAACGATACAATGGAATGCTCATTATGCGGTGCCGCGCTAATTCGGTAGCGGCAAATTCACATTGAGGGAATCGATGATGCGCGAGGATAATCAAAATTTGGATTTCACTCAAAGAGAAGGAGAGATCAACAGAGATAAGGACATCATAATCGGAGAATCAATAATTGAAAAATTGATCATGCAATCACACCCGTATTTTCGTATCATCATTCGTGTATCAAAAATCAGATCTGATTGTGCTAACACTCCGATGATTCATTCAGATTTTATTGTAAAACGAAATGTTTATCAAATATTCCATTTTTTTTATAATCAAATATACAACAGCATACATCAGAGATTAATCGTTCAATGACAATATAATAAGTATTTCAAACTTTTAATCAATAAAATGAACGAATAATTGAAACAAATTCATACAAATTTTATGAAAATGATATATTTCAGTAATAATGGAATGTCCATTCATCAGAGTGGGCTTATTTGAATAAAAAAAATTACCTGGAGAGAATTTTTATAAACGTCGATTTCCATAATCAGTATATATATAAGAGAAATAATAAAACCGACGCTCTGGTCTAGTGGCTAGCGTGCTTGCCTGTAAACCAGAGTATCGAGAGATCCTCGGTTCGAATCCCGGTCCCGTAGCCTTTTTACAAAAATTAAATATCAGCGTGACCAGCTCCAGATCTATATATGAGGCATACAGCACAAGTACCTGTACATGTATATGTCACATGTATACACAGCTGTAGTTCATGTTTACATTCTCGTGACAAAACGTGACGAACTCCAACACCGCGAGACGAACCCAGAACCGGCTGTAATGGCACAGGTTTTCCGCAGTTTCCCTGGGCCCATGGAATCGAGTGCCATGCCGAATGCGCTACAGAGGGGGACGTCGAATGCGGCCGCATGGGGGCTTGGTTACTGATCCGGGGACCAGACCCCCAGGGGGGGACAGGCTACTGACCCGGGCCGACCCTGTAATAGGCGAAAGTCTCTAGGCAGGCGGAAAATAAATATATAAGAGAAATAATGAATTATAATAGCTTCAATGGCTATAATTAATTATTTATCAATCATAGTACAACTACACTACTAATTATTTGTAATTATATTAATATAATTATAATAATATTCTATCTGATATTGCGATTATGCATAGATGCGTATAAGAATTATTATTATTATTATTATTATTATTATTATTATTATACTGGAGCAATTTGCAAACCGATAAATTCTCGTCGAGGCTAGCAATTACGAGAGAGATTATATATCCATCCTGAGATCTTCGTACCTTCGGCGTTTACTTTTTTTTTAAGCTATTTTCTTTATTGTACTTTCTACTTTTTTTTTCTTCAACACTTTCCAATCCTTATTTTGCATTTTCATGTCAAACAGCTCTCCGCTCTAAATGCACGCACATGTGTGTATATATATACATACCGTATGAACGCATTTAATAATAATAAATCAGTTGCGCTCCTCTATCGTCCGAGCAAGTATCGCGAACGAGATTGGAGATCGATATGAACGGTCAACTTAAATCTTGTGCTTTTTTTCTTCTAACGTTATATATATATTTTCCGTAATATACAGCGATATATGTATATGTATGAGGTTTCGAGATAACCTCCTGATACATAAAAACATACAAAGAATGTGCCGCTCGCCACTTACTCACCTCACTGGCTATACTATATATGTACACATAAATATATACGTAGTCGTGTGCGTGTGCATCGTATTATGCATCGAGATCTCGTTTCGAGTTGGTGCGCGCGCTCCCTCTATTTCTCGATAAGGAGCGTTTTAATTGGCGATGGCGGCAGCGGACGAGAGAAGCCCCCTTCCCCCCCCCCCGACACTTTATTTATATGCATCGGAAATTTGCATCCCCGCGATATGCCCCCGAGGTAAACACCAAAAGTGTTATTACATTTATACATGTATGCATACAGAGGTTATCTCGAATAAAAATCTTTTAACTTGGACACTACTTGGGAAGTTTTGACGAACCAGAACAAAAGTTGTCAACGATTCGCTCATTATAGACTTGGCATTTGAAAAAGCTCGAAAATAAAAAATCATATGCCAAAAAACACAAAATTCGGAAATAATTAATTTGATCGAAATGTACCGTTTATACAATTATTAAACCGTAAAATTACGAAAGAGAAAAATAGAGGAAGTAGGCAAAAAGTTATAAAATTCGAAAATTTTAAACGAGCACATTGACACGAGACTTTTTTGTTCATCGATTATGCCATTTTTTTATTTCACTCGAGATACCCCATAGTTACGACTTTTTTGTATTATCTCTCTTTACGTGTGTCTATAGCGCATATGTACACGCGTACATATGGGTGATGTTGTGGCTCGTTTCAGATACATAAGGGTTGGTGTGTAAGAAGTCGACACGAGGAAGAGCTCCTTTTACGGCAAGGACGCAAGTCCAAAAGGGCAAACACAACACACTACCGGGAGACCAGAGATATAATATATCGTTAAAAGTATCTTGCTCACACCCAATCCAAAACAAAATTTCTTCGATAGCTATACTTTTATAAATGTATGTATGATTCTTTTTCGAAATGACCAGAGAATGACCTATCTTTAAGACGCAAATGTTTTTTTGACAATTTTATCTTTATTTTGACATCGGACACGTCTGAATTTCACTTTTGACGAAAGGAAAGAACTTTTACATTGAAATCTCCATTCTTTTCAATCAGATAGTACGAAAATTTAATAATAATAAAAATAATAATAACAACAACAACAACAACAACAAAATCGGCGCTCTGGTCTAGTGGCTAGCGTGTTTGCCTGTAAGCCAGAGTGTCGGGAGGTCCTCGGTTCGAATCCCGGTCCTCCGTAGTCTTTTCACAAGAATTAAATATGAGCGTGACCAGCTCCAGCTGTACATATGAGCATGAACAAGTACCTGTACATGTGTATGTCACACGTATACCAGCTGTAATTCATGTTTACATTCTCGTGACAAAACGTGACGTAGCTCCGGCACCGCGAGGCGAACCCAGGACCGACTGTAATGCACAGGTTTTCCGCAGTTTCCCTGGGCCCATGGAATCGAGCGCCATGGCAAATGCGCTACAGAGAGAGAGAGAGAGAGAGAGAGAGAGAGAGAGAGAGAGAGAGAGAGAGAGAGAGAGAGAGAGAGAGAGAGAGAGAGAGGGAGAGGGAGAGGGAGAGGAGAGGGGGAGGGGGAGGGGGGAGGGGCGGGGAGGGGTGGGGAGGGGGAGGGGAGGGGTGGGGAGGGGGGTGGGGAGGGGGAGGGGAGGGGTGGGTGAGGGGGAGAGGGGGAGGGAGAGGGGGAGGGAGAGGGAGAGAGAGGGAGAGAGAGCGAGAGAGCGAGAGAGAGAGAGAAGTCGGATGCGGCTGCATGGGGGCCTGGTTACCGACACGGACCAGACCTCCAGGAGAGACTGGCTACTGACCCGGACCAACCTGTAATAGGCGTAAGCAATATTATATTACAATATTACAATATATTGCAATATTACAGGGTTTACATATATACATTGCAATATTACAGGGTCGGACCGGGTCAGTAGCCAGTCCCCCCTGGGGGTCTGGTCCGGATCAGTAACCAGGCCCCCATGCGGCCGCATCCGACTTCCCTTTCTGTAACGCATTTGCCATGGCACTCGATTCCATGGGCCCAGGGAAACTGCGGAAAACCTGTGCCACTATAGCCGGTCCTGGGTTCGCCTCGCGGTGCCAGAGCCACGTCACGTTTCGTTACTACAGGGTCGTAATAGGCGTAATCCTATAGGCGACCCTGTAATAGGCGTAAGCCTATTACAGGGTTGTAGCGAGGAAAGCAGCGAGGAAAGCAGGAGGAAAATAAAATAATAATAATAACAGCAGCAACAACTTTGTATTCGTTCGATTGAATTCACACCCGTAAAAATCGAATTTTCATCCGACGTCCAAGAATACCGCGAACGAACGACGAAAGAGGATGAGCAACGAGAAGCCTTCCAGAGAGCAGCGATTAGAAAGGATTATATACGGTTACCGGGCAGAGTGGATTGAACGACCACATTGAAATTCGGAGGTTTGAGCGCAATAACGAAAAGAAAGAAAAAAAAAAGGGGCAAATCTCACATTGGGGGAAAGCAAAAACGTTCCTCTAATTATTATTATTATTATTATTAAACATTTGAATTGATATTTAAGTTTTTCGTTCTCCGTTTTGAAATTCTTACCCAAGCGAACGATCCTGTATTCAAAAAATGTCTTTTATTTGTATTTTTTACGTGACCACTTACGCACGCTGTAATAATTATAAGATCGAAAAAAGATATTTCAGAGTGGTTATCGTTTAAAATACTTTGAGCTGACGCCTGGAGTTGCCGGATGCTGCGGTCTCGGAGAAGAAAATTGAATGGGCGAGAGTACAACGCTTCAGTCATGAAGCCACACACAAGATGGCCTCTCATCCCTGTTAATAATTGCAACTTTATGTGCACCTGCTTCCCTCTTATTCCATAACTGTACGAGCTGTCCCCAAAATTACTTTGAAAATTTAGGGATTAAATGAATCATGAAATTCTGAAGAAAAAAGTCTTTGGAAATATTTTTTTGCGATTCATCGCCATGTCGAGCTATGAATTAATCTGTACCAAATGATCCGGAGCGCGCCCACCCCATGGTTTTCCTTCATCGATTGAATAACGCGCGATGAATTGACATCAACGATTAGTTGTTAAATTATTAAACCGTTAATCCGAGAGGAAAATGTCTAACGACTTTCCCCTTCGGAGTTTCGATATCTATTTAAAAGCTTAAATTTTATAGCGTGACTTTTGGAACACCCTGTGTACATATATGTTGGATATACAAACCGAAAGTACTTGTCTATCGTACACCATAAACCACAATTATTTTGAAACGTACGAGCGGTCCTATGAGAAGAGAGAGAGAGAGAGAGAGAGAGAGAGAGAGAGAGAGTGAGTAATTATTGTCTAGGCTAGAGGGCTCTTCTCTCGTAAACGTACGTCACGTTCGTGCGCTATTGCTCACTCGTCCAGTTTCCTCCTCTCATGGTTAACCAACGAACCGCGCGCTTCCTATCTCTCTTTTCTCATCCTTACAATAATACGATTCAAAATATACTACGCCGTGCCCCTTTGGTTTTGCCCAAATTTTATTATAGAAACAATTGCAACAATGACAAAATGAATCGATAGTTGCAATAAAAATTTGGTCAGCCTCGATTGAAATATCGATGAGAGAAGAAGCCAACGGTGCTGTTTTATAAGTCTATAAAAATACTCTGGGAAGGGGTGGGAACGCTCTACGAGCTCCTCCCCCTCTTTCTTCTTAATCATTACATTACTGTAACATAATTTGCGGCTGATTTATAACCGTCCCAATTTTTCTGATTCTTCATTTTTCGAAAATCTGGTCCGAAGGAGTAGCCAGAGTTGAAAGTGCTGGGATCCCGGTGTGGAAAATTATTTAGGGCAGCCCGAAATAAATTTGGGGTCCGTAAGGGCCGAAAAGTGGATTCCCTGCTAGGGACTACCACGCCACAACCAAACAAGGCCCTAGAAGGGAAATAACAGGGCTGGTTGAGTTTACGAGAAAAGGCTTCAGAGAGGAAACTTATTTAGAACCCGGACGGGCATTGTAGCCTCAAGTTTATCGTCCTAATACCGCCAGGCCCGAACCCGAGCGGGAAATGTCAGGTTCACCAAGTTTATTAAAAAATGATGCGTTTGAGTTAAATTTTTGAGAATCTAGTTCGTTTTCATCGGAGTAGCTCTGTTTAAAAAATAAATTGTAATATTTAATATAAAAACTGATGTGGTTTCCTCCGACTGGACGAAAAATCTGAATCTACTTTTTTTCATTTTAATTCACAAACAAACGTGTTTTTTTTAAGCGATTAAGCTTATTTTTGCAATATCGAATATGTTTAGTTATATATAGACAATTAAAAATAATTATTTAATAATAAATAAATAATAAATAATCATTATTATTACATATTAATAATAAAATATAACGCTTAATTATATTTATTATTACATTAGTCATACAATAATAAATATTATTCTACACCGAAAACCCAATTTCGTTGAAATATTAAAATGTTTTGTTGGACGTATCTAACAAAATATTTTACTGTTTCAACAAAATTGGATTTTCAGTGTATTTAAGCGGGGCCCTGGTGTAGTGGCTAGCGTGCTTGTCTCTAAGCCAGAGTATCGTGAGGTCCTCGGTTCGAATCCCGGTCCCCCGTAGTCTTTTCACGAAAATTAAATATGAGCGTGACCAGCTCCAGATCTATATATATATATATATATATGAGGCATACACAAGTATCGTGCACATGCGTATGTCACATGTATACACAGCTGTAGTTCATGTTTACATTCTTGTGACAAAACGTGACATAGCTCCGGCACCGCGAGGCGAACCCAGAACCACCGGCTGTAGTGGCACAGGTTTTTCGCAATTTCCCTGGGCCTATGGAATCGAGTGCCATGGCGAATGCGCTACAGAGAGAGAGAGAGAGAGAGAGAGAGAGGGAGGGAGGGAGGGAGAGGGAGAGAGGGAGAGAGGGAGAGAGAGAGAGAGAGAGAGAGAGAGAGAGAGAGAGAGAGAGAGAGAGAGAGAGAGAGAGAGAGAGAGAGAAGTCGGATGCGGCTGCATGGGGGGGCCTGGTTACCGATCCGGACTAGACCCCCAGGGGGGACTGGCTACCGAACCGGGCCGACCCTGTAATAGGCGAAAGCCAGGAGACAGGGGGAAAATAAAATACTAACCCTAGCTATACGCACCATAACTTTTAGTACCTTACTTACACACTATCGGTCTATTGGACCGACGACTTTTATTGCTCTATAACATTGTAACAAACGCGTCTATTGAGGTTTAATTGTAGTGAAATCGAAACGCCAGACTTCGACTAATCCGGAGAAGCAATCGGTAAAGCCAAAAGTCGTTTGATAAAAAGTTATAACGTTTATGAAAAGGCGTGTGGTGAAAAAAAAAGGTGAAAATGTAGTGTTGCTATCGGTCCATTGGACCCCGTAAGTGTGTAGCCAGGGTTAAAAAAAAAAACATATTATTCTTTTTATTTTTTATTAATAATTCAATTTATGCTTGATATTATTGTTATTGTTAATTGAAATTTAAATTTGCAGTGACTATTTCTGTCTTACCGTGAGAACTTTGTCACTTATAGATACATTAAAGATACTATTTAATATGCGCATGACGTACGTTCTGCAGCATATGCTACATTTTTTATCAAAAATTTCTGAACTTGATAATATTGCAATGGATAGCATGCGTGCGCGCTGGGTCAAAGATCAATAGGTATTAGGTCGGATCGAATCCCGGTGTAGGCGAGAAAATTTTTCCGTCCGAGTTAATATCCGGAGTAATGCAAATACTGAAATAAGATAAAACTACTAAATATGCAATTCTAATAATAAATAAAATATTTGGATTCTATAGTTTTGAATTTGAATTAACATCAATTCTTTACTAGGGCTTCAATAGTTTGCCCTCGTTGACAAAGTGTGACCGGCCGCAAGGGGCCTTTCGGGCTTCCATATTCGGGCCCTAACGGAGTAAGGAAAAAATAATCAGGGCCTAGCCAAGGCCCTAACTGAATTTCCACACGGTTATTTCTCAAGGTATCAGTAGCCAAACATACAGTCCAGATAGAGGGACGATCTTTTATTTTTTTCCAGATTTACATAGACAGAGATAGATAAGATGAATGAATTGCATGGGGAAAATATTCGATTCGTACTTATAATTTCTGGTTCGCTCATGCCTAACCACTAACCACTCGAAGAAACAACATATCGAAGTGTTTTCCGCTAAAAAAAAATTGAAAATTTCTACCATTCATTAATTCATAATCAACCGGGTCAATTAAAAAAAAATTCAATCTTTTGTCGCATGTATAAAAACCAAGAACCAATCAGCCTCCTCATCAACCTCAATCAGGACTCCTGATTCTCTTTTGTTTTGTTTCACTTAACCCCCTGATTTTCTGTTGTTTCGCAATCCTTTTTAATCAGTTATTCATCGGGCATGCAACGAGGGAAGATCCTCTCAAACGGGTTCACATGGTGGGATCGGGTAAATGAAAAAAAAAAAATAAATAAATAAAAAAGAACAAAAATGCCATTCAATTATTCTCTTTGAAGCTTTCGATCGTTCGTCAAATCCTCTGAAGAAGGTGAGTCATCAAGCGAGAGACAGAAAGAGAGAAAAAGAGGAAGGGGGAAAGAACTTTACTATTTACGTGCGCAAACACATAGTTTGGAGCTCGAAATTCAGTTGACCTTTAGTAGGATATTCTTGAGAGAGAAATGACAAATTGCCGATGAGTTGTAAATGCAGGCCGTACTATTTCAACCCAATGAAACGTATTCTTTACACAGGTATGGAACAAATATTTTAATACGAAATTGCCAGAAAAATTTGACTCATATTACGAGATCTCGTATTATTTGTGGGACTCGGAAAAAAATGCCCGCACACCGTACCATTGAAAACGAGAAAAAACTTATCGGTAAAATCGCGTTAGATTTTTCGATTAGAAATCTACTCCAAAACTAAGTGAAAACTAAGGGAAAAAAGTGTTTTTTCTTAGTTTTTCGACTGTGGTCAAAAGAGTTGACGAGTTTTTTCCACGAGACCTGGAGAAATGAGTTTGAGAGAAAAAGGAAGTTGAGTGGGATCGGGAAAAGAGGCCTGGGGGTGACATTTTTAATTTTAATGTTTTCATCAGACCTTTCAATGGCGACGGCGACGACGATGACGCGAGTATATGTGGGTGAATTCTACTACGAAAATGGCGTGCCAGCGAGAAGTAGAGTGAAACATTCTCCCCCTTTTTTCTCTTTTGCCCTCCAACCCTCTTTCTCCCTCTCTCTCGCTCTCCACATTGTCTCCCTGATTTTCTTTCTTCATCTTTATCTTCTTTCTTCTCCCTTTATATGCGTTTTCCTCTTTTTATTCTTTGCCCTCTTACTTTTTCTCGGTATTTTTCAAATCGTCTCTTTCCTCGCGTTTTTCTAAGTTTTCCTATTCTTCTCCCTCTCTCACTCTCTCCTCATTTCTCTATTTTTCATCTTGGGTGGGGGTTAACATGTAGAATAACCAAATTGTAGAACGGTTAATATTTCGAAATTTTAGTATTCATAACATTCGATTAACGAAAAATAAGAAATTCGAAGTTTACATTTTCGATAGTATATCAAGTTGAATGCGTATTTGATGTAATATTTTTTCTCTTTGATCGCGCGTTTATTCGAAAATATATATTCAGACTGTCTGTACTTCAAATGCAGATATTATATAGATTGTCCTAATGTAAGAAGTTCATATTTTCTAAATTCGAAATGGAGAGCAATTCTTTTATTGAGAGACCAAAATATATAGTATGAATAATTCGAAAGTGAATTTTTCGAATGCCTAAAAATTAGAAGTACAGAATAGCGAACGTTGTGAAGCACGAAGAATATGACGAGCAATACTTTACAGCCCCAGAGGCTCTCGCTATTTCGACCGTTCGACTTTCTGGTGTTTCGCTATTTTGACCACACTAATATTTTGTCTTTCGTTAAAATATATTTGAAATTGTGAATATTCATAATATTGCCGATTTCAGTATTTGACGACTCGAGTGCGTAATAAGTGCGAACCTTTGTAAAATCGTTATTCCAGCCTTCGACATTTGGGCTACTGTTATATTTTCTTTTTGACGTAAATGTACTTCGAACTCTTTAACTTCTCATTTTTTTATTTCCAGCATAAAGGCTATATAATAGAATTAATCTGTCTACATACTACTATTCTTTAATTCATATATTCGCAGTTTTAGCCGTTCGAAGTTTTAATCGTTCGAAAATCTTACTTCCACCCTTCATTTTCCTCTCTCTCTCTCTCTTTTTTAACCCTTTTTCTAATTTATTTCTTTCTCTCTTTGTCTTGATTATTCTTAGTTAGTTTTCTTTTCTTTTGCTTTTCCATCTCTCTTTTCTACGTTTTGCTCCGGTTCTTTCTCTCCTTTTTTCCGAATGCGAAGCTCGGTTAATTTCTCGAGCCCGAGGCGTCTCAACCGCAGCTACAGTTGACCAGGCCGAAAGAAAAAAAAAATCTTTTTCTGCACCCTCGCTCTCCTCATTCCCGCTCTCTCTCTCTCTCTCTCTCTTCCTTCGGTAGTGAAAAAAGCATGCGGTATTGTGTTCATTAAAATAGGACAAACTTCGTAGCCATTGTTTGGCAATTGGGGCTGCACTGTAGTATATCGGATAAAATTACGCGAAAAAAAAAAGTAATTTTTTCTCTTCAAACTCGAACCTCACAGGCTGAAATTCGTCGGGAAAATATTTGTTTTTACGAAAGCCACGTGTTCGAGAAGGGGAATATGTATTGGCTGGTTTTTTTATGTTTTTTTTATTTTTTTCAATTTCACTCTGAATTTTTGTTTAACAATGATAGGTATTATTGATATAACTGTTTTGTGCGTATTATTAAATGTGAAAAAATGTATTAATAATTTAATATTGCAGTACATTTTTTTACAAGAATGTATAGGATTAATTCCTTAAATGCAATCGAATACGATTCAGTATCTAATCAGATTATTCAATTATACGTTGTTATTCTTCATTGTAAATAATACAGTTATTCCAATATTGCAAAATTATCGACATACAAACATATTTGTTACAAAATTGTCGCATTTGTTTCCATTATTATTCTTTTCATTAAAAACTTGCTTCTATCTAATGAATTATGCGCATATAAAAAAGGACTGGTTTTTGAAATTCTTTTAATTATATTATTTATGAAAAAGATAAAGGAAACGAATATAGTGGTCGATTTTATTTAATTTATGTTTATTATTCTTGTATTCAAATGAAATCTCTCCTAAAGTAAAAATATCTGAATAGTTATTCACAGGCGGTTCTATATGAAATCATGCACGTTCGAGCAAAGTACATTTGCATGTCACTTAAAGATTTTCATTGGTCCTAGAATTCATTGGAGAACATTGATATGCCGACCAATAAGAAAAAAATTAGCATAATACTAAAATAGTAATTAAAAAAATATTGATCGATAAATTGTTTTATTTCTTTTTTTTTTTTTTATCAATATGCGTCATTATTTTGGACTTTAGCGCGTCGCACGAGAATGGAGGCATTAGAAACGCGTCTCGTCGGGTCACACTTCTGGTCATTCGATGATCCTTGAAAAAGTAAACACATCGAGTCACCCTGTTTTGTCAACGTCTCTGAGGAGAAAAAAAAACTTTATTCTCATTTAGAAAAAAAATCAACCGGTGAATCATATACAAAATATTAAAGGCTTTTAATTAGAAAGATCTGCGAAAAACGATTTGTGAATTGCTACTTGAACGATGCGAAAGGAAGTCATTATTTTTTTACATCGAATCGTGACTGGCGATGAGAAATGGATTTATTATGAAAATCCGAAACGAAAAAAAGGCTTGGGTATTGCCAGGTGAACCAGGTCCATCAACGAGAAAACGTAATATTCATCCTCAAAAGGTGATGCTGTGTGTGTGTGTGTTTGGTGGGATCAAGAAGGTACGGTGTACGACGAGTTGCTGAAACCGGGTGAAACGATCACAGCTGTTCGCTATAAACAACAATTAATGTAACTAAACCAGAAACTGAGAACAACAACAACAACAAGACAATACTTATTCGAATAAAATAGAGTGTACCGTAAACTATAAATAATTTTTTTTTTTTAATTAAAAAAACAGCGAGAATCAAGTTTAAAAGCCAATATAATGAACGAATAAAAACAAAAATCGCCTGATTTTAATAAATTATAGAATAAAATGACAAATACAATTTCAATTAAAATACAAAATTGTGTCACGATATAATCAAAGATTATTTTTAAATGCATATTCATAAAAAAGAAACAAAAAAAACAGATTTTTGACCGCGCCCGCGAGGCTCAAAAATTGTACGTCGAATATTTCATCTTCGGGTATTTTGGGAAAGGAAAGATGTCGAATCATCTTATTTATTTTTATTTTTATTTACGACATGTTTAGGATGTGATTCGTAATATGGAAGTGAGTCAAGCAAAGGCAGCTACCAATTTATATGTATTTATATATAGATAGATAAAGTACATCATCATTTGTAAAAATATCTTAAAGTCCATTTGTCACGATCTGTCGTTATATAGAAGCGGAGGAGGACGAGCGCAATTCCGTAGATAAAATAGCTCAAGAACATTATCCCTCCCGCGAAATGCAGCAACGCAACGGATGAGTATACACGGACAATTTCATGTTGACTCGTTTTCATTTTCAATCAATTTTCCCAATTTTGAATTAGTTTTTATTCATATTTTTATAAGTAAAAAAAAAAAAAAAATGAGAAAGTTTAATTAATTAAAAAAATTTGTTATCAAGAGCTTTTTTTTCCAATATCCACATATTGATCGCCAATATTTTATTTTTTTCAATACTCTTTTTTTTCTACGACGGGAATCATACGCGGAATGAAAGTGAAAAAAGGAAGATAAGCCTAGTGAAAAGTAAAAACTAATATTTTATGCTGAAACTTTTTCAGCAAAATCGAAAAATGTTTACCGTCGGTTTATAAATATTTTGGGGAAAGAAACGAAATGAAAGAATTTCTGTACAATCAAATAAAAAACGTGTAGAAACATAAATTTTTGTGAATTTTTCACCGATTTTTTTCCGCAAAAAAACGCGAATGGACTTCTATTTTAATACGCGCTAATAATAATAAAATAATAATAGATCCGAATCGGCAGACGTAGAGATCCACATTTTTGAGGACGTTATAAAGAAGAAGAAAAATATATGTATGCGCTCGAATTGACGTGGTTTGTTTCTTATTTTATAACTGGACACGTAATAGGCCAGAAAACACGTTGGACCGAGCGAATCTCAAGGAACGAGAGCACGGTGTCAGTGCAAACGACGCGCGCGCCCTCGCGGCTTTCAACTTTTTGTTGTCGCACCGCTGTGAAATATCTATACAGGGTGTTCCAAAAATTCCACTCATAATTGAAAGGATAAATCGAGGGCGTAATTCTGAAGACAAACTTTCTTGGCCATTTTTCGCTAGACGGCACTTTGTTAATGCGATTATAATTAATTAATAATTGGTAGTCTCTGAAGATCAGAAGAAAAGAATAAGGGGACGAGGTGCGCGTCGCGTCCACTTTTTCTCACCCAAGCGCCAGATTTGCCGTCACGTGTTTACCAGAATCTCATCATTGTTAAAAGAGAAAAGTGGCCAACAAGTTTTGTCATAAAAATTGCATAATCTACCTTGTTCTTTACGTTTTTTGGTACAACTTTTCGGATACCCTCTGTATGTGTACGCGTACGAGGAGAGAAACTCTCGTAGTAGCGGGAGACTTCCGCGGTGAGGGCGCTCGAACCGGTATTACCGGGCGAGGAAAAATATACGAGCGAAAAAGATCGCGGGACGAGCAAGGAGATGGAGAATACGAGAGAAATAAGACTTTAACCGTGACAGCCTCAGTAAACATCCCGCGTATGCTCGTTATAGCCGACCCGAGACTTTGTGTTTCTTTAAAGCAAACATTTTTCCACGCGTTCGATAATGAAAGATAACGCGCAATTACTCGGGATTATAGTTTGACAAATTATGAGTCGACCTCCAAATAATCTCCGATAAATTTTCTTAGGTAGAAACGTATTAGGCATTTATCAACACGAAATCATGCATTTTTTAAGTGACACTTCATCAATTGCTTGATAACATTAAAATTACGCGAAGTATAAAAAAATCTAAATTTTATACTCGGATCACATAAATTTCCACAAAGGTTCCGCTATATACTTACCAAACAATCTTTGTACACGATTTTTTTCAAGAAGCACCACCTTGAACCATCAAAAACAACGATGCTGCAATCCCAAAACGAGCTCAAACTTTTATAAATCGCACAGTCACACAAAAATCACTCACTTTTTGCTCTAAAAATACCGACGTACCGATCTCCACGGTGTATCTCAGTCAATTCACAAATTAAATTTATTACTTATAATGGAAAATTAGAAAGCGATATTTTTGATTTATCGCGAGGGTGAAGACGACGATAAACAAGTGTGTTTATACACGTAGGGCACGTGACAGGGCAGCCGGCACGCGCCGCTCGCCTGCTCGACCTCGAACAATATCGCGCGTTTTAACATTCGCTCCAATAAAAAAAAAAAAAAAAAAATACTTGTACTTGTTGGATTGATTGTTTATGTTTATACCTATGCAAAATTCGACCAAGAAAACGTTGGCGTTAAACAATATTTATTTCCATTTCAGTGAGAAAATTATAGAATGAAAAAAGACGTGTGTAAAGGAGAAAAGAGCGTGCCCGCGACTACGATCCGTACGTCAACACGGTCGCGGCAAGACTGAGGACTGAGACCTCCTGCACTATTGAGAGACTGTCGCTTCGACGTCTTGCCTCGTCCGAGGAAAAACATCGCGCGGGCGTGCGCGCGCGCACACGCGAAACCCGCGATCGCGCAAACAATGCTTCGAAGAGGCAATCGAAATTTTTTAAAAAATTCCTTTTACGTATCAAGCACCGAAGAAAATAAAACGTTCGAGGCAAGCTATCGCAAAAGTAACGCTTCAGAAAATTGGAGTAAACTTTTTTGAAGATTGTTGTGTGATTCGGACTGCACAAAAGTTGTCTAAATTTTTTATGTCATTTTAAAAAATCAAGACAGCACTATCTTTTCATTATTTCTTTCAATAATTCAGGTATCTATTGGTGGCACTTCGATCGCCTCCTCCATTGAATCATACTTGCTGGTATAAAGAAAACAGAAAAAAAAACTATTTTCCTGTTGCGTCGGAAAAATATCACCGCTGTTTTTTTTGTTCTTTAATGAGAGTGTTTAACAAATTTCAACATACATATGGTACGGTAGTTCGAATATGAGAAATTGAAATTCATCGCGATCAAATTTCGCGAACCTAACGAAAAGCACACGTTCGACGAATATGAATAAAACAACCAGGAAGAGAGAGAGAGAGCAGAGCAGAGTTTGCTGACCTAATTGCTCTATTATAAGGAAAGATGATATTACTGCGTTTCTCTATTCCATTTATAATGGTTCCATTTATGAGGGCCAAAATTTGATGGTGTATTTTGGGTTTTTCAGTCGAAATAAACAAAAGTTAAAGAGTAGTAAAAGTTGTTACTTATTCGATTATTTTACGAGTTATCGAAAATTTCATGTTAATAACGAAAAATCACGATTTTTTTTATTTTGAAAATTTTGTGTTTGCTTATTGCGAAATTACCTTTATTCTATCACCAATAATAATAAAAAGTCATCTTTCATCTTTGGGTTGTTTTTTTTTTTGGTTGTTTTGGGTCGTCTTTGGGTTGTTTGAATAGTTGGACATGTGGAAATAGTAGAGTGGGTTCGCGCTAAAATGCATTCTGGTTAGCGCTAAAATAGTATACATTGCGCCGAGAATTGTGTCTCGGTCAAATAAAATGATCACTTTTTCCTCTTAAGACAGGACTATATTATTAGTGATAAAAGAAAGATAATGCACACACGAGGGGGAAAAAAACTTCGAATTTTAGCGTATTTTCATTTACCGCTAAAGGTCCTCGTATCTCCTTAAGGAAGCCGAAACGGCAAATTTTTTATACTTGAAATTCTTATTATATTGGTCGAATTATCAAGAATGAATGGTCAAAATTTGGCGCTCCGGAAACCGTAGAATCCCCTTTCGGTTTATCATAGTATTTGACGTTTTTATTTCTTTAAATAGGTTATCGTTTTTTTTTCACAAACTGATCGAAATAAAAAGAATGAATCGTTCGTCAGGATTCATTCCAAGTAATTATTAATTAAGCTTGATTTTATTAATTATAAGATCTCAGTTTAATTTTTTCTCATAAAAATCGATTTTCTTGAGTATTTAGGTATAACCAGAGAATCTTTTTTTCTTCTTTTGACAAAATTAATAGGGCTGCCCCAAATACATCATAATAATTAGTCTAATTTATATAACAACAACATAACATATATAGACGCGGTTTTTGTATTTCGAGGATGCGTCGTTTTTTTTGCTCTTCATTAACATATATCGTATTGCTTTATATGTACGAGGACTTGGATGGCGGTCATTGTATGAAGCGCATTTATCCGGAATTCTGAAAAATAAAAAACGCATTCGGGGGAATTTTGGTCAATTTCTTTAAACGTAGAGGGCGTTGTGTAAATCGAATTTCCCGTTTATACAGCCGATTATTCGATGCGGTTAAGGGGCGGCGCGTTTGAGAAGAAGTAGAAAATAGAATAAGCGAGCTGCAATAAGACGGCGTCGTAGGTGGGTACGAACGGAAAGGGAGACGGGGAAGGCAACGCGATATCGTTCTCGGAATTGTGAGCGTATGAAAGGTTCGGCATCGCATAACCTCCGAACTACCTATACAACGGAACAAGAGAAAAAAAAAAGAAAAATAAACACAACGCCCTCATCCACACTCGATAGAAATATTACGTGCACATGCAAACGAAAACTATACGAGTTGCCGGAATGTAAACTTCAAGATGGCAGTACAAAATATGAGAATATACCTTTTATTGTGAATTTCGAGCTTACGAAGTGGTAAGAAAAATAAATGTAGTTCAGAGATCGAAGAAAAACTTTGCATTTCCCGTTGATCGCATAATTTTTTTATCCAAACAAGCCAATCTACATATGCAATAAAAACAGCAGGAAATAAAAAAGCCACAAATTTTCTAACGTTTATTGAAAATAATGATAACATTGCGTAAGATAAATAGGATCGAGATTCTCAACGCCCGGAAATCGTTGACTTAATTTTTCGATCCGTTCGGGTTTGTTTGGATTAGAGGTTGGGATAGGGATTGTTTTCTTTCTCGCGATGACGCGTCAAGACGAGGCCCAGAGACGATGGAGAGAGACACACACACAGTCACAAAAGCGTGAAGTTTGGCGATGACGATAATGCGCGTGACTGACCCTATTTGGTTGCCGCCAAGTATTGTGCAGATGGAGTTACGATGCTGGAGCTGCAAAATACATTGGTATTTTAATGTTCATTATTAGAAAAATGTTTTTAATGTTTTTTTTTTGAAAAAGTGACGGAGAGGAGAGGAGAGGAAAGCATTTTAACGTACTTCCTGCAGGCGCAGGGGGCGCAGCTTCGGCCGGTGGGGCTGGTGCTGGAGTTTCCGCTGGCGCGGCGCCCTCAGCCGGCGCTGGCGCAGTCGCAGGGGCGGCCGCCCCTTCGGCGGGTGGCGCTGCCGGCGGACCTAAAATAGTACATATTTATTTCGTCTCGAAATGTTTGTAGTTGTTACGTGGCTATGCGACGTGATCGTTGTAATATGATCGAATAAAACGATATTGATCCTACGATAGCCAAAATAACCGAAAACATTGATAAAACCGGTCTAAAACACAACAGATTTCATTTGGAAAGTCAAAGTGTGATCGAACGTTTTATAACGTATTTATACGACGTATATTACGAAAATAATGATTGCGACTGACCTTCGGTCGGTGGAGCGGCGCCTTCCGTAACCGGAGGAGCAGCGCTGCCATCGGCTGGTGGTGGGGCCGTTCCGTCCGATGGTGGAGCGCCTTCTGCCGGTGGGGCACCTTCTAATTTCACAATAAAAACAATGTTTTTTTTTTTTTTATCTAAAAATAATGAACTATTTATTATTTGTGATGATGGAATTTATTTGGAAAAAATATGATTACCTCCGCCCTCTCCTGCTGCTGCGGCTGCTGCGGCTGCTGCCGCCGCCGCCGCCGCTTCTGCCGCCTTCTTTTCTTCGGCCGCCTTGGCTTCTGCCGCCGCTTTTGCTTCCGCGGCTGCTTTTGCTTCCGCCGCTGCTTTCGCGGCAGCTTCGGCCGCTGCCGCCTCCTCTGCCGCTTTCGCTGCTGCCTCGGCTTCGGCCGCCGCCGCTGCAGCTGCCTCAGCCGCCGCTGCTGCTGCTGCCGCTTCCGCAGCCGCTGCTGCTGCTGCTGCCTGTTTTTCGAAACATCCAAACCCCGCTCAATTTTTGTTTTTTTTTTTACTCCTTTTTCTATTTCTAACTCCTACAAACACATTTGCTACAGCTTCGTTTCCGGCGGATTGAACGCAGAAAAAAAATCCACACAAATTCAATGCAAATTGAGCCAAAAATAAGAGCTTTCGACAGAAATTATTTTTGTAATAAAAACATAAATAATTAATCGATCGAACTAAGAATTAAAAAAAAAATTGAACGCCGGTTGCTTTCCGACATTGATTTTTTGACAATTTCTATGTATTTTTTTTTTTTAATTGCATTTTCCATTGCCCAGGGTTCTCCCCTTTTTAGCTTGTCCCCCCCCCCCCCCCACCCTTTCCAAAGACACCCCCCTGTGCGGTTGCAGCCGACTTATCCCCAACCGCATCGCATTTGCCGAGGGCGAAGGGAAACTGCATAAAACCTTGCGCCGATACAGCCGGACTACCTAATTTCCCCGGGTAGCAATGCGAGCAAGGAGACTAGAGAGAAGGAGTGAACACACCGTACTTAAGAAGTGTTCCCAAAAACTGGTAGAAAATGAGAGGCGCTGCTGCGATTGTAAAGTACAAGGTCAGTTTCACGTCGCTGAGGATTATTATTACTATATGCATTAGTACTCTCGGTCACGAGCGCTGCAGTGGTAAAACCAGAAACTATAGCATCAACGTGTTTTGGGCACGCTGGAATTACAAATTGACCTATGCTGTGTTCACTCCTCAGCTTTAATGCAATGAGCTAGCCGGTACACGGCTAGGGGTGGGGGGGGGGCGCCACCATCCGCACGATGAGAATCGTCACGGCAGGCACCCGGAGCCGTACACCGACCGCTCAGGCATCACACAACGAGGTCTGGACATGATTTTTATAAAGGTGGGTCCAAACCACCCGGGATTACAGTGGAAAAACGTGAAAAAAATCTGAATTTTTCATTGGTGTTTTTTGGTCGGGATTCGAACCCGGGACCCCACGGCGTGCGAGCCCGAGCCCTTATCCACTAGACCAACCGCTCTCCCCAAATAACAATTTCTATGTATATTCATTCGGCATGTTTTGCAGGAACGACCCGGAGAAGCACCGAAAAATACGATTAAAAATTCCCGATGAAGAATTATTTAAAAAACAGCGATGATCATTGTAGGCCGCTTGAAATTGGAGGAATAGTATTCCTATTTAATGCAACGCCCGAATGTTATAGAAAGGCGCATCCGAACGTAACGATCGGTTCTACCAGCCGCGAAATTAATTATGTGCAAAACTGTGCGTACAACGTGTACTGTTTTGCCGGAACGTTGAATCAGTATGGGATTCGCGTTATCTCGTGGTAGACTGGCTTCATTATATGCGTACGATTGAACCGAGAGCCGGTAAATTTGCTGGCAATCGCAACTCACCCCTGTCACGTCAACGTGGATGCATGCTTTTGGGTGAGCGATTCTAGTCTTTCACCGAATACACGTACGTACAACAACATTTACATGTTTAGGGCTTTTCATATAAAATCAACGAATCTATTTTTTAATTCTCAAAATCGGTTCAATCCAACGTTCGTTATCGCTTAAAAATTTAACAAGTATTGCAACATTGAAAAAAAAAAAAAAAAAACAATCTTCCGCTTTGTCACAAGTATGAAACATTTGCAAAATTGTTCCCCTCCTGTTTTTTTAACATTTTTGAAGAAACTCTCGTGTCCTCTATTTGAGGATTTGAAGAAAAAACGAAAATTCGAGTGCTAAATTGTGGAATTGAAATATTATTCCGCTTTAAAATGAAGATTTCTTCTAAACGCTTAACAATCCGAGAATTCACACTCGTATTTCTCGAATTCTTTTTCATATTTTTTTACGTCTGATATTTTAGAATTAAGGCTTTTGAATAGTTTACACGGAGACATTTCCATTATAAATATTGCAACAATATTTGTTACGAAATTTTCAAAAATGTATAAAAAATATTTGGCTGCGGTTCAAAAGCTTGAAAAAAATGTATGAATGTTGTTCGAAGTTGGTACAACAATGCGAAAAATCGATGATGAAATATTGAGCGATCATGGTCAAAGGTCGGCCTTTTCGTATATGTATAGAGAAAATGTATATCATTCGTATATGTATAGAGAAGATTTGTGCGCGCGCGTGTGTGTGTGTCGAGAGCTCCTATTCCGTAGCGAGTCATAAACAAGCGAAATACACTCTGGTATAGCGAAGTGTTATTAAGCGAAAACTCGTTAGTATCATATACCTACCCTCTCACTGTCACAACCCAATTCTCTTAATCGATTTTCTACTCTATTTATTTTTCAATATTTATTTTAACCGCTGCTCGAATTTGATTTTGATTACAATCGATTGTATTATTTCGTGAAAATCGACTTTCCGTCGATTTGATTTTCTTCCATCGCAATCCCGTTGTACCGGTCAAAAAAAAAAAAAAAAAAATACAGAGCAGCTCCCAGGAAATTGGTCGTGAAATAATTTTTTTCTCGATTCGGAGTAAAATTCAATATTCACAATGAAATAAATGTGATCTGCATCTTGTATAAATGTTTCGTGAAATTCGAGAAAAAATGTTGTATTTAAGTGCTTCTTCTGAGCCGGTGACCAGTATTAGAAAAAGTTATTGATTTTCGTATTTCGTCGATTGAAAATTGCTACTTAATTCCAAAAGGATTTGAAATTCCAAAAATTCATAGCCCGATCGGAAGAAATCATAAAATTCGAATAGAACGATTATTTAATTCGTAAACAATAGTAAATTCCTTCTAAAAATCGCGAATTTCGTAGAAAATGCCAAATGACGCTAACTATTTGATTATATTGATGTGTAATCAATATCCGAAGAGTCATGTAAAAATAATGTTATTCAATTATTTATCTCTGGCTATAATGATGAAGTAATCCTATTTTTTTTTCAGTAACAAAAATAATCAAAGAAAAAACGAATGGATTTACACTGATGACGGAACGAACGATAAACACAAAGTTGAGAAATGTGAATAAAAAAAAAAAAAATCTGCTTCACCGAATTCCTGTAAAGGGATGTGAGGAAGGTAAAATAAAAAATAAAAAAATAAAAAAGAAAAACACAATAGGAAAACACGGAATAACATTTACATTTTTCTTGACTGCTTCTTTTTTCCACATTTTTATAACTTTATACATAACAAATCTTAATTATGATTAAAATTGGTAGTACATCAACCAAAGGTGGATATTTTTAATGCATTCAGTGGTCGAATTATTTGATTGAGGCTGAGGGAGAAAAGTACATGAGAGAAAAACAACAAAATTATTGACATCGGAATTTTAAGACATTTTCATTTTTACGACGTTTCTTTGAATTTTCGTATTTTAACACAGACAAGGATCTCGTGTAATTAAATGTACCTGTTAATTGACTAGACTTCACAAGGCCAGGACGACGAGTGTTTCTTTTGGATAATAAAAATATCATTCGCGTCGTTGGGTATCAATTTTTAAATTAATTCATATATGTTAGGACAGAGAAGAGAGAAAAAAAAAAGGTTTGGGAACTTGTTTGACTCGTGACACGGTCACGTGATTTTTTTTTGTACGATCTCCTCCGGTTGTTATTATTATTATTATTATTATTATTATTATTCATTTTTTAGGGAGATTGGGGTGAGAGTTTCTCATGCCTCGACCTCTTCCTCCTTTACCTTCTTCTCCTCGCCCTTCTTCGACCAGTCGGGCTTCTTCTGCAAAAACGAAAAAATCACGGATTAGCAATTTTTATAATTATTCGCCTTGCGCGACTTTTCTAGTTTGATTTTTTTTGTCTATCTAACTCTGGGATGGTATTAAGTCACACTTTTGTTTGGATCTCACTGGACACAAGGGTGGACAATACAAGGTGCTTTAGACACAAATACCTTAAATTTAATTACACCAAATTTGTCTAAAATTATTATTCTAAAAAAGTCTCCTGATTTTTAATTTACTTCAATTAAATAAATTTGTCAGTAAAAGATACACACACAAACACACACACAGACAGAAATATTTGAAAGCAATCGACGAATAAACAGATGCAGAGTGCTCGTTAACTCGTAACTAATTCGCTAAACAATAAAATACTCAGTTTTCAGGCTTATCCCAATCATACCGGCCATTTTTGTCGAGATTCTTTTTGAATCCACACAATTTCAGGAAAAAAAATACCGATGAAAGCAAAGTTGATGAACTATTGTTCGAAAAACGCGATTTTTTTTTTTTTTCTTGTTGCTGGTGCATCGCTAAGACGTTGATAATTTTTTATGCGCCTCTATGACGACGATACGAAAACAGTGAAAAACAAAAGTTTTTCCACATAAATGTTGAAAGAACGTTAAATTACAATTTGTTGCTAGAGTTGAGAAAATGTAAAAACAAAAAAAAAATGAAAAAATATTTCGCTCCGATTTGACGTGGAATCGCCCATATAAAAATCTTTTTTCATGTTCCCTTTAATTTTATTAGCCCTATTAGCTCGTTGTAATGAAGAGAGAAAAAAAAAAAAAAACTGAAAATAAATCATTCCGTGACGTACGAGTTTGAGGTTTTACCTTGTCTTTTGACGCGTTCTGCGAACAGTAATGCAAAAAAGCAAATATATTAGCCAAGACGGACGTGGACAACGATGAAAAGCATTTGATCAAACAAATCCACAAATTGGATCGGTCTAAACTTTTTAATAATGTTTTCCCGTCTAATCTGAGGATCGGTATGGGTTATTAATTAACATTGAAAAAGTTTGATTCGATTTAACGTCGAATCGTTAAACGGGATGTGACGTAAAAAAATAATAAACATGACGGTACGGTAGAAAAATAATTGAATATGAAAAAATAAATAATAAAAATAGTAGCGCATCGATAGCTGTGAAAGCTCGAGCATCTTTTGTTGGGAAAAAAATGGAATGGATAAACTCTTAAAAAAATAATTCAAAAAATAGATGTAAACTTTTTTTTTAGAACAAATAATTAAAAAGAAAAAAAAAACAACGACACGTAGGTGGAACGTATATAGTGAGAAAAAAGCCACAAAATCGACGCAGTTTGGGAAAAAAGACGAGAACATTTGGATTGGCGGGTTTAAAAGAGACAAAAACGACGGATTTTTGCATGAAGTAAAAAGAATTAGGGGAGGAAAATGACGATGAGAAAAAAGCAACGAGAATTACCTTTTTGGTCATTTAAAAAATGAGCTTATTTAAAAAATTAGAGATCGGAAGAAATAAAAATAACCAAATCTCTGAAAGAAAAATCCTAAAACGACGATTCGTTTATTACTACGAGGACGGATGAAATGTGTTTTTTTTCTTTTTTTTTACCTCCTTATCTTCCTCCTCGAGGGTGAATTCCTTCTTCTTAACCTGCTTCAGCTGATTTCTGAAGTTGAATTCGGCTGCCTTTTTCTGAAGCTTGGCGAATTTGTTTTCGTACTTGGAGACTTTTTTCAGGGTTGGCTTCATGCTAAAAAAAATCACTCGATTATTCTTAAGGCGTCTTCTCACTTTGGAAATTTAAAAAAATCGATTTTTTTTTTTTTTTAAATTTTGAAAGTACATATCTTCAAAAATGTCATCTCGAAATTTCATAAAGATCGGACGAGTCTAACTACATTTTTTGGCGACCGTTAGGTGACTACCTGAGAGTACCCGGCGATCCCTCCAAAACTTTAAACGCAGTTATCTCAAAACAAGGTTTTTCGGTGCTTTGTTGATGAAATTTCGGAAACTATCCGGCCGATTGTCATGAAATTTGAATGACATATGCTTCATAGTTATGGCTATAGCGCATATCATCAGATTTTTTAAATTTTGATTTTAAGAATTTTTTTTTTACAAAAAACTGCAAAAAAATCGTGGTTTTTTTTTACTTTTTCGAAAAACGTGCGCCATTTTGTTATTTTCGCGAATATCAAAAATCTGATGATATGCGCTATAGCCACTGACATACTGAATCTAAAACAGTTTTATTTTTTTGTTTCAGACGACCCGTCTCGGAGATACCATCAACAAGCCACGACCATAACATTTTTACACGGGTTTTTCAATGCTACTGATGTATTATAATAATTGTTTAAAAAAATAAAATAAAAATTTTTTCATGTACTTGAAAGATGTGTTTATTACATAGGATCCGTTTTATCCCATAATTTTAAGCAAAAATCCTCGAAAAAAAATCGCAAAAACAGCCTATTTTTGAGGCGTTTAAAGTGAGAAGATGCCTTAAATTCGAATATTTATTCTTGATTTCAATTTGCTTCGATATCGATTTCGATCGATTTAAAATAATCATTTCTATTTTAATTAAATGCAGTAGCAAAATTGTAAAATAATTGTATTTTATAATTCTCGCAATTTTTAATCCTGGAACCCCACAACGGGGTAATTGGTTCCCCCACGAAAATGTCAAATTTCCTTCCCGAACCAATTTTTTAAAACCATTCCTTCCGTTTGATAAACTTTTCACCATTAAATATTTACAAAATGCGACTTTATCATATATCATTCGTTTTTTGATAACGAAGAGAATTGTATGCAATTAAACCTTATTATCGCATATACGAGGAAAATTTTATGCTAAAGAGAAGATTGTGCTAATTATTTACCCCAGTGTGGAGTTTACGCTGGAAAAAATAAATAGATCGTGGGGTTCCAGGGGTTAATCCAACACAATATCATGATTTTATTTATTGTTTTTAATTTATCTTAATTCGGGTTGAAAAAAACTTACAATTTTCCTCGGAGGTCGTTGACCTGGCTGTTCAGCTCGGAGATCTAAGTGAACGAAAGGAGAGCAATTAATTTTTCGTCACCTTCTTATTTATTGCTTCATTGTTGTCGTAAGAAGCGTTTGCGGCAAATTTCGTTACGTTGAAGTTGAACAAACATTTCTATCCGTTTTTTAACTAATTTCTCTAACGTTTAAATTTTTTGAAAAAAAAAAAAAAAAATAATAATAATAAATAAATAAAGTAACTCGAGCAATCAACGACTTTGTAGCAATTTGATTGGAACGAGGCCAGAAGCTATTTTCGCAAGATCAATAAATTTTTATGACGAGAGCTATTTGCGAAACTTGGACACATAAATTTATAATAAAAAAAAAAAAAAAAACGATGCCGCAGAAAACATTTGAAACACAATGAAGATGACAATTTTCATGTCAGCCCTGTTAATTCTGCAAAATTCCAAACTTGTAAATTACTGTTATTGTTATTATTATTCATCATTCTCATTGTCGCTGTATATATAAAAAAGCAGCAATTTTTCAAAATCGAGCCACGATTATAGACAAACATGCAGAGTGAAGGAAAACGCGTTCTACAGGAAGTTGACGTGAGGTTTTTTTTTTTTTTTTTTTTTTTACACAGGAAGTTCGGAATTTTTCGTAATAGTTTTTGTTTCATTCGATAAGGATGGCAACTGAAAGTTCTCTATTTTTTTTTCGTTACAAACGATTTAGGGGTCACAGACAGGATCAATCTCGAGGCTGAATCGGAAATGAGAAAAATCTTCACCTCAATTAAGGTTGTTACGTAATTTAAAAAAATCAAAATGTCTCATGGTGAGTCGTAGATTTTTTCTGCATCTCATTAGCAACCAGATTTGAGTTCCGACATATTTGGACATCATTATTTATTTTTTTAATTTTTTTATCGAACTGGATTTCTCTCCAAACAGTGTGTGATACTTTGCTGTTTATATTCAACGCTCATAGCATTTGATGTCTTATTAAATTCAATTTGATTAATTTATTAATATTAAGTAAAATTAATTAACCCTATAACTCATGTTCCATTTTTTTTTACCTGGTTACTTGTCGGCGCATGAATCTTTTCATTTTTTAAGAATGAATCGCGAATGATATGCGAAAAATTTAATTTCACGAAAGTTACGTTGACGAAAAACTCATTGAAAAATTGATGAACCGAGAAAATCGACAAAAACCTCATTTTTACGACATTGATCCGGGGTCGAAATAGACCGCGATCGCGAGTTCTATCATTAAATAGAAAAGAAAGTTGCAATTTCGTTGTATATCCTATTATTCAAAAAAGTCGTAATTGCGAGTGAAAAGTATGCTAATTTCTAATTTCATGAACCAGGTGAGATTTCGTTGCGAATTTAAGGATTGAAAAACGGTTCGCTATATACGACAGATTGTTTTTTTGGTTGGCGGGGGGTGGGGGGGGGGGGGTGGAGCTCAATAGTCAAGGGTTGGCTGGCCGGTCTTGGGCAGCCTTTTTGAATATCATTCCAGTAATGTAGAGGTCTTCGTACGTCTATTAAATGCTGCGTAACTGACATGTAAAAAAAAATTACAAATTGTAATATCGAAGTTGAGGATTAAAGCACCACAAACAAATTGGTGGTGATGGTGGTGGTGGTGGTGGTGGTGGTGGTGGTTCGTGTGGCTCGGTGCAAAATCATTTACGACTCTTTCGGAGAGACACTGCGTCGAGTCGATTTTTTAAAATGAAAATCATAGAAATTTTGTATGTATTTTTTTAATTATCTTTCATCGTATTATTATTATTATTATTAAAAAAACCATCGGGTGAATGAGACAGGATTATTTGCTGGACAAAGAGAACAATTCATTTTGGAACTCGTACAAAATTCGCTCTCTCTCTCTCTCTCCCTCTCTCTCTCTCTCTCTCTCTCTCTCTCTTTCGGGATTGAATTAAAAAAAAAATCATGATAAAAACACGAAAAGAAAACATCACACGCGTCCATCTTTGTGAGAGTCTTAAGTACGAGGGAGGAAAAAATGGAGTTCCATTTGAGGGCGACAGTACGTAAAAGGGGTTGGTTGCTGGTTTCAATTTTTTTCCGGATTCTTACGTAAAGTTTTTTGTTTACTTTTTCAGGAGTGCTTTCTTTTAATTTTCAGCTTTTTTTTTTTTTTACAAAGGGGCAAATTAGATGTTCGTTTATTTTTCGCGTGGAACAACAATTAATAATTCTCTTCAGTTTAAAAATAAATGTTCACGATATGTTCCCTTCTTATCTTACACCGGAGACACATATGAAGTACCACAATAGAAAAGCATGAAAATGAATATGCTTAAACTTTTTAAATAACTTGAATACACAAGATTATAATTGAAAAATAATTAATTTTGATTTTTTTTAAACGGTGAAAATTATCAATCGTTATTCCACATGAGACAACAAGAAATTGCCGGAAAGCCCGTCAGTGCTATGAAGAAAAAGGTACGGAGAAACTTCGCGATGGGGGTTAAACAAAAAAAAAACTAAATTAAAGAAGCCATGCATTTGTTAGCAACGTCAAAATGATCCCAAATAACTGACATTTTCCTTTTATACTCGAAGGAGGGGCGAACTTGAAAAGTTTGATTTTGCACCGACACACACGGTAGAAAAGTAAACAAATTGTTACGTTTGAGTTTTTTTTTTTTTTTTTTTTTATAATGAGAAAAAAACGAGACAGAAAAGGATTTTTTTTCGTTTTAGCGGCGATGCATTAGTAGGGGGAAACTAGCTACAGCGTGCTATTTTTTTTATAAGGTATCGGAAACAAGAAATAAAAGTAAAGAGAGAGAGGAGGGAGGGGTCACGAAATGATAGATTAAATTATAATGAAATTGATCAAATGCGACAGATAGAACGAGAGAGATATAGAGAAAGAGAGAGAGAGAGAGAGAGAGAGAGAGAGAGAGAGAGGGGGAAAGCGAATGATGGCACTTCATATTATCAAATTTGTCATTGTATAAAAGAAATTTTAATTAATCCGTAGTAACAATCTGAAACATTATGAAACAGTTGTTTTAAATTTATGGGAAAACATATATAATTTGATTTCAATGAATAGTTTGTAAAAATATGCAAAAAATGTTAAATATTAAAAAAAATAACGATATAGTATTTAAGTACTATTTGGATTGTTTCATATTTTACCAATATAATGAACAAACGAATGTAGAAATTTTTTTTTTGTGGATAAAAATATTGTTACGAAATAAAATGTTGGATTTAGAATTTTTGCATTGACGTCAAGGATAAAATAATTTTAGAAGGAGGGAGAAACATACTAATGGCGAGCAGGATGCAAGATTCGGCCAATTTCGTCGCTAGAATTGGATACGGTCCATTCAGGCGTTGCTCTCTTGTATTTCGTTTATTCTAAAATATTTTTCTATTTTTTTTTTTTTTTTTTTTTTTTTTTTTTTTTTTTTCGTAAATTCAATCGTCCTCGCAATAAGTGTCTCGACGTAAAAAATTTGTAAAAGTCGCGCGTCAAATACGCGGGGAGTTTCAGTGACGAATTACCGAGAGCAAAACTCGAGAATTTTTGAAAAACTTTCTTCGTTAAATTCCAAAATTATTTTGACCGGAATCGCAATTTTTGTTTTGTCTTTATTTGAAAATAATAAATGTTTGCTCGGCCCTCGGTTTTTCGGATTTCGGATTCCACAAAGGGGTTTTTTATATTGTACCTCGTAGTCCCTTTTTCGTACTTCACGCTCCAAATCCCACTTCTGACCCTCACAAACGTAGACGCGGTCATAATACTCTTGGCAAATCTCCTTCAATTCCTCTACAAGAACACATTTTACGATCAGACACACACACTTTTTTGTATTTCGTGAGCAAAAAAAAATAGCATTTTTTTGTTCGTTAAAAAATAGCAATTTTTGCTTTCTTTATGTTTATGGCATGTCTTCTTTTTCGTTGATATTTCGATGAATAAACGAAAAGAAGAAGAAGAAGAAGAAGAAGAAGAAGAAGAAGAGATTAGCTTCGCAGAAGCACAAAAATTGTGAGCGCATTTCTTTTATCTTTTTTTTTTTTTTTAATTAAAATATTATTGCCGCGAAAAAGCATTTATTTATTGTTTTTTAATCGTGTACAACGTTTCGTAAAAATTCAGTGGCAAAGCAAACGCGTCGCTCTGATCGCAACAAAAAAAACAGAGATTAATCACGCAAAATTCTTGCGAGAGAGTGAGAGAGACAGAGAGAGAGAGAGAGAGAGAGAGAGAGAGAGAAGAATATTATTTTTCGAGAAAAAAATATATTCACTGTATGAATGAAAATCATTTTATTGAGATTTTTGTAAATATTTAACGTAATTGAGTGTTGGTGAGCGTGTGCGTGAGATTTCTTTTTTGTAAGGGCTGCATGGTAAGCGTGAACGCCAGGGAACGACGAGAGACCCAAAAACATTATTATTGTTATTTTAATTTGATGAAATACCGACAAATTTGCTTTTTCAAATTGAATTTCGTTTATATTTTTCGTTGTTCCTCTCTTGCTAATATTTTTTCATTGAATAATTACATATGGAAAAACATTACACTTTTTTTTTCAAAATTTTCTTTCGTATCCAATTTTTGTTTTGATTTTCGATGGTTTTTTTGGGTTTCCTCATCGTGTCAAACGATTGCCCTGAGTTTAAACACATTATGTCAGTGTCCGAACTCTTAACTCATCATCGGTTATAATATTGCAATGATTTATTTCAGTATTTTGATTTTTTTTATGTAAAAAATAAAAGAAATAAAAAAAAATCTTTCGAAAAAAACCTTCGTCTCGTCATTAGTTACCTCCATGTCTTTCAATCTACTTTTCCTCTCGAGGTCAAACTTATCACCCTCGAGTGCGTATATTTTGTTCCAGTACCCCGTACAAATCGTCTGGAGCTCGGCTAAAAATACAAGAATTGCACGAATTTCGGGATTCACGATTGTTCCCTCTTCGCTCTCTCGACTTTCAAAAAACCATCAACAATCCCCACCCCACCGACCTTAAATTATCTTCGAAACAATTTTAAAAATTTGATCCCGTTTATTATAACAATTTTTCGTATTTACTTTCAATAGGGGAGTTTCAAAACTAAGATAACAGTATCGGATAGTCTGGAATAAGAACTATTCGAAGAATTCACCCTCTTTCGACGAAAAATTCCCTGCCGGAAGGCCGAATATTTTGTTGCATTTTTTTTCTTTTTTTTTTTCCAATTTATATTTTCCAATTCATCGTGGAAAATTGAAGGAGACTTCGAAAAATGAGATAAAGTTAACGAAAGCTAGGAATTGTTTGCTGGTAGGGAGTGTCAAACAAGCTTGATTCGAAATGTTCAATCTACTTGTGAAAATTAAACGTCAAAATAATGAACAAATTACTTTCAACAAATACTACGAGAAAATTCGTGAGTCAACTAAATAATTTCTTTTAATACTTCATACACATACCGCTGCTATATAATGCTCTGCTGGAATACCTCCCCCCTTCCCCTCTTCCCCTTGCTTATCTTGCAACCCATTCTTAAGGGGAAAAAGAACTGCCATTCCTTAAAAATACTATTTCGGTCGTATTTCCGGTGTTCATGTTCCCAATGATTTTTTTTTTTTTTTTTTTTTTTTTATAAAAATCATTCAAAAAAATGAGTCAATCGATGATTAATATTATTAATATTAATCGATGATTAATATTATTAATATTATTAATATTAAAAAATGAGTCAATCGATGATTAATATTATTGAAAAATTTGAATATAATTGTATGTAAAATAAAAAATTTCTAATTATTTCTTTTTTTATAAAATTTACTTAAATAGAAAATTAAGCATTAACATATTTCATCAACTATCTCGAGTATTTGAATTAAAAGAAAAAATGTTGATTCAACGTATTCAATGAAAATGAGAAAATTAGTATTTTTTACGAAGGCCCAATCCTTCCCCCTAAGACATAATTATACGTTTGAATAGCAAGTTGCTGGATTAAATAATTATAAATGGAGCGAGATGCTTACGATGATAATAATTACAACTGGCAATTAGAGCCTACATTTTGTTTAGCTCGAAACCTACGAGCGATACTGCGTTTCTACGAAAAAGAACGAGATTATTTTCAAAAACAAAAATTATTTAGTTTTTTTAAATCAAAACTGTAAATAATGTTTTTCTTTTTTTTTTCTTTCTTAAATCCCGTGATTAGGCAATTCTTTCTAGACCTCAAAGTCCTTCCTGGAGACTTCGTACTCGAGATCGTACTTCTCCTCCTCGAGCTTGTTGATCCTCTTATGATACTGGTTCAGTATTGACTTCAAGCTTGCTGTCAAATTTCAGGAATAAAATTTATAAGCACAGGCTCCATTCCATCATTCTCTCTCTTGACTATGACTGTCCGTATGAGCTCTCGATGATATGGTTTTTTTTTTCTCAATCCCAGCTAGTTCCTAGCCATTTTTATTTTCATACCTATACTTTCCTAGATCACATCTTCTTGTTTTGTTTCAATAAATTCTCTTGGATCAAATTTTTTTGGTTTTTTTAATTCGGGTAAAATTTTTTTAACTGTTTCGGAATCCTAATCTCCATGCATTATCGTCTAATCGTTTATGCTAAATTCCCCGATTAATATTTAATTTTTTTTTTTTTTTTTTTTTTTTTTACAATTCGTGTATTCGGGTAAATTTTTGTGATAGGATCGGTTTTGGGCGACGATGCAATTCTTGGACGTATACGAAGAGGCGAAAAAAGATTTACAGAGCGATAAAATAAATAAATAAACAATAAAGAAAATCAAAAAATAGCGATTAAAACGATAAAATACAGACACGAGAGACACAATAAAGATCAGCGATGAGACTTTGGCTAACTGAATAATAGAACGTGTTTATTAGGTTGATACTATTTTGACCTTTTTTTTTTTTTTTTTCATTGCAAATTTTACTCCAAAAATAATCATTTCGCGTCAACAAAATTTCTCACTAATTATCATGGAGGAAAAACCCGAAAATATCAGTGTTCGATCGTTAAAAAAGTTTTTCAACCTCTGCACTATCGTTTATATCCTAGATTACAATAAGAATTTTATTCTTTTGTATTTACCATAGAGAAAATTAATTAAAAATACTTTGGTTTTTAAATGTCTCGAGGGACCTCCAATAATTTTCATCGTCTGGACTCTCCCGAGAATTTGGTTTGCCAAAATCAATCATTTTGGGTAGAAGAAATGAAAAAAAAAATAAAGGTCAAAGAATATCGTGCACCGTAATAATCAATAAACGAATAGAGCGAACTGACAAGAGAAAGAAAAATAAATGATGAACAAAGATTGTTAATTGAGTTTGAATCGCGCGTGGAGGCGTACAAAAAAAATTAATGAAAATGAGACAAAGACGAGTAGAATAGACAGAAAAAACTGTACAGAGACAGTATAGAAGAGAGAGATGCGAAGCACGCAAAAGAAAGAAAAAAAAAATGAATTAACGAAAATACGATTAAAAATGTCGTGCTTGACACCGCGCGCGCGGTGTCGTGACGAAATTTCAACATTTCTATCTTCGATCATTTTTTTCAAAATCAATTCTCGCTTTTTTTTTTTTTTGGCAAATTTCTATAGTTACGCCTATATTTAAGTTTTTTTTTTTTCAGGCGATATTTTTTTTTTTTTACTACCTCGTAGTCCTTTTTCTTTACGATATACTCGACATCGAATTTCTTGTCCTCCAACTCGCAGATCCTAGTGTGGTAGTCGCGCAGGATTTTCTTAAGGGACTCTGCGTGTCAGTTGAAATAAATGTTTATAATGTCAAATGCCATGAAGAATTTCCCTAACAATTTATCCGGGTTTTTCGAGTCCATTTTGCACAAAAAAGTATCAATCATTTGATGTCGCTTCTGATTTTTTTCTTAATCATGCGTTTTCTTGGATTCTTGTCTTTATATCCGAATATATAAGAATCTTTTTTGTTGTTTTTTTTTTTTTTTTAACGTACGAATATTTTTGTTGTTGTTTCTTGTTATTTGAGTATTTCTTTCAATGCATGCGTACTTTTTTGTGTACCGTTGCGTACGCTCGATTGTTTTTTTTTTTCGCATGTTGCATTTGACAAAAAAAATTTCATGTGTTTTGTACGTTCTCGAGCGCATGGTAAACTCAATTTCGAATCGGGTAAAAAAAAAAAATTTCTGCGGATTGAGATAATTGACATATATATGAAAACGATCGTCGAATCTGCAAGGAAACATTTATAATAATCGATAATGATTGGGTCAATACGTATTGATATCAAATTTGATTACTAAAATTCATGCGCCATTCTTTAGCGACGGTAACGCGTATTGAGTATTTTACTCGTGAAAAAAAAAAAGATTGAACACGGAAACCGAATTTTAATAATAATAATGCTGCACAAACTTCCTTGAATAAAATCATGGAAAGTTAATTTTTTTTCTACCGAAAATGTGAACGTCAAAAGTTTTAAATAAATTTGTGTCGCTCGCGGGAAATTCGAAAGCTGGTCGGAAAGTTTATTATTTTTCAAAGACTTGCGTCGAAATGCCAAAAACTCGAGGATTGTTTGAAACTATTTGGTTGAATCGTGAATGAAAATTAAATAAATTTCCGTGTCAGTTGAATAATTGGATAAATATTGAATTATATTTTTAATAAGAATTTATATATACCTTCGCTAACGTTTTCAACGTCTTTCATATGTCCACAACGCTCCTCTATAATACGCCTTCTCTCTGCAGCTTTTCTCTCCTGTTCCTTTTTCAGTTCTTCGGCAGCTTTTTTACGCAACAGAAGCTGAATGAAAAATAACATTTGTTCAGGCGAACCGAAAGATTCTTAGCACGAATGAATAAATATAATTAACAGGATGATAAATTTCGAAAAAATTCAAATGGATATTTCAAAAAAATAATACATACTCTGAGCTTCTTCTTCCTGTCAGGGGTCATGAAACCCTTTTTGGCCTTTTTAGCTTTGGAGGCCTCCTCGAGACGGGCTCGGACTTCCGCCCTTTTCCGCTCCGTCTCCGCCTGTTTCCTCTTCTTTTCCTATATTTTGTCGGGTGTTAAAAATTTCTTCATATTATAGGCTCAACATCTCGCGCTATTCCATTTCTGTTTTCTTTCGCGCCAATTATCGGGAATACTCGAAAAAAAAAAAAATAAATAATAATAATTTGTCGAATGGAAACAAAATGTGGTAAAATTAATTGAAATGTTTGTAGGAGAAAATTTTGATGGAGTGAAATTTGAATTTTTTGAATTTCAACGAAAATTCTATTCTTTTCACGAGCTTCGATCGATAATAAAAAAAAAATCATTTTTCAGTGAAAAATTATGATCCACAATTGTGAAACTTTTTAAATTAGCTATTTTTTATTTGTGTATTGTAATGTTTCAACGGATCGAACATTTGCGACCTCGTTGATTCCATACACGATCCTCCCACTCTCTTACGTACATCCTCGATGCGTTTCCTCTGTAAAAATAATAAATGAGAAAAATGCTCGTTAATCAAAATTGCCTTATCGACAATCGTATTAATAATTAATTGTCAGTTTTTTGTTGCGCTTGCGTTGCTTTTCTGAATATTGTATCGTTGCTCAAAATAAATAAAATAACGAAGCAAAAAACCACTATACCAATGTCGGGAAGCCACACAAAAATCGATTGTGAAAAAAAATGTATTTATTCCCGAAAAAATAAAACTTTTGTATTTACCATTTTTATTTAAATTTTATTCATTGTTTTATGCCCCCGGTGTTAAATTAAATATTGCACATTACCGCTTTACCATCAACGAATTAATTAATAGCTCAATTAATTTAGCAAATTTAGTAAATTCGTATGTCAAAAAATGATTATTTGTTTTTCAATCTTTAGCTCAAACTTCAAACGTTATCTGTTCGTTTTAAGATTCCTTTAAAGTCTCATGTTATATATGAAAAGTTAAAATAATCGATGTTATATAATTTATTAATTATTGAAAAAAAAAAACTGGCGTTATACGAATTGATAATCCATAAATTAATTTTTTTTTCGCGTCGTTCAATTTCTCATTTCAACGAATCACATTAAAACAATTTGTAATTCTATGACCCGATGGTGTCGTGAAAAATTTCAAGTTCAAGAGAAAAAGATAATTAAACAAAAAAAAAATAATTGATTACAAAAACTCGAATGTTTTTTTTATCGTAAGATTTTTTTTTTTCACAATATGATAAAATGCACAACACAAAAAACAACACATTCTACTTTACCCAGGGAGACACTCGTGTCTTGTGTCGGTGTAGTTTTTTTTTTTTTTTCTACTATTAAACTGGCCTGTTGTCGGTGTTGGTGAATATTTACAATTGCTAATGAGCGTGTACAATGCCGTTTGGTGGAGTAGGGGAATGATTTACGAAAACTAAACAAAATTAACACTTTTAATGGAGGTAAAAAAAAAGGGTCAAAGTCTCGTTTCGTCGCAAGCGATACGAACAAAATTGAGTCTCGATCGGAAAGAAAGAAAGAAGGGTTATAAAAAGCAATGTGGGATCTCGTCCGAGGGAGAGAGAAGTTGATTGCGTTCCTTATATACACTTTTAGTTTTCTCCCTTCATCTCGTCCGAGTGAGTTCTAAAGATACAAAACGTCGGGCTTTGAACGGTCAATTCTAAATTCGTACTCTTAGGACACTGCGCATTACACCGATGGAGGAACGCGGATTATCGAAAAGCCTAACGAGACTCTCGAGACTCGATTCTTCTTGCCTTCGAACTATTTCAAAAACTTGAAAAACTTTAGCGCGATTTCCAAAATTATTTTCCAATTTTTTCGTATTCCAACAAGGTGGTTTTAAATTGTCAGAAAAATCGATATTATATTTTTTTTCTACCGGGACAGATGTGTGATTCGTAATTTATTCTGAGCTTGATTAAAATTTCTAAAAAAATTGAAATTATATTCTTGAAATTGTTTTTTTTTTTTTTTTGCAATTTTAGGTAATCGTCAATATACGATTGCCGTAATCAAATTTCAGGGAAATGAAATTTCTTTCGATCAAAAAATTGGTGAAAATGCTTATGAAATTCCGTTCGAAATATCGAGGATCGACGTAAGGAAAAAAAATCTTTCTAATTTACAAAATACAGATCACAAAATGTGCAGAAAAACAAAAGCATCGAAAGCTTAAGCATACCTTTTAATAAAATGAGGTCAACTGCGCGGCGAAAAAAAAATATTCGAGTCGATTTTGAATCCATCCGGGTTGAAGTATCGTGATGTTTTTTTTTTTTTTTTTATTTTTATTTTAGCGTAGACGGCGATGGACATGAAAAAAAAAATGCATGGATTAATGTTTTTATCGTGACTGATTCGATAACCAAATTGAAAAAAAATTGTTTAACAAGAATAGAAAATATAAAAAATATCTGGACTCTTTCTAACATTCGCCTTTTTATATTAGAATCTTAAACAAGTCCTATAAATTTGTGACGTTTCAGAATTTATAATCGCTATTTTGAGAAATAAATATTTTTAGCTCCATTAATAACATAATTCTCTACTTTATAAATCATATTTTTACTTATTTCATATCAATTGTTTCTAAATAATATTCGAAAACGTAAATTTAATCCGAAGGTCTATAGTCACTCTACTCAGATATAATTAAATATGTCAAATTGATATTTTTTCGTATATTTGAAAACGATGATTTTTCTCGATACCTACCTCACCTCATCGTCAGCCATGGTGACTCCTTCTGGCTACGCCTAACGGCCTGAAAATAAAATATTCGTTCAAATCGATTTCGACCTTTTCTAGATTTTTCCATATTTTTTCGTACCCTCGAAGCAATTATTATTATTAATCTGAAAAATTAATGATTTTTTTTTTTTTTTTTTTTTTTTTAACAGAAAACGTCGGTTAAGAAAGTATTTGGGGCCGTGTATCCGGTGCGTGATGATCGAAAATAGACTTAGTGGCTCGCCCCACTCTCCACTACAAACGGAGACTGCGGGCACGCTCCAAATTTGGTTACAACCGATCACCGCGGACACCCTTTCCTCCCATTGACTCTCCAATACGGGGAGTATCGGCATCCACCAATTACGATTGAACTTAAATCCATTTTTTGATCAAAGAAAAAGAACATTCTTCGCAAGAAAATAATATTTTTTATTTTTGTAATTTTTATTGCTTACGATCAATGCTCTTGCGCAATAAAATAAAGGAACGAAGCATATTCATCACCGTTCATATATTTTTGTTTTTTTTTCTTTTCATTTTGACTCGGGGTAATAAAAAACCTTCATTCCGTGCTATTTTTGCAAGTGTATCAATAACAAATATTTCGTTTTGTACATATATGTCTTTTTAAATGACGATAACGCAAAATATTAGGCCGGATCTCACCGTAGGATTTTTTTCAACGAGCAAGCCAATTATATTTATGTCATGTCCTTAGTGCAACTGGCCGCCGTATCCACTTGCCCCACTTTTTTCAAAAAATTCGTTCGTTGTTCAAAATCAAAGTCCCATCGTGAGTGACCGTTTTTTAAATTTCGATTCCTAATTCCACGCACTGGCACTATGTGAATTACTTCATTTTTTATTTCGACAATATTTAACATACACTTTTTTTGGTAATGAAAAAATTTTCATTCTCCCAATGGCAGCATTCTCAATAATAGTATAGTTTATCATTTTTTAATCTCGATCAAGTAATATTTATTCTGTAATGTTGTAAACGGAGAAGAAAGAGCCCGCGTAATTTCATACGATTTTCTTACCTGGTACAAGAACAAAAAAGTCCCTAACGGGGTTGTTTAGAGAAAAAAAAATAAAAATATGACTAGAACTAATTAGCTCTTGCTCGATGTGACTAGTCAACCGGACTTTCGGCAGCTGACTGTGCCCACAGTCAAGAATATTCTTCTATCTCCGACCTAAGTCGTTCGGAGCCCCCTGGGATTTTCATCGGTTGGTCCAAACTCCACCACCACCACCACCACCACCACCACCAACACCGAAACCGCCGCCGAACCCTCTTCTCTCGTCCATCTTACATGCCTCAACTCGAGTTAATTTTCATCCGATTGGCCGATACGGTTTTAGGCGAGAGCCATCCCAGCTTCCCTGATGTACGAAAATAAATTTTGTAACTGAAAACGGCGACGAGATATACCTCGTCTATCTTTCTCCTCAAGTTTGCGCGCCCGCTCGAAAGTTTCACTGGGAGGCTGAGGCGCGCACCTCGACGGTGTACATAATAAAATACGGAAAATCCCCGACGAAGCCTCCGCAATGAATATTTTATTTATATTGGCACGGATTACTCCAGATGTCACCTATATTTTTGACAAAAACTGTCAGCCTGCTGCTCCCGCAGCTTGATTTATGAGCGTGTGACCAGCACTTTTACTTCTCTCCTTTTCGAAAGTTACGCTATGTGGGTCACTTTTGATGGAAGGACGCAGATACAAGTGCATCCAAAATTTCATTGAGAAGTCGAACGAATATATTTGTAAAAAAAAATAAATCCATTTAAAACACAAATTCATTCGGACTATAAATGAATTAAATAAATTTATCTGTCGGGAATTCGATGTAATAATGTCATTTTTCGATCGTACATAAATCTTTTTATTAAAAATCGTTCGTACATCGGACGGATTGTCGATTTTTCTCTCACACACGATTTTTATTTTTTTTTTTTTTTCATTTTTAACCAACACGATTTTTCTCATTCACTTGCAATTTGTCACGCAGTTACAATAAAAATTCATTTTCTTCGCATTGCGTATTCGTAGAATTATATAATATACTACTATAATGTAAATCAATCGAACCGATATCGCAATTGCGATAAAAAAAGAAAAATACATCTAAAAGAAAATTAAGTGGCCCGTTTGGACGGATTCGTCGTTAATTCGAACAGCAGAGTCGGCCGGTGTTGTACAACGCGTATCACTGTCGTCGACAAAAAATAAAAGTAAAAATAATCATAAAAGATCAGTAGCGATTTGTATAAAGTGAACAGTGCCAATTAATATAGAGCGACGTTTGGATATTTTGATTTTTGCTTTCTTAGAATAAAAAATTTAAAAAAAAAACGATTTTTACTATTATTATCATTATTTTTGTATAGAACGAATGTTATGGATTATGGAATATTTACAGTGAGTAACAAAAGTATTGAAAAAATAAAACAGAGGAATAGTTGAAGGACTAGAGTTGTTTCCTCTTCTGTGTGCGAGCGGCGTTACATATAGCCGCACTAAGACTTCATTTCTGGAGTAAATTTACCGAGCTCCTTTCTAATGGCGGCTATGAGCGGTACAGCGGGATCTTCCGAGGGCAGCTGATGATCGGTTAGCACCCGATTGACGTCGATTTCCGGCAAATTCGGGCGGTGAAAAGGTCCTGCGCTGAGGGGTCTCGAGCCCCACGCACCTCGCGGATGTGGCGCCGCATTTCCCGTTTCCGGTATCTCCTCCTCGTTCTCCCCTCCCCGAGGCAGTGACGTACGCGGTCTCATTTTTGGTTGGGTTATCGGTGTTCCTACCGGACTAAAAATTCATCACGAATCAAACGATAACAGTTTTATTCAAAATAAATCAATTAAATTGATGAAAAAAATCAACTACTCCGATAGGTTGATCAACGTGCCAATTTTTTCTTCATTCGTCCTGTTTTTTTTTTAGTTGAGAACTTTTCAAACGATCGAAAGGTCTAAATCATTGTCCATGCGCTGTGCCAATGGACAGATCAGAGTTGGAAAAAGGGCGTTTAAAAAATATTAATGGGAGAAACCAGTTTAGGAGGCCGAAATTTTGGTGTTTTTCGTGATTTTTTTTTAACAAGGAAGGAATAATCAGAATTTGTTCAAACTTGGAGGATATTTTATTCATGTTTTGAGGTACACTTTGTAATTTTTTCAAGTCATTTCTGTCGGAAATAGTGGAGTTAGAAGCTGCTGTCCATGGACGACTTTTTTTCAACCGGTGGGCATTCTAGCTCAAAAAGTTATTGACCAATCGTTTTGAAAATTTGTGCGAATATTCTTTATTCAATTACAATCTGTATGAACCTAACTCTGGGATGACATTGTTATTAAAAATATTTTTTTTAATGCAAAAAAGGTGAGAAACGTGGTATAAAACATGACATTGTGTTCAAACACCTCAAAAACATGCAATTTTCAACTTTTTTTATCGCAATTAGGTTCATATTCTTAGGAAATATGTTGTTAACGAAAAAAGAAAATTGTAATGATTACAGAAAAAAATTGTGACTTCAGGAATGCCCACCAGCAAAAAACTCGAATGGCGATCGTCCACGGACAGCAGCTTCTAACTCCGCTATTTCCGGCGGAAATGACTTGAAAAAATTACAAAGTGTACCTCAAAACACGAATAAAATATCCTCCAAGTTTAAACAAATTCCGATTATTTCTTCCTTGTTAAAAAAATTCACGAAAAACACCAAAATTTCGGCCTCCTAAACTGATTTTTCCCGTTAAACTTGACATTTGCAGTATTGGGACGAACGTGAAATTTTGAAATGGTCCACAATTTGGCTTATCGAGAAATGTAATATAGGGAAAAGGGAAAAGTGCTAACCTTACGTGCGCTGATTTCCCTCTCGACTCGGAAAACGTAGTCCCTCCGATCGGTTGATCGATCGACTTGAGGGCCGAGGTCGGCCGCGACGAAAAACACGCCGGTTCCCGCGATCTCGCGTCCCTCGTGCCGAAAAGACTGAAAGAATCCTCGAGCAACTCGTGAAGTCTTCTTCTTGCTCGACCCACCGGACCCGACACCGTCATACGTTCTCCGCCTTCTGTTTCGGAGGCCCCGCTTTCTGCTCGCAAAATTTATATCTTTTTCGAGAAAACAATGTTTCGAGGGTTCTTCCTACGTTTCGTTCGATCCGACTCCGAAGAACCGGATATGTGTATACATTTCCAAAAGAAATAGGCTTATTTTTTTCAAAATTTGCCTAACTTTCCTATCGTGATATAATCTATTATTATTATTATTATTATTGTTATTATTATATTATTATTAGTGATATAATAATTATCGTGATATTTCCTATTGTCGGATATAAAAAAATCTCAGCCCGATTTCTCCAAACGTAGTACGACAGTTATGGCGAGCCCGCAGAAAGTTTTGAAGAATTAAAAGTTTTTTTTTTTTAATCAGGACTCCGCTTTGACCAAATTATATAAATCGGTATAAAAATTTCAGAGGCAAGTATCTCGAAATTTGTGGAATAAATATGAAAAGAATGAAAAAAAAAAAGGAATCTCGGAGATCGTTCAAGTGGTTCAATTTCTGACCTTCAACGGCTCTCTGACGTCTGAGATCCCAAACAATTGGCCCAACAACGCCAGGATCTTTGAGCGCGCTTCTCGTTCTGCTCAATCTCTCCTCTTGGTTGCCACGATGATCGCAAGCTCCGTCGTTAGCTCGTCTGACCATTTCCGGTGTCTCGAATTCGAGATCCAAATGTCTGACGACCACGGGTTCGAGAATTTTCGACAACGGTTCGACGCTCCTCATGTTGGGAAACAATTTGCAAGACGGCATCGAAAGATACGAATGAGGCGAGGCTGTCTCTTCCAATTTTCGTATTCGAGTTTTTTCCAGAGATTCCAAGTTCTCTTCTTCATTTATAACGCTATCCATCGAGTCCGGGGTTCTTGGTTGATCAATCGCGTTTGTCCTCGTCGCTCTTCTTCGTCTTGGTTTCCTTCAACGTTCAATATTTTATAGGTTTACGATATTATCTTTTTTTTTTTTTTTGCAATTTATAACAGGCTGAAAATCAGAAAATGTGCAGAAGAATTTTGAGACAGGGTTGTAAAAATGTGCAAGTTTAGCCAAAAAATCGACCGATCGTAAACGATGTGAATAAAGAAATACTGTCGTCGGAAACGTTTTTTTTTTTTTCAGTATCCTTTTAATGACTTTACCGCCTTCAAAAATTTGAAATTACTAAATTTAAAAAAAATTTAATAATGCTACTAAATTAAACTAAATTGACTACCAGTGCGAACTAAATTTAAAAAATTTAGTAATTCCTAAATAAATACCTAGATTTTTTGAGTGATTCGGGATACTCCTGGATATCCCAAGATTTGGCGCTCCGTTGTCCCCTCAGATCGTCATCGTTGTCGCTCGATAATTCTTGTATGTCGTCCTCGAGGCTCTCAGGAGTGAGCGGAGTTATCGGCGATCTGGAATGACTTCCTGGGGTTTGTCTCTGACTGGTACCGTCCGTCTGCGTCTGTGAAAAACAACCGGGAACGTGAACGTACATTTTTCGTTTGCGTCTTCCAATAAATCACGAGTAATGGGCGGATTTGACTCATTTATTTGGTGAGGCGGGGGGGTTTTTGTTATAATCGATATTGTCCTGACATCGAAACTTCACGGTGCACAAAATTCACTCTTTCATTTTGTATGGATCATGAAGGAAAAGAATCAATTTAACATTTGACTCTTATTGAGGAGTCTTATTAAAGAGAAAAAAATACTAAAGGAATTTTTAAACAGTCGGGGTTTGGATTTCAATTCTCGTTTTTGTTCATTTTTTTATTTATTAACATAAATGAAAAATAATTAACAAACGAGAATTATTTTATTTATTATATTTATTAATATAAATAAAAAATAACGAACAAACGAGAATTGAAATCGAAACTCGGACTGTTAAAAAATTCCTTTAGTATTTTTTCGACTCCACCGTGTCGTCTCCAACTTTAAGATTGAATAATTATTTAATAATTGAGCGATTACAGGGCTGCAATTCCCGTAGTTGTTTGTTCGTTTGTTTGTTCGTTCTTTTTAACAGCTATCATGTTATATGTCCCGCGAAAGTTTGATGCTCGTATCGATTGTTTTTTTTTTCTTTGTCATTACCGAACGTCACGACGAGGTAGGTACCTCTGAGTTCCGTCGGAGCAGTATCGAGTGAGCTAACATTATATGCGATACAGTTACACAAAGCTTGAATAGCAAACTCGGAAGTCACGCACTCTTCGAAGACACGCGAGATTACACATTTTGTGCAGAGTTCGTTGATTCGTACGATATTATTTATTAGTGTTTACTACCAAGGTGGATGAACCTCCTCTCAGAGATATTCTATACAAGTATATACACGTTCTATGAATGTATATAGACGAAACAAGTACGGTTGGCACAGCCGATTATTTTTCTCTCGGGCAAAGTACAACATTTATTATTCCTAATTTTCTACCAATCAAATATGAAATATCGTTACTTCTCATGGCATTTTTTTTCCATCAACCCGATCAAGATATTGCAGCGAAACCCCCTTAATTTTCCGACCCCAAAAAAATAAGATTAATAAAAAGTTATTTAACCCGTCAGCAGGCGCGCTACGTGCACTTTAAACATTAGTCGCGCGCGATGAGACATTTTCCCGCATGTATAGCTTCAAGCGCTTATAACTTGATAAATAGAAACTTGAAAACAATTTCGCTACGGTAAAAGTGGCTATTAAACATTTTTATTTTCAAAAAACCATAAATACAACGAGAATCGAAACTAAAAATCAAAAAAATAATAATTAAAAAGATTCACAAACAAAAATGGCAAACATTTTTTTTAACTCTTCCGTCATGCATAAGAATAAATTTGGTGAAGATAGAAAAAATTTCCAACGCTTATGCCATTTGAAATTTTCGAGTAATCATCGCTTTAATACAAGCGTGAGAAAAAGTCTCATAGCGCGGATAGTGCTAACGGGTTAACCCTAGCTACGCGCTATAACTTTTAGTACCTTATTACTTACGCACTATCGATCTATTGGACCGACGAGATTTATTGCTCCGTAAGATTGTAACAAACGCGTCTATTGAGGTTTAGTTGTAGCGAAATCGATACGCCGGACTCCGACCAATTCGGATAACCAATCGTTAAGGCCAAAAAGTCGTTTGATAAAAAGTTACGTTTGTAAAAAGGCGCGCGATGAAAAAAATATTTAAATAAAATAAAAAATTGGGTTTTTGTAACCAATCGCCCCCGCGATTGTGTTACTTCCACGGCCCAGGGGTCTTCCCCCTCTTAGCCTCCCCGCTCTTTCCAACTATTCTCCTCTACACTCTTCCCTCCATTCTCCCACACACGTGCGCGCGGCTGCAGCCGACTTATTCCCGCCCTGTATCGCATTTACCGAGGGCTAAGGGAAACTGCAGAAAACCTTGCCCCGATACAGCCGGTGCCCGACTAATCTCCACGGGTGGCAATGCGAGCACGCTCAAGTACGGCCACGAGAGGCGCTCACAAGCAGGCATCTCCCTCAGCTGTGATGCAATCCCCGCACGATAAGAACCGTCCAAGGGAGGCCACCACCAACAAGCCGTACAACACCGACCGCTCATGCATCACAGAGAGGTGTTTGGCCATGGATTTATGAAGGTGGAATCCGAACCACCCGGGATTGCGGCAGAAACACCAGAAAAAAATTTCAAATTTTCATTGGTGTTTTGGCCGGGATTCGAACCCGGGACCCGCGGCGTGCGAGTCCGAGCCCTTATGCACCGGACCAACCGCTCTCCCTGTTAATGAAGTAACTAAAAGGACATTCGGTATACGAGGTCGATTGATCCAAATAATATTGGCAAATTGAACACATTGATATATGTTTCAGAGGTGGACAGTACTTGAAGTATCTGGTACTTGATTGGTACTTCAAGTACGGTGCTTGAAGTACACAAGTACTTGCCAGTACTTCAAGTACTTTACTCATCGTTACTTCAAGTACCAAGTACAAGTACTTTTTGTATAAATGCTTGATTAGGAATACTCGATAAGCAGGATGATATCCGGTTTTATTATAATACGATTATCTGACAAAAGTTTTCAATGAATATAATTTTAACGAGAATCTCACAATCTACATTGTGGAACAACATTGTTGCGATATAGAGGTGGCTGTATGTATACAGTGATCATGGTCTCACTTGGAATAAGAAGAATCGATGCCATTATTTATTCATTTTCGTGTAAGAGGATTTTTTTTTTAATAAATAAAGCAAAATATATTGAAAAATTATTCGTTACCATTTACTTACTGTATTCACTCAAGCTGAATGACTCTAATATGAGAGTGCATCTTGGACTACTTATCAAAACTATCTTAAACGCCCCGAAAATATTGATACTACTATAATGATGTAGGAGCGGGACTGTACCGCGTCTACATTTTTAAATTCATCTGAAAAAATCAGAATTTTTCAGACGAACACGTGTGGTAGCGCTGCGAACTTAATTTCAAAAAGTACTTTCAAAAAGTACTTGAGAATTGCTTCAAGTACAAAAAGTACTTGATAGTTGAAGTACTTGCGGTACTTTGTACTTTGTACTTGAAGTACTTTTTCGTACTTTGCCCAGCTCTGATATATATTTTATTTGTGGTAGGGAAGATGAGGCGAAATACTCACTCGGGCTTCGGTCTCTGAGGTGTAACCGGTGTTGTCGAATCCCGGGGTCGTTGGAGTGTAGCCCCGATCTTTTTTGAGTATACTCTCGACCGGTGGTGCCGCAACAGCGCTGTGAGCCCTTTTCCTGCTAGCCACAATCACCAGTGCGGTTATTACCAGAGTAAGGAGAATTATCGCAGCTCCAGCTGCCCCAATAAGTAACCAAGCATCGCGTTTTCGAGACAGCGCCAACGGACGAGTCTCTTTTAGGTAAGCTAGACAAAACGTCCCATAATGAAAATCAATTAAACTACTTTTTCGCCCACTGCGCTACAAATTTTCGTACATTATCGTATAAAATACCAAATCAAGGGGTATTGATAATATAAAAAATATAAAAAATTGCACGAAAGATTATTGGTGACGATTCTATTGTATTCTTTGAGATGACAATTTCATTGTGATAATTATATTGAAACGTGAGCTATTTTTTCCCTCTTTAACGTTAAGGAAGCTTTCCAGTGTGAAATTTTCAAAAAATCGATTTTTTTTTTGCTTTATCGAATAGTATACACTCTTCCGAATATTCCCTGAAATTTTCATGCCGAAATTCAGATTATTTCGGTTACTGTACAGCATTTCTTGGAAGAAGGCAACGGAGCGCTACAGCTGCCGCGTCGGCCGTCGAACGCGTTTTTCTCGAAACAGCATTTTTCAAAACGGTGTCCAACTTGGAGGGCAGAGTTTTAAAGCTATCGAGTTGAATTTTTTACACAATATTCTTAACGTCATTGTTTATCGTGCTATGGAAGCTTTTTTTTTTTGACATCTTCCTATTTTTTTGTAAAAAAACTGCCAAAAAAAAATGCTAAAATCGATACTTTTTGTTCAAACCGGCGCCATTTTTGCAAAAAAAAAAAAAAAAAAGCCTCCATAGCACGAAAGGCAATTATATACCGATCAATAATCTTTTTGTGTTTTTTGTTTCAGATCAAAATTGTGACCCCCAACGTGGACACCACATCCAAGTGCATTTTCTGCAACAATTGTTTCATCATTTTTATAGATATTAATTAATAAATAAATCGATCTTTAAAAAATTGTTTTGTATTCTTCAATACCCAATTAATATACAAAAAAAAACCAGACCGATTAGATTATTTTTTCTTTAAAAAAAAAAATCGCGAAAAACAGCGATTTTTCGGGCTGTCACACTGGAAAGCTTCCTTAAGATGAGAAATTCGTAGAGAATGAAGAAAGATGCCACATTGCGTGAATTATTTTCGATCATAATTGTTTTTTTTTTTTTTTTTCGTTTTTATTCAAGTTCTTACGTTCGCTTTGAATAATGACGGGTACTCCGAGTTCAAGGGCAACCTCTTGCGGGGAGAGAAGCGCCATATCTTTCGCGGCGGTTTCCGCTGGAACGGGTTTTCCGCCCAAGTGAACGGAATAAATGAGCCTCGTACTTCCGGTCTCGGTGACACTCGTATTTTGCATTCTCACTTGTACAACACCGATCCCGAGTGGCCGTAATTTCGATTTGCTCGAATCAGCGAATTGTGCAGTTTGATTTACGAACGGATTTATTAATTTGGCGGAATTTTCTAATTTCGCTAAGGACGCTTTAGGGGCTCTCGAGTCTGTCTCGTTATTTTTCGCTTCTGGAGATTCTTCCAAGGGACTCGATGACGTTAACGTCTTGTTCGGAGAATTCATACTTTTATAACGACGACCTCTGGGTCCAATCAGACTCGAAACGGCGAAGAACGATTGTGAGGTTTGTTTTTTCGAAATAATTTCACTCGGGGCTGTCGCTCGTACGGTCGAAGACTCGTTTCGTCCAAAAGAATCACCTCCGAAATGGGTTGTCGCCGATTCTTCGGACGCTTCGGATGTTGCCTCACTTTCCGAAAAATCTAATACGAACCTCGGTATCTTCATCTTTCTCATAAGTTTTGGTTCGAAGCTTCTTCTTCTCGATAAATTTCCCAACGACTCATCACCCATCGACACCTCCAGTGTCCCAACAATTTCATTTGCATTTTTCGCCGCTCTATGATTCTGCAATTTTTCATCGACACACATACATATAATTAAATGATTATATTGAAAATTCTATCGGATTTGAATGGATCCCAGGGAAAAACGTCATATTACGTCATCAGAATCGTTTTGATTCGAGATCGGGCGATGATTTTCCAACGAACCGAGACGCTTTGTCGCGGCTCTTCGAAGACGTGGATCCGTGGCTAAAAGTCCCAAATGACGTTGCTGCTGTCTCGAAAATGCAGCACGATACAAACGCGCTAGTCGCAATTCCACTTTAGGGGGAACACTATCCCCTGATCTGAGTACCGTTAGCAGCCAATATCTGAACAAATGAAAAAAAAATAAACAAAAACAAATAAATAAAACAATCGGATTAATTGAATAATTAAATGATTAACTAATAAAAGTTGACCTGTTAATTGATAAGCGTGTACAATTGTTCGATCAACTATTTCTACATATTCTATTTGGAATAATAATTAAACGATTCATTCATTTGAATGAGCAATTGATATACTAAAAAAAAAAAAAATGTGAGCATAAAAATAATGAATAAAATAGACCTTGGACCCGGATCTTCGCCGACGAGAACTCCAATGTCCTGATCAGCCTCGATGAGAGTCGGTGTTGGATCGATGCAAGAGGAACAACCGGGATCGTAAGGAGCGAGTCGCGGATCTTGTGCCGATGCTCCTCCGTCTCGTCCGTCCGTTGGCCTCCCATCATCCGGGACGTAGATAGTCGCTGTATGATGAATCGTTCGCGTCTCGTACAGACTCAACGTTTGATCCGGATCGAGCCATGGCGGTGCGTCTTCCGCACCGGTCCAGAAGAAATCCTGAAGATGAACTTGTTTTCCAGGCAAATGCTCGATCAGGACTATCTCGTCCTCTGAATTAGAGGTCCATTTTTTATTTTTCCACTCGCAAGTTCCAATTTACGATTACAATAGTTTTCATTCAATTATTTTCATGAGATAATTTTTCATGTAAATCAATAAAGTTACATTTTCAGACATAAGTTTAAGAGATAATAATATCATGAGGGTTTTCTTCCTTAATAACGAGTCATCATCGAATATAAAATTTGGAAAATTATGAAAAAAAGTGTCGCCTGTATACTCAAAAATACTAGACGTAAAACGCTTTAAAGAAAATTTATGGTAAATATTCGGAAGAGCCACTTTTCCAAAAAATGATGAAAACATTATTTTTTTTCTTTCGCATCAGTTGGAGAACATGCCTACTGATAATAATTAGTCGGGGGAGGTTGAAATTTCCGCATATAACATTGTTTTTTTAACAAAAAAATATAAAATTCGATTGTCACGTTTTTTTTCATCATATTTAACTCGGACATCCCCCCAAAAAAAATCCCAAACAGACAAACAAACAATTTTATTGATTTTTTACAAGATTTTTTTTTTTTTTTTTTTTACAAAAGCATATTAATTTTTCACAAAATCACCAAATGCCAAAAGAAAGAGTTGTAAAAGATGAGATACCAAGGAGAGATAAAAAACAAAAAACATAAAAAAACATCGAAACATAAAAAGATAAAGTTTGTTTTGAAAGTGAATTCACAGCGTACGCTGTGAATTTGTTTTGAAAATAAATCCGTAGAATTGTCAATACATATACTTTGAAATTCAACGCATATCTGTGAATTTGTTTTGGACATAAATATTGAAATGAAAATTGTGTATACATACGTATATTCACGTGTTATAATGATTCCTATAATGCCTGAAAACTGGAAAAATGCTAAAATTGAATAATTGGTTTTTTTGCTAAAAAAAAACCAAGTTCTATGAAAAAATTTCAGCCTCCCCCGACGTATTATCATTATTAGACATGCCTATTAACTAATAGAAAAGAAAAAAAAATTCTTTCAGCATTTTTTGGAAAAGTGGCCATTCTGAATATTTACCAAATTTATTTGTGCATACAAATGATTATCCCGTTATTTTATTTACAAATAAGTCTCGTGCGATGACGTGTTTTAGTATCGTAATATTAGCATCGATATAGCTTTCATTAACAACCTTTTCGCAACGATGTACCGCACTATATATGTATGTATGTAAACATCGTTCGATCGCTCGAGAGCCATCACCCGTACAGGGATTTTACTATATATGGCTACAAAATGGAAGCATTTAGATTCTATACGAAATCGCTAGAAGACTGTAATATACGTAATTAGCATTGTACGTTTGAATCCATATGCATATACATGTATTATCGTTGGAATGGAATTAATTGTCGATGACAGTAAATGTCGAGTAATAATACTCGATGAATATAATGTAATTTGAACCGGGGAATCACCGCAAATCCTCGTGGTCTGACTCGCACACAATGACAAACTTCGTCGATCGACGTTTTACTATATGCCAGTCAGAGAAATTACATGCGCTCTTTATGTACAAATATATATGGGGCATTCGACGCCAAATCGACCTACGTCCGAGCCTTCAATTCCTTCATTTGGTTGAAAATTTTATACGCTGTATGACCCATTGAAAGAAGCTCTCTTCATTTTTTTTCAGATTTTTTTCTCCATACACTTGTGAGATATTATTTTTGGTTAAAATTCGATGTTTTTTTTTTTTTCTTCAGATGACTGTGACTCTCTGAAAAATCGACCAAATCGAACTTTTTTTTTCTCGAAAGATTGGCTTTTCACCGTACTAATAATAAAAAAAAACATACTAAAGAATGATTAATATTTTTTATTCCATATTTTTTTCTTAATTTAAAGCAATTTAGAGCAAAAAAACATTGGTTTTAAGATGTTTGCTCATTTTTAATTTTTTCAAAAAATTCACAAAAAAACTTTGACCAATTATATAATTTTTGAGACCAGTCTCATCGTGAGCAGATTTTTCCTTATATTTTTTTTTCTTATTTTTGATCCAAATTGACTGGAAAAAAAATGAATTTTTTTTCAATAAGAAAAAAGTATAATGAAAAATTTGCCAACGATGGAATTAGTCTCAAAAATCATTCGATCGGTCAAAGTTTTTTTGTGAATGTTTTGAAAAAAAATTAAAAAGAGCACACACCTTAAAACCAATGTTTTTTTGCTTCAAATTGCTTTAAATTGAGAAAAAATACGGAATACAAATATTAATAATTTTTTCGTATTTTGTTTTCGAACAGTACGGTGAAAAACCAACCTTTCTAAAAAAAAAGTTCGATTTGGTCGATTTTTGAGAGAGTTACAGTCGTTTGAAGATAAAAACATCGAATTATGAAAAAAAATCATATCTCACAAGTGTATGGTCAAAAAAATCTGAAACAAATCAAAAGAGCTTCCATCAATGGGTCATACAACATATAAAATTTTCAGCCAAATCAAAGAACGGAAGGATCTAACGTAGGTCGATTTGGCGTGGAATGCCCCATACACATTGTTATATATATATGGAGCATTCCGCGCCAAATCGGCCACTTTTGAAATTCGCATTTTTTATTGTTTTGATTTTTTTTCTCCAATAGAGCTCATGGAAAGGAACTTGTCTGATTTTTTTTAAATTTTTATCTCAACACGTTCATCGGAAACGAATTTCTGAAAAATTTTCCGATTTTTTCCTTCAAATATCAATAACTCTATCAAAATTGCAGTAAACCGAATGGATGAGGGGTCAAAATTTTAGTTTTTAAACGTACTTCCGTTCAAGAGTCTGCAGAAAATTATCAAAACATTACGTGAATCAATTTTTTCAATTCCAAGCACGAAATGTTTTTTCCCCCATAGTTAGCCCCCTTCGATTTTGCTGTTAATTTTTTATAAAAAATTATTATTTTTTTGAGGAATGTTAAGCCTAATGTGATCATGGCGAAATCGTCCGTTGTATATTTTTATAATTAAAATATACACTGAGAAAATATGTTGTTAACGGAAAGAAATTTCGTTTCTCTCAACCAAAATATTTAGTTCGATACGGGCAAAAAAATTTTTTTGAGATAAGACAAAATAATTTGTGAATGCTGAAGCAAGTTAATGGCCGGACCAACAAAACTTTGGTGCAGCCAAACAAATTAATGTTAATGCGACAAAATATCATCCAAATAAAATAATTCATTTATTTGTCCTGACCATTACCGTTTAGTCAATTTGGTAATTGAGATTCATTTACAAGAAATTTTCGTGATTTAGTTGAATAAACTAAATCATTTGCCATTCAACAAAAAAATTGTTGGATCCACCAATTTTTTGTCCAACAAAATGGAATTAGTTCGATGAACAAATTTTTTTTCTCAATGTAGATTTTTTTTACAATCAATTATCGATAACTCCCTGAAAAATCGAACAAAGAGAATCGTCTAGGGGGTTAAAATTTTTCTTCTGAAATGTACTTTAGTTTAAAAATATGTGAAAAACTATTCCAAGTTTACATCACCTAGTTTTTCCAATTCTAAGATAAAATAACCTTTTTTCATAGCGCTTGTACTAATTAATTTGTTTCTTTAATGTTTGTACGGAAGCATGATTCGTTTAATGAATTTTAAGCTAAGTACGAGCGTGAGAAAATAGCTGCTAGTTCTATTTTTCAAATTGTTAATTTTATTAAAGATTTTTGTTGATGATTATACTAACATTTCCCCACGATCATACTAATCTTAAAATGCATTTAATGAATAATAGTTTCCTATAAAAATTTAACAGCAAAATCAACATGGACGGAACACCGCGGGGAAAAAAACATTGCTTGCTTGTAATTAAAAAATTGATTTAAGTAATCTTTAAATAATTGCTGACATATTTTTAAACGAAAGCACTTCTCAAAACGAAAAATTTGACCCTCTTATCCATTCGGTTTGTATGATTTTTCAGGGATTTGTGCATGATTAACAGTAAAAAAAAATTCACATTTTAATTATAAAAAATACAACGAACGATTTCCCCATCATCGAACTGGGCTTAAAGGTAAAAAAAAAAATGATAGTTTTTGATAAAAATTCAAGAGCAAAATCGAAGGGGGCCAACACCGTGGAAAATAACATTTGTCGCTTAGAATTTGAAAAATTGTTATATGTAATATTCTGATAAATTCCTACGTATGCTCATACGAAAGTACGTTTTAAAACTAAAATTTTGATCCCTCATCCATTCGGTTTACTGCATGTTTGAAGAAAAAAATCGGAAAATTTTTCAAAAATTCGTTTCCGATGAACGTGTTAAGATAAAAAGATGAAAAAAATATCAGACGAGTTCCTTTCAACAAGCTCTATTAGAGAAAAAAACAACACAATAAAAAATGCGAATTTCAAAAGTGTCCGATTTGGCGTAGAATGCCCTCCATATATATCTATAGATCGTCGACGGTTAAGAACCCTCGATTCAGGAGGTCAATGATCCATCAATTCCATGATAATTTTTTGACATTTCTATTTTTTAGTATTATTTTAGTTCCTTCAATTTTCACTTCATTCAAATGATGATATTATAAATTATTTTTGGCAATATTTTTATTTTCCTGCATTTGAATTATTGATTATTTTAACAGAAAGAGAATATGTATATTTTTATTTATTTAACACGCGATTTGGAGTGTCTCCGAATAGTGCAATCAATCGCTGTTTGTTTAATTTGTTTTTCTTTTTTCTCCTCTCTTTCGTCATCTGTTATTTAGCATCAGTGTCAGAACGACCTGGTTGCACGGTCCGTTTGCGTTTCCGGCCCGGAAGTTTCCTAGGCCTCTCAGGAAAATACGCACTTTAAATACTTTTGATATGAGCTATTTCGTACCATATTTACAATATTTTTCTTTCATTCCCAATTTACTATTTACTCGATCGCTATGATGACTCAAGCCGTTTCTCTTATTTTTTTAAATATAACTTTTCACAGTCGTGCTCAAGTTCGTTTCAATTAAATTTAACATCAACATTTCTACGACATTAAATAGATGCGTATATTAATTGCATGAGATCCAATTAAAGTTGCGATTAATGAAGGATGAGGGCTCGAGCTTGTAATTGTTTGGTATAAGTACAGACACTTCGGGAAGCGCGTTCAAAGATTTTCTCTCTCTAATTCTGCTCTTTCTCTCTCCGTATACACCGTAGATATTTTTAGCGTTGGCGATTGCAAGTGTTAAATCGATAGAAAAGCGAGTTCCTATGGTGAAATGAATGGTACTCTCTCATTTCCGAGCACCTTATCATTTTTGTTTTACAAAAATCATTTCTTCGCCCATTCCGATAGAAATTTTTTTTCCAAACGAGAGTATTTTATTTTAGTCCTTATATAATACCAATATTGATTGAACATTGATCATAATGAATGAATAGGAAATTTTTTTTTGAAATTATTGCTTTTCGAGGATTACATACACTCGAATGCATTAAATTTTGTCCAATAATGTTTAAAAGTAGTTTTAAAAACCAAAATTTTGCGCGACTTATGCGAGAAAGAGAAATAATACAATTAATTAATAATTACATCGTATAAATGTATAGTTATTGCGCAGTGAGAAAGACGAAATTTAACAAATTTACTTAGATTGGCTTGTGACCGCGTGCTAGAAAAGACTAAAATATCGATTGTTCACGGAAACACCTGCACGCGGTTCATTCTATCTCTCGGGATTATAGCGGGGGTTATGCTTCCTTACCTTAATAACACTTCAACACGATTTTCAAATTTTGTCAAGGTTTTCCAATAGCCTCATTTTCTTCCTCAGCCTTCAAAATAATAATTACTCGTTGGAACCAAAAATTTGTTCAATTGTGTTTCGTCTAGTGCACAAAAATTACATAAAACGTTGTTTAATACAACGAAAAAGGATTCACCCATTCTTCAATTATATACGAAGTGCATTTATTCCTATTTTCATCGAATTCCTGAACATCTTTTATTATATTGATTATTATTATTATTATTATGCATTCATTCATAATGAGGATGATCTTGTACAAATAAACTGAATATTCTTTCCCTTAATTGTACGATTGGGTCATAATGTTTTTTTTTTTTTTACAAGTGAAACTGTGTCGTTGACTGTCAAAGTAGATTGGAATTTAATTTTTCCTTCGATTGATTTATCGCAGGTTTTGTCTTATTGTTCATAAAACCTTGACTAATCAAACTATAAACAACATAATAATCATATCGAGTGAAAATAAATATGATATTATGACAGAATGACATTATACCTTGTGACACGCACGCACACGCGCACACATTGCCGGTTTTGTAAATAAAGCATGAGTAAAAAAAATCGATCTACCCAGCTGTAAGACGTATAGTCCCCGCAACTATTTTTACAAAGAAAAATGTGTGTTCGATTTTTTTTTAAACAATAAAAAAATTGATGCGCCGTATATAAAATGAAAAGGGAGTGAATTAAACTCACCGGCTCCAGGTGGAAGAGCTCCTTCAACACCGAGAGAATTGAATAATTTAATAAGTACGTCAACGTGTATTAAAGTGAAAGAGACAAGCGCCACGATGTGGAGAACACTGCAAAGCATCGCGTTACGCGCGCACTTCCCTACTAAAGGGCGACACGAGCGTGTCACGGGGAATCCCTTCCCACTCACTCTACACGCTACTACGAGATAAGAAAGCGATAAGATACGGTGGGGGAAATAAAAAGGTACCAGAGTTGATACGGTCGATGCACATGCGCCACGGGAATACACCAAATGAATGAATTATGCATACGCGTACTACTTAAAGCATATATAAATTATTTCCATGTCCAACTCATTGACACCAATAAGTTACGATATTTTTATATTTTTCTTTTTCTTCCATAAAAGAGTACTGAAAACTCAATAAGTCATTTATTTTATTCTTGTTCTTCTTTCCACTCGCTTGTAAGCTTAAAATATCCTCTTACGAAAATAAAAATCTGCAAGCTTACGGTTTTCGGGAGCAGCTTACATTTTTTTCAGATTATAAAGACTTTATTTCGATCAAGGACATTTGTTATTTATATCAGTGTAAACGAAAATTTTTATTTGTTATTTCAATAATTTTCGAATTTGATGGATTTGCATTGATCGTTTTAAAATTGCAAGATATATATAATACGAGATTTGATTGAGAAACCAGCTTGGGAACATCAATTTAATAATGATGAGTACTTTATAACAACTTTTGAGGAAAACAAATGCAGGATATACATGTGAGTGCATGGAGATAAAGAGTAAATATAATTACCGAAGGAGGTGGTAGGTGGTTCGGGAAAGTCGCTCGAAGAGAACGAGGGTGAAGAACTTGGAAATAAAATGAATAAACCATTAAAAAAACTTCTGTTAAAGAGCTTTATGAGTATATGCAATAACGTATAAATGCATGGCGCGAAAACTGTAAATAGAGAGTAAGATAGAGTAAATATAGAATAGAAAAATGATAAAAGGCGAAATGTAAAATAGAGGGCTGAACGATGTAAAAGAACTACCATTACTACTTTATAACAATTGATTAGAATTACAAAATTGATTGGGTTGAAAAACGTTGTCTAATCAGCTATTCAAAAAAGCGCGCGGTTTTTTTTTCCAAGATGGTGATAGTTGGTAGTTCCACTCAAGGAGATAGTCTCCTTGGTTCCACTGCTTTCGTGTTACCGGTTCCATGTTCCATATCGTCGTTTCATAGATGTCGCTCTATTACGGCCAAGAAAATTTGATGCATTTCATTTGTTTGTCTCACAAATGACAAAACAGTGAAGCCAGTGAAGGTGGCTCTTTCGCAGGTTAACTTTCATCACCACCGAGTAATATTGTTGGCTGTCATTCGAGTCACGAATTTTACGATTAAAAAAACTAAAATAACGAAACATCAAAATGGCGTAAGTAATTACACATTCATTGGTTTCAATCATTCTTCATGGTTTTTATTATACATTTACCTCTGTTTCACGATTGATTTGTTGGTATCAAACGCAGCATAATCTGTTTTTATGCGTTATCGAACATATGTTGCTTTTTCCCGTCTTTACTGTAATTTTGCAATAATTCTTCATCAATTTATTTTCCCAGATCGAAAGTCACGTTTAAGATCACTCTGACGTCCGATCCGAAACTTCCGTTCAAAGTGTGAGTAAACAATCGGATAGTTTTTTTTCTGAAAAATTTTGTTATCTCAATCGTGTTTCGTCTCGTGCTCCCAATAAATTTGGATCGTATTTTTTTTTTCTCTATCGTCAAACTTTTTAGCTGAGAAAACGAAAGTCTTAAGGAAGTACAAATATTAGTGCATAATTGAATGAGCGCGAAAGGATAGGATAGTCATTCAATTATACTTTCAACATGCGATATTTATCATTTCAAAATTAAAAATATTTTACTTATTTACTTTTTCATTCGACGATATACTCAGGCAAAATATTTCTTCTTGTTGAAATTGTTCCGATAATTTGAATATTATTAAAAAATTTAATGAATTAGCTCATGCATTTAATAAAATCCTTCAAGTACTCTAGTTATACTTCGGAATAGACAAAATGCAAATATTAAATTATATTTCAGAATTAGAGTTTATGAATTTTTTCTGTAGAAAAAAGTTTACAAATTGACCAAATAAAATTGGAAAAATAAATAGACAAGCGGCGTATGGGAAAAAATGATAATTCCATAGATGATCCGGAAGACCGACTTGGATGTAATATCGGTATTTCCTTAAGGAAGTTGTTGGTTTACTTTTGACACAGATGAGCCAAGATGAAAGCTGATGCAGAAAGATGAGGGGTCAAGAAGAGAAGGCAGCGACAACTTAGAAATAACATTGAGATGGGGGAGGAAGAAGTAAAGAAGGTGCTCCTTGTATTTGACAAATACATAGAAAAGTTAGAGGGTTCCGGTTTGGCGGAGAATACAACGGATGAGGAGGCGAATAAATTGATGGAATTGGGTCGTTTCGTGGAGGCTGCGGTGGCTCGAGCGACGGAGGAGAACAAAGCCGAGTGTCTGGAGAGTCATCTGCGAGCTCGTTGGTTCAAAGACCAAAAACGAACAGTAATTCCCACAATTTCTCAATTGAGATTCGCCTGCGACGACATGGTGGAGGTTTATCTGAAAGATCCGGATGTGCCAAGTTCGGCAATGGACAAAATATTGCAATTTTACAGCAAGCACTGCGGCGCGGAGAGACTAAAAAATCTTCTTGGAAATTTGTTAGAAAATTCGATGTCGACGAACGTGATTTTCAATTCGTTGATAAATCTGGGAATTTCGGAGAATGTCGTAGAGGACGAAACGATTTTGGAAGCGTGGAAAAACGAGGCCGAATGTGGCAAAGTCGATCGAGTCTCCCTGTGCATCGAGAAAATGATGGATGAGGGTGAACTCGAGAAAATAATCGATTATGCCTCGTATCTCGAAGACGAGAGTCCCGTTAGAAATTTAATAATGCAACGTTTGACCGCACTTGCCTCCGACTACGAGCCAAATTTATTCGCTCTACTTACTAATCTGGAAACAAAAATACTCCGCCGACTCTTGACCCATCATCAATTTCAGATACAATTTTTCGATGCCATTTTTTATTTCGGACGTAACATGCAATTCCGAGATAATTCTTGGCACAGCGAGCACGAGTTCCATTACGAGGACCTGGTGCAAGCTCTTAGAAACCTTTCGAGAACCTCCGACCAATTGCGAGTCATCATTTGCCAACGTCTCGAACACGCCAAAATTAGCGCTACCACTTCCGTGTGGAATGACGTCGAGCGAGACGCGATGAGATAACAGACTTTATTTCTCTTTTATTTCGTTTAATTTCTTCCCAATTTCGAAACTTGGCAATTTGACAAATATGTAAAAAAAATTTAGCCATCCGTGAGTGCTTGCGAACAATTATTTTCCGATAATGAAAATCCCAACATTTTTATAATCAAGCGTTTCAATGAGACATTGTTCAAGAAATAATCTTTGATTCTGTCTGCTATTCCGAATTTTTCAATTTCAAAAACAAAAAATCTTAAATGTTGTTGTACAAACATTTAAAACTGCATTTAAGAAATTAACAAAATCAATGAAAAAACAATTTCATAATATCCCTTTGGTAAAAAACAAGCGGCAATTCTTAAAAAAAGTATACGTATTGAAAAGAACGAGCAATTTTCTCGATGTGAGCAAAAAGATAAATCCAAATTTTGATATAATTAAATATTTGACGGTGAATATGTATGGAACATTTTTCATACTGAAAATGCATTTATTGATAGTTCACCCAATTATGCTTCAACGAGTTTTTCCTATTTTTATAATTCCACTGTTGTATCGATTAGAACTAATCATTGAATTAATTAAATCTAATTCTAAATTAACAGTGTTTTATTTTATTTTTCGTTTCTTCTCGTCTACCTCCGATCGACCAAACAAAAAAAAAACACGTTCGAAAATTTGTTTCTCAGGCTCAGCGTTCCTGAGAACACACCCTTCACCGCTGTTCTCAAATTTGCTGCTGAAGAGTTCAGAGTCACACCTGCCACATCCGCGATTATTACGGACGATGGTATTGGCATTAATCCTCAACAAACTGCAGGTAACGATACATAAAATTCTGACCGTCTCGGTCGGTCATTCATACATACATACATACATCCGAGAAAATTTGGTTGTGCTTAATTTTTGTATAGATTCCTCTTCAATGCTTAATTTGCACGAGGAATTGTAATTATTGTTATTACTCATTGTTTCAGGTACCGTTTTTCTGAAACACGGTTCGGAACTTAGGCTCATTCCGAGAGATCGTGTAGGCGATGCGAGTTGACTGCTGTATTTATAAAAAATAATAAATGTTGCAATTATATTTTTTTCCAGCGAAATCTAAATATATACATTTTTTCCGCTAAGTATACTACGGAATTTTCAATCATTATATATTTATATTTGTAAAATTAGGTTAATGAAAAAAAAAAAAAACATTCCAAAAAACATGGGATTCCATTATTTTTTATGAATGGTCAACAATTAACCGATTCGATAATTCCAAAGCTACTTTCGTTCACAGCAGAGAGAAAACAAACGTACCATCAGTGACGTACGCGAGGTTTAGGGGGTTACGCTCTTGATGACGAAGTTTTATATGAAAAACAAATCGTATTAATTAAAAATCTCTCCATCGAATTTCACAGACAATTTTTATTTTATTTCCGAGGTTCGAAAAATTCAATAAACATACACAATACTCATTTTTTTATTTGGTAGAAAGTTTTTTTTATAGATGAAATACATGTAAGATATAAAGTCGATACAAAGAGACGTCACTACACGACAAAACTACGTGGAAAAAAATCGTTCGTGACGCGAAACGTTGGCTGGTCTGATTAAAAAAAAAAGACATGTTTTTTGTTGTATTTACGAAAAATTTGCAAGTTTCGCATCAAAAACGATGCTCCAATCTATCATTAAAATTCTGCCAATGATGGATAAACACAGGGACAAAATATTTTCAAGTTGCGATTAATTTTTGGCAATTGATAAAAAAATCTACAAATAATCTCAATATAATACGTAGCACGGGTATAAATCTGCTTATCTCGAGAGCGTTCTGTATAATGATAGGAAAAAATCGTATTGAATATTACACAAAAAAATCCGGCGTTATTAGAGAGCGGAAATCCCAGAGGGTTAAACAAAATTCTGTTCTTGGGACGGTGAATTGAAAATTCTCATCGAAGAAATTGGCATTAATTATTAATTGTCAAATGATAAGGAAAATCAATGGCCTTGCATAGTTAATTCGATTAAGAAGAAAAATTTGTCAAATGCATATTGCGTAAATCACATACGCAATATTTTTTTTTAGCACAATGGAATGCATCGGAATTTATGGAGCAAGCTACGAACATCGTGTATGACGTTGGAGTGACCGTTGGGCCTTTTTTTTTTTTTACGAAGTCATTTGTTTATTTGGCACTTCGTTGGTCTTTCATTGTTTAATTTTGTGTTTCTTCGTTTTTTTTTCCTGACAGACGGTGTTGCGTGCCTGCGAGTGACGAAAGAGCAACGAGACGAGAAAGTCTCGCCGTTAATAAATCACTCGTGCTTAGCACCATATTAAAAATTACGTAATTACTCCTTACGTACAATTAGGTCGCGACATTCAAACGCAAAACGCTTTTCATTTTTCTATGCTGTTTCTCATTTTTTTCTTTCTTTTCTCCAAACATTTTTGTTTCCTTGCCTATCGTTTTACAATCACGAAACAATGTATCGAGTACTAAAAAATATAGCGTAGCAAAAATTCTTGCGTTCGTAAAAGTCTCCGTTAAAAAACACGACGCATTAGGTAATACGTTGAAAAAAATAACGTCTCGAACTCCTAATGTAAAAAAGTGTGTAAAATTGGAATTGTCTGTTTATCGACGATATATATTTTTTTTGCTTTTTTTTCTTCACAACGTTTTATGGTTACTTGGGTTTTGAATCGTAGGTTTTTTGAGCGAATCGCGAAGAGATTCTGATTCGCGACAATTGAGGATTTTCAAACGTTTGCTTTGTTTTTTTCTTTTTTACCGAGACAATTCTCCTTAGGCTCTCGATTTCGATCGATATGATTTTTCGTTCCGAGGTTTTTCGAGTGTAAAAAATCGCTGACGGAATTTCAGGGCCACTACGAGGAAAAAGGAGGAAGGGGAGGGGGGTGGAGGGAAGAGTCGTTAATTACATTAGTGCATAATGTATAGTCGCTACTTAATCGTATTTCTCATATCGATATATCTTAAATGGGCATGTGCGTGCGAAAAAGGGGAGTGGGTGAGAGGGAAAGGGAAATGAATGCATGGAGAAGAACCGCGATTCTTCCCAATATCCGTTTTCAAAAATTTTATCATTCACTAATATCACACGCGCAATCTCGAAATATGCCGAATCTCCAATTACTCATGGGCAAGCATCAAATTCCGATGTTTTGTCAAAAATTTCGTTGGTTTTTTTTTCATCTCGCTCTCGCAACACTCGCTTGAGAAGCACAAAAAAACGTCTCAGCCTCAGGGAATTGTTTTTGTTTTCAGATATTTTGGAATCTCAAAATGGCACAATCTTACAAGCGATTTTTCTTACGATTAAAAGTCGGAAGGCCTCGTCGTTTTTTTTTTTTAACGAATTTTGCCTTCTTTTCGAGTATTTAAGATTTATCGGTGCGCTCAAACTTTTTTTCAGTCTAGAGCACTCCCGTTTAGTGCGAAGTTAAATAATTGAAAAAATTAATGAATAAGAGAGCGAATGTTTTGACGATTTCCATTTTAAAACAATGACAACGACGAAGCCCACCACTGAATTAATCCCTAGTATAGCCCATATTTGTATAATTATAATAATACTAAGCGTTTAGCGTTAGGATTACGTATGCTAATGAGAAATAAAAATACTTCATATATATATAAATACATGAATTTGTAAAAAACAAAGAAAATACGATAAAATAAGAAACATTCCAGACTAGAGCGATAATCACGCGTCAATTGCAACGCTCTCGTGAGAATTCTCATTTAGTCACCCCGACGAATTTGACGCATGGAAGCTAAATATAGTATTCAACTAGTCGCGACATTGTCTAAAAACAGAAAATAAAAATAATAATAATTAAAACGAAAAAATTCTGTCAATACGTCCTAAGAGAATTGCATGTAATTTACAAATAAATAAATTGCGTGGCACTCAAGAAAACGATGCAAGAATACCCGCGGGTTTGATGAAAAAAAAATTTCAATTGATCAATTGAAAAATAAAAAATCAATTATTCGAACGAAGATCGGGATACTTTTCATTCGTCTATGGCTCGGTCTTTTTCGAGGTATCTCATGACTGAAAACAAATGTCTGCGCAAATTTAGCGCAGTGGATGAAAAATTCTACCAAGATTCAATCAAATTTCCTTTCCTTCTTTTGTTCATTTCTTCGTTATTTTCGCCCTTATTCATCCTAAAAAAGAGAAAAATGCGTCAAGGTATTTGATATTTGTCTACTGAGGTAAATTAAACAAATATTAATTTTAGACATCGCGATTTTTGTGACGCGCTGACAAAATGTCTACATTTCAGTTTTTTCTTTTTTTTTTCCTTACTGAACCTACCCATTCGTGTTCGTCAACGCCCTCCATCTGGTCCTGCTCCAGCGAACACTCTATCACGTCCCCGACAAAGTTGCTCATATTTTTTTGGATCTACCACATACAGCACACCACGATACACTCGCAAGACTAATACAACAATTTATTTCATTTTATATATGAAGACATCACGGCTCACCTGAGCCACGCAATTTTTGGATTTTTTTTTTTACCCACGAAAATATAGTATAATATTGGAAAACAATATATTCGAAAATTTTGAAAATTTTTGAATATATCGAATCTAGACATGTCAACCACGAACGCATGAACATTTTTTAATGCGTTGATTTGTTTTATTGTATAATTAGTAAAAAGAAAAAAACGTTTATCGGAACTGGGCCAGAATAAATTTCCAACAATTGATTAGCCCAGTTTGAGCACGTCCACATACGTATAATTCGTAAGACCTCGTGTACTCATGTCAAATGCTTAAAACCAGTGCACAATCATGCAAAAACAGAGTAGAATGAAATTCTCACCTCGTCTTGTTTCGCCTTAACCAAGCCAGCCATCTCAGGATTCCAGCCCATCCTGCCGAAAGACTGTGACGATACGTTGAACTGACCGCTGGACTGCTTTGCCGAAACTGGTGCCGTCACTACGCCTTGACCTTGATTTTCACTTACTACAAAAAATAATTGTTGATTGTTGATAAATTTTGCTGTTTAAAAAAAAATGTTGCTCAATCTTTCTTCTTAATTAAATTATGTAAGTAATTCTACGGTCGGTTATTGCAGGATGGTTTTGATGGTTTTGCTTATATCTATCGAAAGGACGCAAACAAACGCAAAAAAAATAAATAAATATTATTTTATTACTTCGGCTGCGTCGGTTATTAAGGAGCAATCTTTTTTTATGGCTTAATTAAGCATCACCAAGTGACTTTTCTTTGCATTTCGATAAATTTACTAATAATCTTAGCCTTTTTGGTTATTTAATCGAGAGTTTTCTACTTACGACAATCCATTCCCGCTGGTTTTAAACTTATTCTTGGTGCGTGTTTGTTAATACCGTTAAACCATTCTGTGGAGGATAATGTTGGTTTCCACGTGACTTTTGTCGGTGGAAACAGATCGTCTTGGAATAATTCGCTCTGTATAAATTAATCAATGGAATTAATAAACTTTCTTCTGTTCGACGATGTTGAAAAATTGTAAAAAAATACATAACTAATTACAAATAAATATTAAAGTATTAGCAAATCAGATACAAATGAATTGATAAATCAATAGGAAATTACTTTGATTCGGGGAACAGTGAAACTCAATGGCTCTATCGTGTTATTTGTGAGTCTGAGCGCCGACGCGAATTCCACGCCAGCAACGTCACATTTGTTTTTCGGCAAAAATGCGAGACCTTGATGCAAACTTGCACAACGATGATGGCTCAGAGGACAACAATATGGGGGTTCTTCGGTCACTTCGAACGCGTAGATCGTTGAATCGCCCTGTGAACCGTACATTTTTTTCTTTTTTGTTCACCGATAATTCACCAAAAGAGTGAAACAATCTATAAAAACTCACGCGTCCAGTGAGAAAAAGTGTAGAGCTATCCTCGTCGTAATATGGCATTAAGATGGCGGGTGACACATCGAGACCCACGCAATTTACCGGTGAATTCAGTTTATCAGCTTTGAATACCAAAATTTGTCTCTCCGAAACTCTGAAGTCATTAATCAATAAAATTGTTTTAATTGGTCCCTGCCGTAGACCAAATCTTCTCAAAGAGTACATCGTTGAAATCCATCGAAATTGCTTTTGTTCTTTTTCCCTCCAATACCGTCTACAATTTTATTGCTGAATTTTATTTATGGATGGAACTTTTGTGGGATCTTTTTTAGGAAACCAACCACAAAATAAGTGAAAAAAAAAAATGAGGCCATTGGTGGAGACGATGGTAAATGTATTCCAACGATGCAAACTTCGATAACTTTGTTCTTTGTGTTAAGAGAAGAAAAAAAACATACTTATCGAATCCCATAACGACAAGATATCGTCCATCGAGGGCCCAAACAACCCGGGCACCTCGCGTGCCAACGGGCCCTTTTCCTTCGTTTATCGGGATTTCGCTGCTTCGTGGCTTATAAACTCTGAGCTTGCCGTCTTTGCACGCACTCGCCAAATATTGTCCGCATGGTGACCACGCCAAACTGAATATCTGATCCGTATGACCGGTCAATGTGATCTTTCCTATTGCCGATTCGCCCGCACCCAGTGGAGACAAGTCCCAAATTTTCACGGTCGTGTCGTAAGACGCAGAGGCCAGAACGTCCGATGCCAGTGGATGAAATTTAATCAAATATATCTTGTCGGTGTGAGCCTCGATCGTGTATTTTGGCTCGTTTGTTGGCTCGATCAATCCACCTTCCGGCACTTCCCACAGTCTTATTATACCGTCGTCGCAAGCTACGTACGAAAAATCATATATTTATCATAGAAATTTAATATGTAATCAACTTTCGAACAAAAGTATCACTTTGAAAATCGATAAAAAATTGTAGCGCGTTATTGGTAAAATACAATTCAATAGAAGCTATTAGCGTGCTTCCATTTGGAGAAAAAAAAAAAAAAAACGAATGAATAAGCGAGGAGTAGAAGAATAGAGGATAATTTACCGACTGCGAGCCTCTGATTATTGAAGGGGTCCCATTGAAAGTCCATTACACTGGCGCCGTGAACGAGTGCTGGCATCACACCATCGGCTAGTCTTCCGGTTTTTTTCAATTCGAGAACGGCTATTTTGCCTCCTGGTCCGCTCAGAGGAACAGCCACACGATCGGAATTAGCTGTCAAAGTAATTAATGATTGACTAATAATAACGTAAAATATTGCACTTAGAGAAATTCTTGAGCTTATGAACTTACCGTGAAAACCGTCACATTCGCCAGAAATTTGACGGCTTATGTTCCTTATATTTTCTATATGCGTTGATTTGTGACCCGGTGTTCCTTTCAGATGTCTGAATTTTGATACTCGACCTTTAAAATACAAATTTTGGTAACTGAAGCTTCGAAATAAAAAAAATAAAGATTTAGTGAAAATGTTCTATTCGTTTCATTTTCTTCTTTTTAACTATTCTTATTATTTGTTCGAACGAACGAATTCAATTTGAATTAAAATCAATTATTATCTATGAATTTCCATTAATTTTAATTTCATATCAATAAAGGTTGTGATTGTTATCGTAGCTCGGATAAAAATGCAATGTATTAATAATTACCAAAAACAGTGGAAGTTCTTTTAGGGGTTGGCGTTGTAATGGGTTCGGGTTTTTCGAGTCGCGGATCCATGCTCTGTTGACGCAACATCGGGACAATTTTTTTGACCTCGTCCTCTTTGATAATTTCGCTTTTGGCTTTGAAGGAATCTCTTCTACGGAGAGCAGTGGGTGAGCCCATGGCTTTTTCGGCAAGATTGCCATCGGTTACGGAGACGGAACGACTCTCGTAGAGCCTTCTTCTCTCGGCGATTGAGTTTCTGTTTAAATTGCCGCGCTCGAAATTGCCCGATTCCTCATTCTCCGGTGATTCGTCCTTGACTTTCGTCTCGAATACTTTGCGCCTCTCGGCGGTGCTCGGTGTTTTTGGCTTGTAGCCTGAATCGCTCGAATTCGCGTCTTCCTCCATCGAGCTCGAGTCGCTTTTCCCATTTTCCGTTTCTTTTATTCTCTCGATATCCTCGGTCGGCGATTTCTCCGCATCACCGTTCGTCTCACCGACCATTACCCCCGTCTCATTTTGAAAACCGTTGTTCTCGCTGTTCGGCGCCTGAGGTACCGAGAATACCTTGTCGAACGAGAATTCTTGACTTCCCGACTTTGCCTGGAACGGTTTTGGTCCGAGGCGAGGCTGCGAAAACATTATTTTCAAAAAAATCTCAACCGAATCAGCATCAATTTTTCATCTTCTCCAAATCGATCAATAATAATAACAGTAAAATAATACATCTCTCTAAATCTCAACTTATACTTGAATATTTATCAACGTTTCGATGAAATTTTTTTTTCTATAATAAAATATATACCAAAACGCATAAAGTTACTTCTAACTAAAATAAAAAATACCTAATAACATTAATTATAGCTATAAACAGAATTAAAAAAAAAAAACGTCTCATGACGTAGAATCGTAGTTTTTTTTTTTTTTTTATCAAAACAGAATATATCGTCGATCAATTTTAATCCAAATAGTTGGAATTAAATATGCCTCATCAAATCAATTGCAATTCTAGTTCAAGTTACAAATGTTACCGTAATAATTGTATTTACAATTAAAAAAATGAATGAATCGACGTTTAAGATAACTAATCGGACTAGTGGATATAACGTAGAGAAATATTAATTAACGCTTCGTATGAAAAAGTAAAAAAAGATTGGCTTGAGATAAAAATAAAAATATCTAATAGCATTAATTTTAATTACAATAAGGATAAAGAAAATGTAATCAATTCAAATGTAAGCGCAATATTTATAATCGCATTTATATTTATTCTAATAAAAATTTGTGCAAAATCTAAAAATATAGATATTGTTATCATAGAACTGAAGGCCTTTTCAATGCTTAAAATGAAAATGGAAGATACAAAATCGCCTGAATTGTTGATATTTTTTATTTTTTTTTATCGTTTCCTCATTCGAACCTTGTAACCGCCGACGATATTAGGATTTACGGAAGTGACGACAGATCCGGGGCTGGGTGAAGTGCGCGGTCGTGCGACGGGTTTAGGTTCGTCCTCGGAAATGCTGTTAGCCCGGGAGGATCTCGGCAACGGTTTCGGCGGTATAGGTTGTCCGCTGCCATTTTGCATTTTCACTTTGTCGTCGTCGGTTTCAGGAGCACGAAGTGAACCGTCCTGCAATTTTTCCACCAATTTTTCCGGCTCCATTTCCGCCTTTTTCTCTTTTTCCACACACGCAGGTTGAAGCGGTTTTATCGGCTGAGCGAAACCTTTGGGCGTCGCATGTAACGACTTTGCCGCCTTCGATTGTTCCACCTTAATTTCTTGTTGCGTCTCTTTCAAGCTCGCTAAATTTCCCTTGTGTATCTGAAGATTACGTTCAAGCTTTCCTCATTATCACGTCACAGGTGTTCAAAAACGAAAACCAATTTCTACATTGTTTTCCGACAAAATTGCTCTTCATTGCCGTTAAATCAAACAAAATCGCAGGCACAATTTTTGCAAATTTGTTGCACAACAAATCGTACAACGTGATCCAGCGTGCTCGAAACGATGCTACGTCAAACTTTTTGCTACGAATGTACCAACAAAATATTCATCAAATTAAAATAACAAGCTATACATAAAATAAAATAAATATAATAAACGTGCTAAACAATTTCTCGTTTCCGACGATACCGACCTAAGCGTATAAATTGCTTTTATTGAGAAAAAAAAAAACACATTCCAGCTTTCAGTACGTGAACAACGCAGAGAACATACGCAGTTTACATTCGATGACATTCTTAACATACATCAATAAAGGTGAACATAAAAATACGCCAATAAAAATACATCAAATAAATAATTGGAATATTTTATGTACTCGTATGAACAACTCATAAACACATTTACAGAAACGTTGAGGATGCTTATTGATCTGTACAGTCACACAAGAAAGTTGCATCATACCTGAACATACCGTTTTTTTTTTTTAGAAACTCGATTTTAAAAAAATAAATTGGATTGATTTATTTATTGGATCAACAAATTGGTAATAATGATACTTCGCATTTCATCAAACTTACTTAATGTTAACATTTTCGTAGTGTCTTTTTCTTTTTTTTTTTTTTTAATAAGGATTATTCAAATGTTCATTCGATCCAAGATCTTGCAGTCATTCTGCATACTAATTACAGGACTCTAATCATTGAGATATCGAAAACTCTATTTTTATCTAAACTAAAACGGAAATAAAAGCTCACACAGATGCAACACAGAAAAAAATATTGAAATATCAACGAAAAATAACGATACAACTGATTTTAAAGTAATTGTACAGTACGGCCTAACAAACGCTTGGGCCATTAGAATTATCAGTAAAGTGTAAATTAAAATTAAAATAATTATATTTATGAACATAAATTCTAAAATTACTAAAAATATAAATAATACGAAATAAAACAATAAATTTGTCACGTCTAAATGAAGTTGAAAAAAAAAAAAAAGATCTCGGAATACTTACGGTAACAGATTCTTCTCCCTTGGCTCGTTTGGCAGGATCGAGGGATATTTTTGGCACTGGAGCATTGTGACCTTTGATCCAAGCCTCCGCTGTATTTTGGGCAATGCAACCGGCGGTGTCCGGATATATGTCACCATGAAAGTCTCGATAGGTCTGTTAAATAAAAGAAATAGATTGACTTTTGGAAATACAGGACAGCTTTATTTTCGTCCTATTGATCGTCGAATAATTTTTACCTTTCGTGGAACTTGATACATTATCGGAATGACCATATTTGAGGTCAATTGTAAGATTCTATTAACTTCAGCTTGCATCACATTGAGAGCACGTTTTGGCACGAGACAAACTCCTTTCGTCTGCTCACCGCTGTGCCTTATACCCTCAACCAGATAGGGATCCTTGTCCGTAACTTCCATGTAAAGAATCGTCGTGTCTCCCTTGCCAGCCAGGAAAAGCATATTCGTATCGGGATCGAAAAGAGGCATCAAAATTCTGTAAGAACGAACAATGCGAGACAAAGAACAGTTTAGACTTTCATTTTACTCGTAATTTCGAAATTTCCCGGTCCTACTTTTTCACCTATTCGCAACTCTACATTCGCTTTCTTTTTGTTAATCTTCAAGTTTTGTAGGATTTTTATTTTATTGTTATTGCTCTAGAGCGCGAAACTTTGGAAATGACTATGAGGAATAGGTATTATGAGGACTGGTACGAGGAAATAAAAATAATTGTATGCCGTAACGTACCCGGTACTACAATCAAGCTCGAGTGTTTTGACAGGTTCGTTGAGATTTCTGAGATCCCTGATGTAAACTTGACGCAAACGAGCAGCATCGAAACCGGTCGTTAATATTCTGTTGCCGTTACCAAGCCAGACGATTCGCGAGTCTTTGATCGACTGATGACTCGGACACGAGTTAACGATGCATTTTGAAGTCCGAGGATCGCACAGACGTACTTGTTTGTCCTTGCATGACGTTGCCAATATCGTCCCATCCGATTTCCAGCTCAACGACTGTATCACGTCCGAGTGTTCGTTGTTCGCTTTTCAATTGAAACAACAAAAAGTCATCAGTATTCATAGTCATTCATATTTTTATATAAACCAAATGGCATTTTTTTTTCTTCCGAGAAAGATGAGGAAATTTACAGAAAAGTTCTTGCTGCGAGACGACATCCCACAACGACAAATTCGTGTATGAAACTGTGGTTAGTAAATGCTCGGCGGTTGGGTGCCAATGGACAACTTCCACCCGCCGTTGCCTATGCGAAAATGTGCACTCGGGATTGCACAAAGATTCCTCCAATCCAGCTTCCGGTATGTGCCATAATTTTACCTGGAAAAAAAAAAAAAATCAAGACAGAATTCGGGTTGATGGGGATGAATTGTTCTGTAAATTTTAACTAGAACGCATCTTACAAGACAATCCTGTGAGCCGGTTGCCAATAAACCATCGTGGAAAGGCGAAAAATCCATATCAGTCACGGTGTCCGCGTGGGCATGAAGCAATGGCATTGTTTTGCTCTTTCTACCGCAATCCTCCAGTGACAAAACCGCCAAACTCGATCCTGATGAAAAACGATTGTAAAGTATCCAATTATTGTAATTTTTTCAAATATTACTATTATTGTTATTTAACATCGATATTTAAAAAAAAAAAATTTTTTTAATTAATTTAATTTGTTATAATAAAAACAAGTATGATGAATGATTAATATAAATTTTATATGATTCAAATTTAGATCCAAATAAATGAATATTGCACCGAAGATCTAACAATAGAGTAATCTCATCTATTACAAATTGTAGAGAATTGCAAATTGTTTCGCCAAATAAGAAATGTGTTGCTGAAATTAAATGTTTAGGTACTAATACGAGAAATGAAAGAAATAAAGAACGATTGTTACCATTGTGATCAACGTTAAATGCCATGAAGGCCGCCGAAGCTGCAATGTTGTTGCCATAGGTCTGATATGAACCGACCGATATGTCACGTATACAGGCTTCGGGCTTTGGTACAATCGGCGTGGCATTTTTGTACTTGGAAGCCTTGAAACGCCAAGCCATTTTGCCACCAATTTAACCAATCTTTGTATCCCTCTTTTTCTCTCTCTCTCCCCTTGACGCTATGCCCTAACTCATGTAATCTGAGAAATGCAAATATGAAACCATATGAATAGTAAATGTCCAAGTACAAGTAATTTTCCTACAATTAATGACAACGCTTCGTGCTCCAAATATCGAATAAGATTTCTACAATTTTGTTTTGTATTAAATAAAAAAAAAAAAATTTCTTACTCGTTTATCAGGTTTTTCAATGTTCTCATTATTCCATTTTAATTTTATTTTTTCTGGTTGTCATTCAATTCTAAATTTTATATTTACATTTTTAATCTTATTTGCTAAGGCTTTTTTATTTGCACTTTGTTTTTATATATCATTTGCTTCGATCGAGTAGTGAATTTTTTGCATATTTTTTTCTCAAAACCATCACCAATTTTTCAGTACAAATAAAAAACAATTTATTGACAATAATCGACTGAACATATATATGTATGAATTACTCAAACCACATAGATATGTTTTTAAAATTTGTTGCAACGTTTGTCAGTCTGTTAATATCTGTCAATACCTAGAAAAAAAATTTGAGGCAACAATGGGGCCTTTAAAAATATTCGATGTAAAAAAAGAAGCAGCTCCTTTTAATTTTCACACAAATTCCTATTGAGCACTAAAAAAAAGATTGTCGAATTTTCGAAAAATTTAAACGTCACGAAAAATACAAAGTCCGAAGCCCACGGTGTCTCAAGCTTCAGGAATTTGGTGGACGAAAAAAGAAAGGTTTGTAAGAACGTTCGACAACTCGAATTGGTATGTGTAAATCACGTAAGAAAGAGATGTCGAGAATCCTTGGAACGCGGAAGGCAAGGTCGCAACTTAAAATCCATCGTTAAATTGAATTGTATGGGCTAAGGAATTACACGCGACGATCCTATAATCCGGGTTACCTTTATCTATACACGTATATTTATATATATATGGATATATACACGCACATACGAAAGTATACATATGGTAAAATGAATGCTAAGGTCGATCGGAAAAAAGAATTGTCAGCGCGTACGCGGGTGTGATTGTGCATTAGGGGGTTGCACGAAGACCGTGTGTGCATGACTAATATTTCAGGGGTGAGGTTTCGTGCACTCCACCCTTGGTTGGGTATAACTCAGCGACACGAAATGAAAAAAAAAAAAAAAATCGTGACGATAGTGGAAAATCTCGACGAGGTAATGTGACGGCGAGAAAAAAAATACATTTTTACTTACTCCACGATTGAAATCGTTCTCCTGTCGTCGTATAACAAGATTTTTTTGTCTTTTATACTCGTTTAATTCACGCAGAAACACACCACTATACGGGGTGGACGGGGGGGGGGGAGAGGCGACAACGACGACAGCGGGGGGAGGGGGAAGAGATGAGAAAAACGTACGAGTGTGTTTTATAAACACTGGGCGAGCGAGAGAGAATAGCGCGGAGCGAAGCACAGTGGCAGGCGTCTAGCCGGGTGACAGCCGGAAACGGGAAACCTCCCCTTATCTCGGTCCTTGTTTCCAAGCAACGCGCGCTTCTCCTCTCTCTCTCACCCTCGCCCCACCCACGAACGTGGGTAAGTATTCGATTCGATCGGTAAGTTACCAAGCATATGTAATAATTTAAATGTAGCATCAAATAAACGTTAATAATATTACATATATTATTATTGGAATAAAAATTTTGCTATCATAAATGTTAATGAAAAGATATATTTAAAGAGCAGGAGAAAAACATGTGATATGTTACATCGTTGATAAATACCAGCCCCGGTCAGAGATTTACCAACCGAGAGCGGCGATATAACTACCCGCTTCACCATTTCAAATTCATTTTTTAGACAATATACACAGATAACCAAACGGCGTACGGTACTAGTACGATAAGAGTACGCCGTATTTTGCCTATGCTAATAGCATAGGATCTGATTTTAGAGGGATTTAATAAATTGCTCCCCCGTAACAATTATGGGCTCTATTATATAATTTGATTCTGGACATTTTTTTTAAATTGAATAGTGTAGTATTTGATTATAGGATTTCATCATTTTCGAGATTTCCGAGCGAACAATCCCTTGGATATTAAGAATTTGTGTATTTGAGTCAGTCATACTTCTATCCGACAGAGCTTCGTCAAGGGATTCCTCTTCGTCACCCTGTTGGAAGACAGTTTCGTGGTATTGAACACTTGGATTTGCAGGAAGGTTTTCTAAGCTGACTTGCTGGGTGTTCGAAGTTTATAATCTTTTAAGAAGGTTTAGATTGGGGCTGAACTGTTGAGAAACTCGGATTATTCACCTCGAAACTATCAGTGCGTAGGATTTTATTTATATATATATTTTTTTTGAGTGTTCGCAGAGGCTTGGGAACGATTGCCCATCTCGGACACGAAATTTCTTTGAATATGAGTTAAGGGATTGGTTTTGGAGAGAGTATCCAAATTACCTATAGTCTCGTTGTTATTTTGAAATACGGAAGGGAATTCACATACATGGCATAACAAAAATGCGCTGGATTTATTTCTTGTTACAAGTACTATTTACTTTATAATACTGAAGTTGATTAGAAATTGGATTATGTATACCTGGTGAAGGGTGTTGACAATATTCAATGGTATAGTTATTAACTTTTTTCCTTTTTTTCTTTAATATTATGCATTTAGTTATTTTAAATGATCTTTTTCTTCTTATTCTCTTTCTTTTGTATTGGTTTTACCAGCAAAACTGTGACTCGATTACACGATTGAAATTTATCTACGGCAAGGCAGCAAAATTATGTACGATTATATCCACCTTTTTATATATTAATACTTAGGGTTATTCTTATTTCTATATCAATGGAGGGTTTCAACGAACCAATGTTTTGATTTTGACCCGTATTGGGTAGAATTATCACGATAAGATATAAGGGCGACAATAAGAACGAGCTCACCCAATTCCTGATGGAGATGCGAGGATGATTTTTGTAGAAAAAGGAATCTCGTGCCTATGGAGATGCGTCACTTTTGAATCTTTCCACTTTATTGAATAAAATTATTAGTTAAGTATGACTTTATATTTATTTTACTAAACATTTTATTTATTTATTTATTTTTTTAATTTGAGAATTATATTTATAGATTGTAGAATTTCTATTATCAAGACCACTATTCTGCTAAGAGAATTGCGACTGGAGTGAGATAAAACTTTTCAGTTTTTATAACGACTATAGAAGTGTTTGAATTTCAGAAGCAGCGTAGAGACGACCGTACGGCAGCACTGTCTGCTTTCCAATCCATTTTCTACGTTATGCTAGTTCTAAATTAAAATTTCGTAAAGCATCATTTGTTTACAATAAAGGCTGCGTTCCGAATTGCGCTCAAAGCGTAACGTAGCGTACTACAACGTAACCACCCGGCGAGTATATACATATTGTAGATGTTTGAGCGGGGAGACCCGAGAGCAGACCGGTTTGTGCCGGTGAGGCAGACAGACGTGTGTGCCGAGCTTCCTCAGAAATAAAAGTATATATTCCTATCTCATAATAAAGTTTAAAAAGTGATACCAAAAATTATAAATACAAAACTGATAAAAATAAAAAATAATATTAACAGTAAATACTAAAAATGAAGAAAAAGAAAAAAATAACGACAATAATAAATTAATAATAACAAATCCTCATAAATTGAGGACCGGCCAGTCCCACAGATGGGTTGAAAGGTATAATACAATGGCACAGCGACAACTCTATTAAAAATTAACTCTATCAGGCAAATCTCTACCTGACCAAACTCTACCAAGGAAATTTCAACCAAGAGAGAAACTCTATCATTTCTCGACTCTCCCAAAATTTTTTTCTACCATATAGGCATTCTCTACCAATAAACAATCTCTACCGTAGACATCTCTACCAAACCCATCTCTACCACATCCTACTCTACCGACAACAACTCTCCCAGGGAAATCTCCACCATGGTCAATCTCTACCGGCGGAAAGACATCTCTACCAAGGGCAATCTCTACCATTGTTTACATCTACATTTTACTGCAGTAAATAAGTAAGTAAGCTGTAAGTAAGTAAGTAAAAAAAGCAGTAAAAAAGTAATACCGCAGTAATAAGTAAGTAATAATCTACATTACTGCAGTAAAGATGAATCTTCATCAATGTAGAGATTGCCCTTGGTACCCTGGCGGATCATAGCGACCGAAAAAAAGACCGAATAGGGTTTTGGTCTTTTTAGACGTCTAATTTGCCGAAAAAAAGACTCAAATCTTTTTTGTAATTTTTTCTAAGTTTTTTTTTTTAATGAGCCGACAAAAATTTGACTGTCAAGTGAACATCCCGATTTAACCGACTAATTTTGAAACGACCCAATTGGGTATTTTTTTCGGCAAATTAGACGCCTCCGAGAATTTCGGTCGCTATGATCCGCCAGGGTATAGAGATGGCTTTCCGGTAGAGATTGACCATGGTGGAGATTTTCCTGGGAGAGTTTTGTCGGTAGAGTAGGATGCGGTAGAGATAAGTTTGGTAGATGTCTACGGTAAAGATTGTTTATTGGTAGAGAATGCCTATGGTAGAGAAAAATTTTTAGAGAGTTGAGGAATGATAGTCTCTCTCTTGGTTGAAATTTCCTTGGTAGAGTTTTGTCAGGTAGAGATTTGCCTGATAGCAGAGTTAATTTTTGATTTTTGAGTTGTCGCTGTGCCTAATAGGGACCACCGTGCGTGAGCTATAGAGAGCAGCATCACCGCCGATATGTGCGCGCTCTCTCGTGTCTAAAGGCGCGTTCGGGGAGTCGCTATTTGCGCTACAAACGCTAACGCTACCATTAAATAGTATTACTATAGGTTGCATTTTTAGCGCATACTGACTCCCCGAACACAGACTAAATGTGCGATTTGTGCGGTGTTATTTTGGCTTTGAATATGATAGGAATAAAGACAAATTTTACGATTAATAATGTTAAAAGTGAGCAATTAAGATTTTCAGCTCGTGATTAATGATCGTGCTGGAGCCTAAAATTATATAAAAATGTTTATAAAATGTGGCTCAAGATATACTTCAAATGTCGTAGAAACACAAAGCACGGGCGACGAATCGGTAATTCATTCCGTTTTTGTTTCTCGCTCTTTCATGCGAAATGGACAGCGCTCTCGGGAAAAGAACAGTATTTCAAAAATGGTCAATTTTCTCGAAACCAAAATGGTGTGTGAGAACCGCCCTGCATTTACCAATGTCTTTTTCATGAAGAAAAACAAATAAATCAATTTTGTATCGTAAATCAATTAAAAAATCTTGTCACCCGCGTATATATACGCGCTTGATTATATGCACCTAGCTAATGTAGAAATTGCAGACTTCGTGGCGTTGTAAGCACCACGCACGGTCCCTATATACAATACATTGACGAAAGCTATCCACTTGTGTCCCATTTCTTTGAATAGAGAGATAAAGACACGTATGTGATAGAGATAAGGAAAGAAAATAAAATCGTAAATATTGACATAGCGAACGAGTGTAAGAAACAACAAAGATGTGACTTAGAAGCCTAGGTGTGCTTAGTGGTATTTCTGAATCACCTATCTTTGTGCGTTTCCCCTGCTATTTAATAACGCTAAATCTATAGTGAATAAATACAAAATAAAATAAACCAACAGTTTAATCAAATATAATTTACATAAAAAGGCGCTCAAAAGGTGACCTTAAAAAAATAACGATTCTGCTGGTCTCACTGACGAAAGACGGGAGACTAACAAAATAATATACAGAGAACACAGAACTTATGCTAAAGTGTAAAAAATGAGTGAAATGATTAGTTGATTTGTTATGTTTGTTTCAATATCAAAGAATTTTATTCCTTTAAGAGAACGAGCTGCAACATTGGCATCACTTTTAATGAAGAAAGATCAGCAAGCACAGCCTGAAAAATAAAAAATTCACTCAAATTCTTAACGAAAAATGATAATGAATTTACAAATTGCTTACCTCAACATTGTGGAGGTTATTTACTTGAAGAAGATTTTCTTTTCGGAAACTCAGAATCGTCACGGCGAGGAGAGAAATTATTTCTAAAGAATCATAACCCAAAACTAAATCCCACAAATACAACAATTGCTCAGGAGGCAGATGTCCGCTGAATCCTCTCATTAACCATTTAAACACCACCTTAATACTGACAAAAAAAATAATTATAGTTCATTGTTTTTATTTATAAATTTATGCACTAAAATTTTTTTGTATTCATTTGAATTTTGTTTACTCTCGCATTGAAAAAATGAAATCTAAAATTATCAATGTTGTTTGAAAAATTGAACTTACGGTTGAATTCTCAAATTTCGAAAATGAGCCCACAACTGAGGCTCATGACATTGCAATAATCTTTCAAAGAGCAAACAAAGCGCTACGATCCCCTGCTCATGACTGGAAACTGTATGCAGCCTGAACCAATAACGAAGATAAAAAGCACGAAATGTGTAATACATTGTGCACGGATCGTCGTAGAGGTAACAAAATGGTGTGGCTGTTAAAAAGAGATATAAAAATAGATTCAAATCGTTTAATTATGAAAAAATAATTTTTTCAATATTTTTCTAATAAAAACGAAAAACAATTATATAAATACATAGATGAGGAATTCTCAATGTTAAATACATTTAATAAAAAATTAAGCGTCAAAATAATTGAATAGGAAAATATTTGTGAGAAAAATATGTGTATGCATTTAAATTGCAATAATAAAATGTGATTGGATCTGAGCCTGGAACAAGCGGACAAAATTTCGATGATACAAATAATAAATGTTGTTATTTGTACCATACATGGTGAAACCATGAAAAGGAATCACTCCGCTGGGTGGGAAAACCAAAGTATTTTCCAGGGTGGCTGGTTTTCCTTGGAGTACGGCGTGAATAACTTGACCTCCGGCGCTTCGATCCGTCGTCACAGGAGCCAAAACTTCTGAATCTCTTGAAAAGGACAGCATAGTCTTGTAAAGAACATCCTCAAAAACAAAGTATTGGTCGTCGTTGCTGGCTGTCAATTGAACATCCTAAAAATTAATTATTTTTTGTATCTCCGTTGCATTATGACAATTTATGCACGATTTGGTTCATTTTTTTACAAATAACGATGATAATATTTTTTTTTACCTTTATTATCAGCTTATCAACCATTATATCGTATTGCAAAACCATCCCCTTCAATTCCTCATAATAGTCGATATCCTGAAATAATTTACAATTTATCATAGAAATGACTTAATTCAGGATTTTTCAAGTTAATATATTTTTGTTATATACAATAAATCGAAAAACAATATAGAATATGTTATGATTGATACAACCAAATAGTTTATCGTTGAGTCATTTTTACCGAAGAAATTACTTTTGCTTAAATATGTTAAAAATACTGGAAAAAGTTAATTTAGAATCCTACACTTTCTTTGACCGATGAGCCTAGTACGAGGGACCATAGACGACCACGAAGGGCTCGAGGAGAGCCCCGTTTAAGAAATTCTTGAGCAACCGGCGCATGATTGCTCTTCAATACTTTTTCGCCCAAATGAGTTCTTTCCGCTTCGAGATTGGCAAAGTTTCCAATAGCTGGCATATTGTTATTAATCCCTAGAAGTGCAACCCCATGGGCCAATTCGCAGTACGTCGATCTCTAGAAAAAAAAAGAATGTTTTTACCCAATTAACTATAACTTTCTATGAACTAGTTTATAGCAAATCTAATTAATTGGTTTTGCGCTTTCAAAAACTTGAAAATATTAAATCTTACGAGTTGGGCGAGAGTTTTTACTCGAATTTGAATGTGGCTGAATTCCCAATTGAGCTCGTTGCTGTAAAGAAATTTCTATGAGAATTCTATGAAAATTAAATTTTATTCATGCACTTACGTTTGCTTTTTAAAAGCTGGATCTCGAACAGAAAACAGCACCTCGAGAAAGTCTTTGGGAGCATAAACTGGTCTGTATTGTGATAAATCTAGAAAAACATTAAGCCTTCAAAAAATGTTTTCTCTTATACTATATTAGATTGGAATTACTTTCAAATCATTCATGTTCTTTCAATGTTATTGAATTAATAAGTATTTCATCCGATACAAAACGAACGTAAAATAAGTAAATAAAAATCCGTTTTTAATTTCTTATAAAAACCCGAATGCAAATAAGAAATTTTTATATACGAAAATCATTCTTAATTTTTCATACAATTTCAGGAGGCTTAAACTAAAATGAAGTTGGAGAAAAAATAAATTGTTAATTTTTGCTCCATACGAAAATATAAAATAATTAACCAATATCGTAAGTGCTCAATTCGTTCCATTTTTCAGCGAGTTCTTCTCTGTCGGCGTTGGGTCTGATTCTAGCTAATGGAACGTTCAACTCGTTGCATATTGAGTTCAAAGACTTTTGAATTCTGCGCTCCCATTGGATCTGAGCTTTTCTGAGGTAGCTCAAATCGGCCTCGTCAGGGATGACTTCCGGCCTCGGAGCTAGAGAACCCTTGATAAATGAAACCCCGATAATAAATCAGTAAATTTTCAATTACTGACCGTTTCCGTCGCAAATGAAAGAGGAAAAATATATTCCGATTGAATTGCTGACCTGCGAGCGAGCCCAATGAAACACGGAATTTCGTATTTCAGTCTCGAGACCATTCGTTTTCAGGGCGTCGACCAGGGTATTTTTAAAATTGTCAATTCTCACGGACGACGAGGCTGCGATTTTCTAAAATTTTATTTAAACATTCGACTAATCTCTTGATTTTTTAATCGAAAGTTTCGAAAAATCAAGAAACAAAAATTCAACCTGGATTTCGCTGTAGAGACTTTTGTAGTTGCCCATATTTCGTATATCATCCGTCAATTTTTGTGCCGCTTTCTCGAGCTCGTTTCCCGTCGAATCGTCCATTTCCGGTTGACCAAAATTTATCGCAAATACACCTTGAAAAAACTCCGATCAATTTTTCGTTCCAAAAGGAACTTGAATTAATTTTACAGAAACGAATGCAGCAAAATAAGAAAATCACTTTTCGGCGCCATTTGTAAACAAATCGTGCTATTCGCTCGTTTCGTGCCCATTAACCTTGAAAAAGGAAAAATTACATTACGCGCATCGAAACCAACGCGTTATAATTGAGTGCAATAAAACTCCCTATAATAAATAGACTTTTTCTGACAAAAATGGACTCAATTTATGAATGCTCATATTCGGCCCGTCGATATATATTGGATGTACATATGTAATGTTTTTTAATATTAAATAAAAATATTTGCTCCGATTATAGAATTTATTTCTTATCATTGTTATTTGCGTATCGTAATAAGTATAAACATATAGCGAAAATAATAACTCTAATTTTTTTCACATTTTGTTTCATCATTCGTTGTTAAATTTAATTATATCAATTCTTGAGCCTAATGATGTAAAACTCTTATCATATTTAAAAAAAAAAATTATTTTTTGAAAATAGCTCTCATTTGACTCATCCGAATCTGTGGCGACCTCTCGACAGCAACTAGCATCGTCGGTCGACGACGAGGCTGAGGAGAGCGCCCCAGAACGTAAGCGGCAGGGAAAGCAAACACTGTCGTTTCGTGTCTGGAGTGCGATTACGTGCACGATCGAATTCGATGTCGACAAGCGACAACACGATGTTACATGCAAAGTGTCCTATCTTCGTAGGTGGTGGTTATCTATGGTCTAGGGTAATGTCAAGAACAGTTAACTGCGCCAACGGAAAACCCTCGGCCTAAATGTCTAGTGACTGACCAATGACCATGAAAGTTAGAGAAGGGAAAATCGTAGAAGTCGATTGTCGAATTCGATCGGTGCACGTAATCGCCCATACAGCATCGAGACATCTACAGGACGACTTTACGACATCCACCATCACCGCTGGACGTCTCTACAATCGCCGGAACGACATCGCAGAGACATCTACAGGACATCTTATGTCCCAAGTTTCTGCATCTTAACGTTGTCTCACAAGACATACTTTTAGACATCTTTCAGACGTCTTAACTCGATATTTTTGCGACGTCGCACGAGGGATGTATTATGTATTAGGAAGGAGAGGGAAATTCAAATGTGGATCTCCACAACAGATGATTGTGTTCATATTTGAAGTACATAAAAAAGGATTTGTTAAAAAGAGCCTATAAAAATGTACTTTTTGTATAACATTTTAGTAAAATGATACATATCACAAAATATTTTGTAGGCTTTGATAAATCCATATTTTATGTATTTCAATCACTAACGCAATCATCTGATGCGGAGATTAATTACAAAAAAAATCACACGCCATTTACATAATGATATATAATTCAATTGAAATAACAGTTTTATTATTTTTAAATCATATTTGTATCGATCACATGCTTTTTGCACTAACAAATATACATACTGCCTTATAATTTATACGTATTGAAAAAGTATATATATCAAGAGAACGAATACATTTTTTTGATCGATTTGGTGAATTGAAGAACGATGAGAATAAAGACAAAAAAGACTTTTAGCTAAATAACAAATGACAAAACTGAAAAATATTCAATAATGCGATTAGTATTTTTTTGTAACTGAACGTAACTTATTATTAATATAATTATGAGAAAAAAACAGTCCGCAATAGAAGAAAGTGCTGATATGGTCGAACACCCGTTTCGTGGAATCTGAATAACAGAAAATTTTCGTAAATCTTTATCAGCTTTTTAATATAGAGTGCAGACAAGTTATAAAAAAAGTTGACCGAATTCTACATGAAGAGTGAGGAAGGTTTCTTGTTTGAATTTTACTGATAACCGATCATCCTATTAATGGTCATTACATTAATTTGATGCACTCATTGCGTCTCCTTTTGTAAATCAAAATAAATGGAAATAAAAAAAATTTCTGTACTTTTGAAAACCTATGTGAGTTTTATGAGAATTTAGTTTCATTCACCCTTCCTAACCGCCCAATATATTAAACACGTATAAGCGAACTGAATAATTTTTGGGTGAACAAGTGGATGCTCTTCGAAATTTTATTTTAGTTTTTTTATTTTAGTTTATTTTAGTTTTTGATGATTTGATTTCTTTATATATTCTGCGAAGCTCAATATCATCTATATTGCGTAGATCGAATTCTTGAAAAAACTGTCAAAATTTTTTATAAGTCATTACCTGCGTAAGTCTAAGCATCCATCCGCTGTTGGGCTCGCACATCCTTCTTGTGGTTGTATCGCACTCGGTCCCCTGCGTGACGAAGCCATTCTTTAACTGTGTTCTGCAATTCGGTCAATGTTGCGTTTCCATTTTTCATCACCGTTTCTAGAATTCGGAGATACATAATGACATTATCAGTATTAGGAAAATCCTTTTAAAAACGCACATAACTTGAAAATGTGGAGACTAATTTGAGTTCAAGAGGCAACATCATATTATGGTGGATTAAAATAAGCCCTTTTTCATGCATTTTCTTTGTGTCTTTGATTTAAAGCATTTCAAATAAGCATGTTATCAAGGGTAGTACATTGAAGCAGTTTTAAACACTTCCTAAATTGAAATAAAACAAAACCTGACAACCATATATTCAACAGAATATCAGCGTAGAACTACCAATGAATAAAAAACAAACTGTGCATTGGACATGTGTGAAATGGGTCATTCGAAATAAAAATGTAATACATTCTTAATCTAAAGAATACAGTTTTCGTACAGGTTGACCTTTTATATAAAATATAAAATATATTAATATAATTTAGAGCCCTTCCCTTAAAACTGATGTAGGATTAAAATAACATTACCGATTATGACATTAACGATTTTGTGGTCACACAACTTTAATGTTTGTTTGAGTCCGGTCCAAGAATACCGAACAGCAACTTCATCGGCAATAATAGCTTTCAAAGCGTTCCTTATCGCACCGCTGGGATTGTTTCCGCCAATTGAAGCAATTTTCATTCTCTTAAAACAAACAGATAATTGTCATAATACACTCTATTGGAACTGAACTGCATTCCAGATTCATCTTTAAAAAAAAATTTAAACATGCATTATTGTTTCAAAGGAGGAAATTTGCCGCACTCTTATATGCTCGAGTATTTTTCGAACTTTTCTAGTTTTTTAAAATTAGATACTCTAAAATTGGAAAAATGAATAAAAACCGAAATCAAACGACTTCTAAAATATAAGGCCGGAATAAGAATACTTACATATAACTGGAGCAGAATCATATCTTCCTTCAATTTTTTTTCGAAGGCCTCCATTTCTTTAACGGATTGGAGTGGAAAATGACCCAATCGCGTAAAGTCGCGTGTGACATTTCTGGATGCATCAGGATTTTCCAGGGTAGCGGCAGATATCATTTCGATGATTTCATTTAACTTTCGGATAACGATCCGATTGTTTCGACAATTGTCTGGAAAAAAATGGAAAATTAAAATTAATTCACTGTATCGGGAATATTAAATCATTATTACCATTTTGAGATACACTATAAGTAGTTACGAAAAACAACGTACGACAGCATGTTTTATTTTCGTCCAAACAAGCGGCTTGGGCATCATCTGTTGGTCTTGGGCCATGATCAGTTGTTATAATGTCGTTGCTAAATAATTTCACACTGGGTAAGTATATATAAATATTATAGAGATTAGTCGTTTATGTGATTCGATATTTATTGTTACCCATTTTTGTTTAGTTCGTCATCTGGATTAGAGTTTGAAGAATGATGAGAGGAATTATTGTTATCATCATTTACGTAATCTTCCTCGGGTACGTAATTCGATGATGTCTCGTCGAGCGCTTCATAACGAGTATATTCCTCGATGTAATCTAACTCGTCTAAATAAGATAAATCCCCATCCAATGTTGGTTCATTTTCAGGATATTGATCGACTAGGGTAAAAAAATCATTATCAGCATTATTAAATTGTACGATAACTTTTTGATGTATTGAAATATTTAATTGGCCAGTGTAGTTTTATGAACATATTCAAGCATTTGAGAAGAATTTTATAAGTTGTATTTGTAGTGAAAAATTATTCTTTTTAATACATAATAATAAATGATATCGTGATAAACTAAAAATATTTATAATATCCGATCCGTGCTTTCAAACATTAGTTTGATTGTGCAATACGTTTATGTTGAATCATGCAATAATTGAGAAATAAAAATGCAAGCTTTCGTGAATAGATATTAGTTTTTTTTTTTTAATTCACAGGAACGGTCTGCTATTTAATGAGAATTGTATTTCACGCCTCTTCCTTCAGAGATCAAACAACAGGCGAGCGTGACCACAAAAAATAATCTAGATCAGCCTGAGCATGAAGCGGATCTTCAAGAAGACGTGTTAAACGTTATGGGACCGCGGTTGGAACCGGACCAGAAAAAGAGCCCTTCATTGCACAAAGATATCGTTATTCGTTGGATGGAAATCTTCAAAAAAGGGCTTTCTAAGGAGGAAAACAAGAGTCTCGTGGAAAAGTATAATATTCCGAAAAATTGCGGATTCATAGTGGCCCCGGTGTTGAACTCGGAGGTTGTTGCCGCGATACAAGAAAATGTCAAAACAAGAGACAAGCGTATCACTGAAAAACAGGAGCGCATTGCTTCTTGTATGGCAGCCACGGGAAAAGCTATGTCGATTACTCTAAAATCGGACAGTCAAGAAAAACTCGAGTTTACCCACCCATTAATCTCATGTGAGAAACCCAAAATTTATTCTAGTTACGGCTTATCAGACAGAGCTTTGAAGAATGAGCATCAGCAAACAACACACGCACGTCGTGTTTTTTGTTTGGCTTTAAACTTTGTGGCGACACACTTGAAAAGTGAGGGATACTACATTTTGATCTCTTCGGAAGAGGCACTCATACAATCACGATAGAACTTCACTTAGGTAAGTTCGTTTAATCGTTAAAAATGTGGTAGAATACTAACCATACACTTCTACCTTTGCAATATAAGTTAACGTATCTAATAATTTACATACTTGTGTCAACAAGCTCTTGTTGTGTTCCACTGCGTTTACGTTTTCCTTGTGTCTGGGGATTAGGAACCATTCTTGGACTTGGGATAGGGGGTTTCTTAGAGTTATTCTTCTGGGCAGCCGCCGAGTTCTGTGCAGATGTGATAATGATGCTTGGAGGAGGCTTCGTGAGTTGTCGTTGTTGAATTAATACTATAATGCAGTAAATAAAATTAGTCTTTACACACTCAGTTGTGAGTTTAAATATTTAAATATAAGAAAAAAATGCAAACCTGGTTGCTTAAGGCGATCTCCAGAACCGGGAATGGCATGCACTTCCGCATTATGTATGGATTTTCCTGCAGCTACATAACAGAGAAATTTATCACATGGTAACACATATATCTATTCATTTGGGAATAAAATGCGAAGCTGTAACCCTGCTAAATCAACTATATTTTACTTGAGTTACCGGCTGTGAAAACTTGTTTTCTCGGATCAACAATAATTTTTGATTTGTCGATCATCGCAGGAGGCAACCTATTCCCCTCTTGCCATAAAACTGTGAATATAATATTGTTCAAGCTGATTTTAATAAGCTCCAAGAAATAGATGGAATGTGTCACGTTATTCGGAATTTGTTTGGATAATTGTTTTTTAGCGTAGCTGAAGTGGTCAAAAGCTTACCGATATTTTTATATTTTCCGCCTCGTTGTTGCGACATCGCAGTTTTTTAATTTGTCACGAAAACCTGGAAGAAAGGAAGCAAAAAAAATTCATAAAATTTGAAGTTTGTATTGAATTAATTATTTGGCAATCAGTATTTAAATATAGAGCGACTCGGCCAAAATGTTCGCAATTTTTAAATCAAGGTTATGTCGACTGATGAATTATATACAAAGAATGATGTTGATGCACTTCTTTAATTTTTGCTATTATTCATTGAGATATTTCTCCGTGCAATACTGATTACGTACCTCCAATACCAATCACTATATAATTAAATTCTGTAAAAAAAATTGCAATGTGCCGATCGTTCCCGCGTGTTCGAATTGGACGCTGCGTGCTAATATATTTTTCATGTATATATATCAACAATAGTTAACACATACATATGCGAACGAACATTTGCGCGGGAATTTTCAGAATTTAGACTTTGTATTATTATTTCCGTGAATATTGTTTGGTATTGTTTGCATTATTTACAAAGAAATATGACGATTCGTTGCTGGTGAATTTTAGGATAGTTTACGAAACATTCAGATCTGCACAAAAGTTAATAAACCAAACGGCAGATTCCGTAAGATCATCATCATGCATAAAATATCTTTAAGTGGTTTAAGTGTAAATGATAAAGTTGCAAAAGTCTGGAGATCAATTTTGAAGATGGTAGTTACTTACCATTCAGAGTTATCGATGACTATGAAGGAGTGGTATGACATAGCTGTACGAATCGTTGAATGGAATAAAAAACAGCTTTCGCTGAATTGATAATATTGGCCAGATTTCAAGGTTACATGACAAATCAGAAACCATGAAAATATTCAACTCCGTTGAATCGCATGGATAATCTGGTATGGGAGATTTCACATGGAATTTTCTTCCTATCACGATTTTTTCGCCACCACTATATCCTATGTGTGACACAAGCAAGATGGTCCGATCGGAGAGCAGACAACAATTATCACCATTTGTATTAGTACAAATTGTGAAGTTCTTAAATCGCAGTGAGAGATGTCCATTGTTACAATTCATTGGCATTTTTTCTCTTGTTGGTTGAAGCAAAACAGGAAAATTCTCCGCTTGTTGTGTTTTGAAAGATTCACATTCGGATTGCTCATTGAATCTGTTATATAGCTGAGCCAGTGGTTTCTCACTTTTTCTTAACATCTTTTTTAGTGGTATAAATGCATTTTCGTATGGAAAAGCACTGAACTCATCGAGTGTTCCAAATTTTTTCGAATCCGCTGCAAGATGTATCAAATTGTGGAAGTTGAACGTAATGTACGCAGCGCCATACAAGTTAGACATTTCTTCAACAAAATATCTCAAAAGACTATTCGCATACTCATTGTTGCGAATGCATGCCGTGGGGTCACAGAGAATCATTATTGCGCAGCTCAATGATGCAAAATGAATGTAGTACGGTTGTGGTAAGACATCCTTCAAAAGTGCAAGACCCACATATAAAAAAAGACGTAATTCAGTTGCCTTCCAGCGATCAATTTCATTAAGGCTTCGACACTTACGTGCGAATTCTTTCGGAACATACGCTCTGAGCGCAATAAGATTTTCTGACAAAATTTTCAAAAAGTTTGCTCTTATGATTTTTTTGTCGATCCACAATTTTATCAATTTCTTAACAACACCCAAACACACTAGATGCATATAGTCTAGCGGAAACTGTGTGACCATATCCAGACCCAATTCTTCGAAAGGAGAATCACCCGTGTGGTGTTGCGGTTGGCTTCGTTGTTGGAAGTTTTCATCTGTTCTAAGCATACAATCTCTTTCGAGAAAAACAATCGTTGAGTCAACACGGGTACCATAGACAAAACATTTTCCGCAACTACAATATGCATTGTGAGGTTTCGAACAAGTAGCAAACGTGCGTGCCGGTGTATCTGCGATTACAGCTCTAAGCTTTACAGCATAACGGGTTCCCTCGAAATGAAAGCCGTCAATAGCAAGTCTGGCATATTCTTCACAGAAACTATGCAAGTATTCAGAGATGGACTTGGGTTTTCCATAAGAAGCATATGCACCAATTAAGAAAGGAGTTTCAAGTTCGAAACCATAGAGTTTGCCCATTATCGGCCATAATTGAAGCTTCGAACTCTTCGATATCGAGATGCCATCCAAATGTATGTCGAAAATAATTTCTTTAGGTCTAATCGGTTTTAACATCTTTTTCAAACGGTCGATCATACCTTTCTCTAAACCATAATGCATATATTGACCGAACATCATTTGTCGGACATCTGTTCTTTTTGGAGTGTTTAAGAGAGTCCTGGCATCACTTGGCAACTCAGCATGACCAGCAGATCTCATTACTGTTAAAAGATGGTTCAGCACATTGTGCGGAACATTGAACTCCAAAGACCAGCTACGTAGTTTGCTTTTCAAATCTGCGGGGGTTTCATCTTCGCTACTATCGGACATGGTATCAACATCAGAAGCAAATTCTTCAGCTGATATCTGTTCTTCCAGATCTGTCAACACTTCTCTTACATTACCTGGTAAGGATTCTGTTATTAACAAATCAACAGGATCTGAATCACTAGAACTTGAAGCACCATTGAGATCAGCAGTTGATGTTGATTTTTCTTCTTCAACGTTCCGTGGGGTAGGCGGTATGCACACAGGAAAATCATCATTTACACGCCTCGTAATACGCCGTCTCTTTTGTCGTACAGAAAGTGACAAGAAATTTTTTTGACGCTTCATTTTATCAGAAACAGTTTTGGAATAAAAGGTTGGAAATTTATAGCGCAATCACATTTAGCGCACGCACTGCATTTTAAGGTTATATCTGCTCAGTCTGTTATTTTTTAGCAGTATATTCAACAAAATATTTATACGATCGAGATAATTTAACGTCTAACGCAGAAATACATGTTTTGCTGAGTTTATTTATACGAAGAGGAAGGACACTTTTTTATAATTCATTTGCAAATGAAATATTATCACAAAATAAACCACAAAAAGATGTACGCAAACATTAATATATATATATATATATGTTTTTTCAAACCATATATATACACAAACGTCAGAATGTCGTCTTAAAGACGACATTATTTCAAGTCTTGAACAAGACCATAGAGCCATCTGTCTTACGAAAGACGCCTCAAAAAAGACGTCCTCAGTAGGTCTATACGACTTCGATGCTGTATGGGCGCACTCCTGCGACGATTAATCCCGCGAGCAGAACTCTCGCGGGATTAATCGTCATTCGATTCTTTTCGAATTAAAAAGAGGCTTTTTAATTCGAAATTTTATAAATTTTACCCGATCAATTTTACCCACTTATAAATAGTTTACCAGTCATTAACCTGCTTTCCCATCATTAATAACATTAATATAGTCCATAGAAGTCTATAAATCAACTCCTGCTGCCACTGCTAAATACGTTGTCGTCAAATCAAGTGTGTTTTAATTTTGAGAAGCGTCGGGTATGGCTAGGTTTCATTGAAAAAACAATATTTTTCTCCTTATTAAAACATAAATCGGTTGCGACACCTCTCGAAATATGTTTATGGAAAATAATGAAAAAACATAAAACAAAAAGCAATCTTTAGGAAAAAATTGTATTAAACAACTGTAAACGCAAGGTGAAAAGAATTTTCCCGCTCAAAAATCAAACCATCTGATTGCGTCGAAGCGCGTGCAAGGGTGTGTGTTGCGTGTGCGCGATGGTTTTCAGTCTACAGGATCTACAGAAACGATTCTTCTTCCACCACACTAGTCCACCGCACGGATCGCGGATCGCGGGAGAAAGAGAGAAAGAAGGAGACACAGTTATTCCCTCGTCGAAGGAAAAAAATTGAGTCGACCGTTGTTGCGTATCTCGTTGATATGTGAAGAAACGATTTATCGCGAAGAATTGTCGCGATCAAAGAAAAAATAAAATAAAAGGACGCGCGTGATGAGGAGCAGAAAGTAACAATCAATGGATAAAATAAATCGAGAATTGGCATCGCGCAGAGCCGGTTCTCGTCGGGAAAATAAAATGGTGACTCTCCGTCGCGCTCTCCTCGGTCCCTCGGTTTAGTAGACATTAATATTTTTGTTTAAATAAAGATTTCGTTGCAACGTTGTATTTGTGAGATATTGTGCGAAACAACGCGAGGTGGGCAACCGGGAGTGAGGAGATAGAGCCTGAAACGCGGAATTACAAATTCACACGCGTTTCTGGTTGAAGATTGGCGTTTCGTTGTATTTTTTTTTATTATTATTCTTTCTTACAATAATGGATATATCGAGTTTACTTGAGGTCGAGGTTAAGGAAGGCAAAGCCTCCGAATTGCCAAATAACGGTGAGATCGAGGCTTACGCTAAAATTCCCGACTTCAGTCTAAGAGGTGCGTGCTTTTTTTATATCCCACTGTGTAACTTAACCTCCAATTTTCTTAGTCTTTCATTTTGGGCTGCGTTCGGGGAGTCACTATTTGCGCTAAAAATGCGACCTATAGTAATAATATTTAATGGTAGCGTTAGCGTTTGTAGCGCAAATAGCGTCTCCCCGAACGCGCCTTTGGTCGACCATTACGTTGACGTGAATTTTTCGCGCCCCAATTTTTAACCCGATTGTCCATCATCAATATGATCGATCTAAACACGTGTTGTTTCTCCTTTTGATATCCGCCCCAAAGTTATTCTCGAATCGCTCACCAACTGGCAATTTTTGTTAATCTTATTGTTTTTCACCTGCCGTCCTTACGAGAGATCTCGCATTTCAAGGTGCACGGCCTCGGAAAAATGAGAAAAAACCTTTCTTCAACTATATTCATGCGCATTTATTTGTATTTTCATTATATTATTATCCGATCTCTTGTTTCAGACATAGCCTCGGTGAGATTTCGAAAGCTACATTGTACCGCCTGTGACATTCACATCGGCAGTGCTCCATCCTCTGCTCATAATATGCACGAACATCCCGTCTTGCACGTCCTTCTCTGTACAGCCTGCAGAAATTTTTACGGAGATGGGACTTTTGAACAGGGTCAGCCGACATATCTCTAGCTTAATTCTCATTTCAATAAGTTATTTTACCCAAATCTAAATCAAAATCATAATTGTTTCTCGAATTTTCTCTTCAAAATGTGAACCCAATTTTTAGATTCCATTGGGTTTAAAAAATAAACAAAAATTGTCAATTCCATTCAATAATTAAATACCAATTTGTCAAACATGTTTGGATTTGGAAAACTAATGTTGGCTTTCATTTAAAAATTGCTAACAATTGAAAAGTAATGTTATTTATAGTTACAATTACGGGCAAAAAGTTGTATCAATATTCCCTAAAACGAAACATATTGATTTCAAACTAATTTGTCCAAATCCGAAATCTATGGCGAATAATTATCCAAATATATCGTTATGTAGAAACAAATAGCTAAATTAAAAGAAACGGAAAACTATCGAAATTAATATTGAGAAAAAACTGAAAATCAGGAAATAACGGAGCGGTGGTTTGATTTCAAAATTTCAGGAGACGACGCAACGGACATGTTTTGCCGATGGTGCGCGAACGGTGGCAATCTGTACTGCTGCTCGTACTGCAGCAACACGTTTTGTTACAATTGTATAAAGCGTAATTTCGACGCGGTGGTGAGAAAGAAGATCGAGAGGGACGAAAAGTGGAAGTGTTTCGTGTGTAATCCGGCGGATTTGTACACGGCGAGAGCGGCATGTTGGGCGTTATTGCAGCACGTACAAACGGTAACGAGAATATTGCAGAGCGATCGAAAGATGAGTCCGAAGGAGATCGAAGCGAAGATGAATTTGGACGAGTCGCAGTGTTGTCCGCACCGAAACAAGAGAAAGCGTTCGGAGACGATGGGTTCGGAGGAGGAGGAGGGGGACGACCACGATGAGACGTTCAACGCGTCGCAAAGAAAAAAACGGCGAAGGTATCCTGGCTCGAGGCGGAAAAGACGAATGATAAAAATGGAGAACGACGGCTCGTGCGATTCCGGAAGTTTGGAATCGACAAACAATTCGAGGACGGGTACGGATGACGGATATTCGATGGAGGGAAGGGGAGGACAAAGAGAAAACGAGGATTACATGAACGAGCAGAGGGAACAAGTCTCCCCGGAAGAATTGCCCCTCGCGGTCAGACAACGGAGAAGTCGTCGTTTGCACTCCGAATCGAGGATTTTACCAAAATTCCCGATTAACGATGACGACATACCGGCAAGCCTGTTGCAGCCGGATCAAACGATGGTCGAAGGTGCCGAGAGTTTGTCGTTCCCGAACACGAGCGCGTTGCCTACCGTCGGGATTTTGGAACAACCCCGTAATATCAGTATAAGCGCTGTGCCAATGGTAAATCTCATGAAGAGACCATTACCACCGACGGGTCCATTAACGAGAGGTGGCAAAACTCATCGGCTCGTTCGAGGAGTCGGAGGAGCTCCCGTTCTCGTGAGAAAAATCGCTCCCGTGATAACCCACAACGCTGCTTCCCACAATCTCAACTCGAGCGTGCAATCCTTGCCCATGGTTACGATTCCTTCGCTAAACCACATGGGTAATCGTGTCAGTGTTATACAAACAGCAGCAACGACCGATAATCAGGAATCAATTAATTCGTCCAACATACGAGCGATACGACCACGTCCATTGGTACCGAAACCTCTCTCCGTAACGTTACCAGCGAGCTCCAATTCGATAACACCAAATTTCTCGAGAGTCGCTCCGAGCGTGATTGACCTCGATAGCGACGGGGACGACCCCGTCGTTGTCCTCGCATCCTCGGCTCAAGAGATTCAACCGGCGGATAATCTCGCGAGCAACGAACGAGTCTGGAATTTGTCGACGGTAACCTATCCCGTTCGACCGGACGACGGTTTGATGATGATCCATTCGGCGAGTCCCCTGAAGGAGAACGAGAACGAGGAGAACGAAGATGGTAAAGCTTTCGCCGAAATAATTCGCGAGCCATATTCGATAGACTCGACCCTTGATTCGTTCAAGTCGAAATTCAAAAAAACCATGGAATCCACGATCTCCGGGCCACCGGAAAAAGAATTACTCGCCGCTCGTGCCAAAACGAGATCCGTTACTCGTACGATCAAGCGTACTATCGTCGAATTGCACAATCTCAATGAGAGGCTCCTTCGGGCTTATCGAAATTACAAACGCGAGCGTACAAAGGAAAATATCGTTCGTACCGAATTCATGGCTCTCGAGCGACGACAAAAGACTCGAGAATTCACTCCCCTCGATATGGAGTGCACGAGGGAATCGGAGCCCGAATCCGAAGATTATTCAGCCATCTCCGATGACGAGGAACCCACAACAAATTTATCCGAGACCCCTCCGCCTCTCCGAATTATCGAAGCTCGTCAGAGGAGCGTCCATCGCGCCGTTGATGCGACGCCGCGTACCAAATCCCAATCCGTCCAAGCGTATGACGTTGAGTCCCGAGACTGTGAGACCGGAATTGGTTACGCTCTTCTCCTAAAAGCCGATTACGATCCGAAACACAAGCGCGAGATTTTACGACCTGTTGCCGTACCTGATGAACATTTCGGCAAGTACGAACAAGAATTTATTCATTATTTGCAACATATCGAGGATCATGGGATAGAGACCGAGGAGAGTAGACTGTTTAACCCGACGAAAAACACTGATATTCCCGTTAATCAACTTGTCGAAGCTGATCTCTCGGCCATTATCAATGAGATTACCAAGGAATGTTCTACCAATCGCGATATAATGAAGGAAAATATAATGGAGGAAAACGTCGAAATTCTCGAGGAACATCTTGAAATTTTCACCACCAAATCGGACGCTTCGGATGACTCGAATTCCTCGCCCGAAACTCGGGATAATTTGGAAGGAAAGAAAAACTTGTCCAAAGACAAGGAAAATTCGTTGAATAATGAAAAGGAGTCGGAGAATATTTCGAAAACGCAGGTTATTCCATTGGAAGGTACAAGTTGTAGCGCGAATGGAGAAAGGGAGAACGACTCCTCCTCCTCCTTGATTATTCCTAAAGAGACGACGGAACCCGTTTCGACGACGATTACGAGTGACCTCAAGTCGAAAAAAGTTGACAGCCAACCGATCGACGAGGAAACTGTTTTGGCCGTCAGAGCTTTGATCGACGAAGACGACAACAAAACTGACATTTTGAATCCCTGGAAACCCATCGATAGCGACGACGAGTGTACGATATTAGATTAAACGAAAAACAAACTCACTTTTCCTGAATAATACCGCGATAAAACAAACTCAAAATTTACACATTTGCACTATTGTCTTTCTCATTTTTTTCTTCTTATTTTATTGTATTTCTACTCGTTGACCGAGACAGGCGGTTCTGTCCGAAATTTCATTTATCTCCATTATATAGCATCAGGAAGAACTCTCAAAGTTATTTCCTTTTCGCGATCAACAAATTATTCCCTAAAATCAGTGAATTCTCTCACCAAATTATACTTCGTATTCGTACTTTGTCAAAACCTTTTTCTTCTGCCCGAGATCGACACCTTCTTTCGCATTGTGATTGATCATCCGATCAAATAAATAGTATTTCCAAAGGAAATAATTTTATTAGGATTGGCCGCACACAAATATTGCCTTCGTTTCATAAAGACTTTTCTTATTTCGGACATTGTATGCACTTTTTGAAACAACATCCGATAATTTCTCGATCGAACGGTACTCTGCTCTCGTTCCGCTTTTATTTTTTGACGAGCATAAAAATCCAACAAAGTTCGGTTCCATCCACACGTGATTATATATATATATATATATTGCTTTTCCGTTTTAATTCCAATTTTTTCACGTTGTAAATAATTGCCGAATGATTTGAATTCTGAAAATGTAAATGCATGCAGTGTGACTCCCATTTACGCTTGAAAAAGCGTAAAAATGCAGAAACAAAATAAATTTCGTGTAGCAGAGTGCTTTACCTTTTCGTATCAGCGATTATTATTTCGTGCAAGTTCCAGAATCTGTCGCCGCGATCATCGTTCGTGTATTCGAGCTTCCTTTGTATTGCCAAAAATTAAAAAACACACACACACACACACATATATATATATATATATATACGAGGACTAGCAGAAATCTTTCTGCTCAAGTATGCGGAGGGCAAGAGAGACGTGTAACTGAGTCTCATTAAAAATTAACAATCAAACTGAACTTGTGAAAAAATTGTATCGTTGTTTCGAGACGAAAAAACCTTGGCACATTCTCTTTTGATCGCGATAGGAACACGAAACATAAAATAAGGCTGATTGGAAGGGAAAAAAATACAAATACAAAGAATGATTCGAATTTTGAGAGAGAGGGGAGTGGGGTACCAATTATGGTGGAGCTAATAAGAGACGTGAATTGTGTTTTTTTTTCCTTTTACGAAAATGATTGCGATTTTTAATTGTAAGGTGTCTATCATAATAAATTGACTACGAAGCAATATTAATAAGTTATAATTACTTATTTATAAAGATATCAATAATAGTAATTCCAAAAAATTAACCGCGCCCCTCGAAATAAAATGATTTTCGACATTCTCAGTCCCTCGTTCACGACTTAAAAACGAACACAAAGAATTTGCATTTTCGAAAAACAAAAATTATCACAATTCCCGACAAAGTCGTGATTTTCACATAAAGAACGTAATATGAAATAATGATCGCAAAATAATGTCGAATATAATTATTATAATACAAGTAGAATGTCATTCCGAATAATTAAAGATGATTTTGAAAGTAGTATTTTTTTTACAATGAGCGTTATTATTTTATCTACAATTAATGTGTTCTCATTGGGAAAATTATTACCAATAACTTACACCGCTTAGCAGGTATATTTTTCAACATAAAAAATTAAAAAATATGGACTTGAATTTTTTCTGAAAAAAAATCTTTATTCTCAACATTATCTTACATCGTCGTTCTATTTTATGGACATAAACGACAGGCTGAAGATCATTGGTAAATAAATAAATAAAAAAAACATGGCTCTTACAGAGAATTCCTAAACGTATTTTTATATAAAACGTTATATGACGAGAAAAATGTATATAACTTGATTATTTTTGGCTAAACGCGAGAAGGACATTCTGAATTCTAGTAAAATTTAAATTTTCAAAAATGTTACAAAATGCTGCCTCGATTGAAAATACTATAATAAAATGATGTTTTTTTAAATAATCTGTAGAAGAAAATAACAAATTGTATAAGTTAAAAACGTGTGGCCAAAAATAACTGAAATATAAGAAATTTGTCGAGAAGTGGAGAAAAAGCATGTAATACGTGGATAGGGAGGATGAGCGGGTGTTTTTTTTTCTCGTTTAAGAGAGTAAGTCTTGGTTCGCAAAATATTCGAGACTCAACGGAAATCGCGACATCAATGTGATTGCAGTAGCGGAAAAAAATGCATTTTTTTTTTGATCGTTCAATATTTTGGAGGTGAGACGCGGAAAGGAAATGATTCTCGCTCGAAGGTCGATCGAACGAACGATCGAGACCGAGAGACTATTCCGAGGAACGGTTTCTCCTTTTCCACCTGTTTAAGGAAGAAAATTCTGGAAATTCCAACTGTCGATCTTACGTCGAGAGCAAGAAACGACGTTTGAACATATGTATTATATATATATGTATCTTTTTAAATTTATTTTATTTCTTCCATATTTTAATATCGAAATTGACCCTTTTTGGCCATTCCATTGTGATAGACTCGTAGTGGCGTATAATTTCCATTTCCGTTCATACCTAAAAACAAAAATTAATCTTAACCCTTGTATTGACGATGAAATCTTAATTTTTCAAAAGTTTGTAAATAAAAGAACAAGTAATATAAACGTTCACAAGTTTCCTTACTCAAGGTCTGTTCGTGCTCTTGTAAGGCAGCTTGATATATAAAAAATGATCGATGGGATGAAATTCATGTATAAACATAAGAGAAGCATTAATTATTGATATTTAATTTTTAAAAATAAAATCAAAGAAATACCTTGGACTACGGATGGGGCGTTTCTGGAGCCCTGGATCGTCTGAGCGTGACACCGGGGCTTCAAAAGTCCGTGATAGAGGACAAAGTATAAAATAGCGACTACAGCCGCGGAAAGGGCCATGCACTGATAGACAAATTTCAGGGAATCAACTTCGGTTTTGCCCGCGTGTATATAAGCACCAATCACCGCGCCGAGGCAACGACCTATAATTTTTTTAAATCGATCCTCGTCAGAACAGATATTATAGCGGAAGAACGTAGACAAAGAGAATGGAAATATAAAGAATAAGACATTTTTCATAATAAAGAAGAAAATTTACGCGATCGTTTTTTTTTTGCTCATTCATGTTTCCTCGTATTTCGACATGGCATTTTTCTTTCGACTTATTAGTATTTTTTTACTTCTCATTACTATTTTTGCTTGTTAAGAATATATTTTTTGAATATTGGATGGATCAAATTTGATGAACCCTAAACAGTTATTCGGACCCAAATGGTATTTGTTTTGATAATTAGACGATAGAAGAAACGTGGAAGTAAAAAAAGTAATATACGAGAGCATAAAAATGAATATACCGAGACAAAAGTGTGCAATAACTGGCAGTGCTTGAGCGGTGGCAGTGAGATGTCGTGGCACGAGATGTCTCATGTATAGAATGGCAGTGACCCACATTATTCCGAGGGTAAAAATTTCCATAGCTTCGGATATCAAAGCCCACCAGGGTTCCGAAACGAGAGTCAAACCGGTAAATCTAATAAAAATAAATTCATCCAAATTGATATTAAATATAAACAGGAAGAAAAAAGAAAAATGTGAAATTTGTAATGTCATAATTGTTTGTAATGAATATTAATCGCATAAATAATCACCTGATTATATACACGGTAAAAGCGACTATCAGAAGGTTACTGTGACCGCAGTAATCGACGAAATTTTCCGACTTCCACAGGAAAAATACAGCCGGCAGCGCACCCACAGTCAGAATCACACCGACCGTAAGAGCATCGCCATTGAGATTGGCCAAGTGCCTAAAAAAAAACAATAAATCTGTTCATTTTATATACTCAAGCTCATGATTATTCAAAAAAAGAGTCAAATTGTTAAATTCAAGAAATGAACGTTAAGAAATACGTAGAAACGTTGTCTGACGATAAAAGCGGGCAAAATGAAATTATACCATTGAAAAAAGAGAAAAACTAATGGATAGCGGAGCAAACGTCGGGATATAAAAAAAAGTGACATATAAAAAATCTTACATTGGAAGATAACTGTCCATGGCGCTCCAGAAAGTGCCGAGGATGAGTAGAACGAAAAAAAGGGCGGCGGTTTCGCTGCCGTATCTTTTAACTGCGCTCATCGGTACGGCAAGCATTCCCGATCTCGTGTGCCACCACCATTCGGGTGGACTTAATGGCATGCCGCTCGCAGAGAGTGCCACGATCGCAGCGAGTATCATCAAACAAATGTGAAAACCGATTGGCAAAAAATAAGCTGGATTATCGGGGACTAGCGAATTGAGATAACCGACGAGAGGTCCGAACGCGGCGAAACCCAACGAGCCGAACGCCAACTGTCGTCCAACGTCTCCTCGGCCGCACGAAGTCTCGCGGGTCGCGATTACGACCGCCGCGTCCAACAGAGCTACCGCCGCCGTTGGAAATATATCCGCTATCGATCTTATCGTCAAATACATCCAAAATGTTATGTCAGGATCACCAGCCACTTGACTACATTGATTTTCATTGTGCACGCTGCCTGAAAATCATTCAATCATATAATCCTCATTCAAGTTTAATTCATTTTCAACAATTGGCAGGGAGAGAGAGAGACAGTTGTTTATTTATGCACTAGGACACACGAGTCCTCTGGCATATAATATTTTTACAAAAATTAAACCACTTAAGTAATAACAATTAACCAAAAATAATACAAAAGAAAAAATTTAACCCTAGAACCCCACAATCTATTTTTTTCCAACGTAAACCCCATACTGGGGTAAATAATTACCCCAATCTTCTCTTTAGCATAAAATGTTCCTCGTATGCGATAACAAAGTTTAATTACATACCATTCTCTTCGTTTTTTGATAACGAAGAGAATGGCGTATGATAAAGTCGCATGTTGTAAATATTCAATGATGAAAACTCTATAAAACGGAAGGAATGGTTTAAAAAAATTGGTTCGTGAAGGAAATTTAACATTATCGTGGGGTTACTAATTACCCCGTTGTGGGGTTCTAGGGTTAAAGTTATACAAAGAGATAGAGAGAGAGTGCGGTATTTTCATACCTGGTAACATAAAGGGATCCAAAAGATCACACTCGACTGTACAGCTTTGATTAAATTTAGCCATAGTTTTCTCGAGTTCCCGTGGTATTCGGCATTTGATATCCTCCTCGATCGGATACGAGCACAATTCCCGTCGATCCCGTCCATCTTTAGCTTGTCTGAAGCTCGCGTTCACGGGTATACTCCCGGAAAAGCTCGTGTAAGCGTGACAAACCCTATTTTCACCCTCGTTGAAGCACAAATGGGGTGGTTCACTCTCGGGTATCACGTAACGTCGAACCTTTCTATAGTTTTCATTATCCTAATGAGATGAGATTAAATATATATGGAATTATTAATCACAGCGGGGCTTCAACAAATCCCGTGGATAGAGGCTGTCGCAATTGTCGCTGATTTTTATAGAGTAGACGGATCTCCAAATTTTTACGAGCAAAATACTTTTTTATTTTTGACTCCGGTTCAATTAATCCATGAGGATCTAATCAATTATCCATGAGGATCTAATCAATTAATCCATGAGGATCTGAGAATAAAATAGCTAGAGAAATGCCTTTTGGGAACTTCGCGATCTGGATCATTCCATAAAAATCCGTCCCAACTTTTGGGACACCCTCTATTTCAATGATTCATCAAACTATCTATTGCTACATAATACAAGTGAAAATTCAGGCGCATTATCGATTCTCTGAATTATGATTGTTGAAATGCTGCATCCTCATGTTCGATAAGTTAAAAAAGTGGTACCGAGGCTGCGTGTGTACAAACGATTCATTGCAATTTCTCTATTCAGTGGTACAAAAATAAGATCGCTATCAGAAACAAGATCAGCGGAAAAGACTACTTGGAAGGACGGAGACCGGTCGAAATTGCACTCGCGCGGTGTACACACCTAAATGCTTGATGAAGATTAATGGAAAGTTTTGTGGGATCGTTTTAAGTACAAATAACACGTACTTTCTCAAGAAAAATTCTAAACGAGTGTTATATAATTGCGGAGCACACGATTGGATTAGAAAATGAGAAAAACTGTAAAAACATTGCAATCATGAAGAATATTAATTTTAAACAGCGGTAATAACTTTATTTTCAAAGGTGCGTTGCATCCAAATAGAAAAAAAGTCATCAAGCAGCAAAGTCGATGATGATTGTTATTAATGACGTAATTATCAAAGAAGACAAGAAAAAAAATGAAGAGATCTCGTCAAGTATATCTCCGATTCAATAGAAGGAACAAAAATGGCCCACACTCCGATTCCAAAAACATACAACAATAATATTGTGCTTTTTTTCTTTTACACGCGACTGTACATGCCGGAAAGTGCAAATTCGGGTCTCATCAATTTAACAAAGACTAACGCAAGCAAGACGACATTAATCCTCTCCCTCCCAGGCACCGTCGCCATTCCCCCGTCTAATTGTACGAAGAATAAAATGACCTTTATTCTCCACTCGACTTCGCTGTTGAGTTCAACCTCGAGTGGATTGACGGCGGCGGTGTCACCGCTGCCCTCGAAAGCGTCGTTGTCGTTGACAGTTGTCGGAAGACTCGTCATTAGGTGACCTTGAAACGGTCTGTTTCGTCTGGGGGAGATGGGGCTACAACCGTAATTACAATTTCGGAGTAGAATCGCGCAAACGCGACTCTCGCTGGTCCAATTGTAGCAGGTGGAAAAATCGCGACTCCGTTCCTGTAGAACGGTTGCCCCGTCTTGATCGCAAGAGAATTTGAGGTTAGGTCGTCTCTCGCGAGGCAATTCGATCCTCTCGACAACCGGCACCAGTAGAAGCAGCGAATACATTATCGCGGAGAGAAAACAGGTGATAGCGATCATTACACGAAGATAACGTCCGGTTGAGGCTGCTTTCTCGTTCGTTCTTTGGCGACCTGCGAGTTTATCGGCGATAGGGCTCGCGATCAATGGACCGAGAAGCGCCACCACCGGAGAAATCATTGATACGAGTCTCGCTTCCTCGAGAGTAAGACCAACGGCAAGCATGTGCAGCGGAAGAAATGGAAATAAGCAGCCCATACCTGTCAAAATCGTTAAAAAACAATCAATTTAATTCGAAATATTTGATAGAACAGTCGTCGGCGATATATTTTTCTTGTTCGTCGTCGTCTCACCATTCATGATGAGCTACGCGCATTAATAAATAATTGGTTATCCAAAAGTTGACACCCCCTTTTTTTCCAGGTTTGCAATTACATTACCAAATTGTGAGGATTTAAATCTTTGAGTATTTCTCTTCATGATGCAGTTTACGAGTTTTTTATTACATTCTATAGCGATTGCATGGTATACAGGGTGTCGCAAAAGTGGAAGATATATTTTTGAAGTTCTTATAAATATAAAGTTTTAAATTCCGGACACCCCGAAAGCCTCCACAATTCGAAGCAAACGCTTGTCTTTTACGTAACAACAAATGTGTGTGTATGTGTATGTATATATATACGTACCACCGAAGAAGAGGAAGAGAAGGCACTTGAGTGATATTAAATTTGCATTGATGAATTTCTTCGGTGGTCCACCGGCGTCGATCCCTTTGGTCGTTCCCATAGTCTCAATCGAGGCCATCGACATCTTTCTCTTATTTTCAATAGAACTCTTTCCAAATAATATTCCTTCCAAATCCCGTCGCTATTCGACTGCTTTTTTTCACCGCCTTTATTTGTGAAAAATCAATCCAAACCTTTGAGCCTCGTTCCCAGGCCCATCTCTTGCCTTACTCATCTGAAAATTGAATGAAAAAGAAAAAAAATAATAATGTAAACCCAAATTATATTTATGCCTTAGACACTTACATCGTCTGATTCGTACAGCTGAAAATTGACTCTTTTTTTTATAATAATTTTTATTGAAAAGTTGCGTGCAAGGTTCATTGGCACCTTGATCCGATTATAATTTTCGTGTCGAGCAACGTCATATTACTTACATTCGTAGCAGGATATATGTTTATATACATAATAGGAGGATAACGATCTTGAAACCGGAAGTTGGCGTGTCTTATCCCATTGACCCAGGGCCCCAACTTATTCTATTACATTTATCTCCTATATACATATGTATATATACATACACAGATTACATTTTAATGTCTCTTTTTCTCATTCATCCTGCCTATACAGGCGGACGCTCATGAAAATGTCCTATAAGTATGCAACCTGTCATATATATTATTTTATGCTTGCTCCGATGACTGTAAATTATGTCACTCGTTGGTTTGTATTCGTGAATAGTATCTCATGCATATGGCGTTGATTTTGATTCACTATATTAAACGCTCAACACCCCAACAATTTTGAGATTTAAAGTGCTCTCTCCCAGTTGCTCCAGTTTCATCAATTATATTTCCTCTCGTCCAGACATTCTATATACATATAAGTATAATATATATCTACGTATGTGCGATTGTCCGTGTATGTATGGACGTGATTTAGGTAGAATCAATTATTACCATTGCATCATCTTTGTGAATTCCCTACTACACTTTCAATTATTCTGATTACCATTTTATAGAGGGACTTGTTATATCGATTAATCAATAAATGTAGTATAAATTGAATTAAAAAATTTGAAAAAAAATTCTCAGTAGAATTTATTGAGGGGAAAAAATTATCACGTTTCAAATTACACCATATGCGAGACAAATTTTTATCGAATAGAAAAGACTTAATGCTGTGCGCTTGATAACTTTATTTCGTTGGTTGACGTAAAAACTGCAATTTCCAATTTCCTTTGTATGGCCTATATAAACGTTAAATTAGAATGTTTACTCTTCGAATTAAATGCTGTTGCTAAGCAGTAATATAAAAAATAAAAAATAGTGGATGAAAAATTCAATCTCATCTCGTCTCAACGAGCACGACGATAAAAGCTGCTCAAGGCAATTGCGCAATAATCAAGGTTAAACACGGCTGCTTTCCCAACTGTAATGAATCGTTTCAACGTTTTTTTTTTCCAATCATTTTTACTTTTATCCATATTTTTTATTGCCTGCGAATAGCATCGATATTAATTATAAAGATAACACTTTTTCAACCGCACACTAACGCGAATTTCATCGGTAATTTCATTTTTTTTTTCAAAGCTTAAAATTAATCGGAATTATTTTATTCTCCGAATAGATATTGAGAATATATCAAAACTGATGAATGATTTCTTTTTTTTTTTATCATTTCACATAACGCCACCATATTGTATTTTGACAAGTGTTTCATAGAGACTCTTCCTATGGAATTTAGCTTTTCTCTCCTTCATTTCGTCACCGATTTTGGTTAAAAAAAAAATTTTTTTTAAATGAGCGGAGCCAACGATGATTTTCAATGAATTTATATCGATATTACAGTATCAAATGAATGAATTATTAGTCGAAATAATGCATGGCTACCCAATTAATTCAATCAATAGTGGAAGAAATAATTTTAAATTCAAATTGATATAACAATGAAAAACGAAATTTAATTACTCCCTCCCCACCCCCTATTAAAATCGGAGTATAGATAAATATACATATAATTCGAAGCCTGCAACACGAATTTCATGGAAATCGACTCTTTCAATTCGGATGTTAATTGAGTATAGACTTTGTACAAAGTTCGAAAGAAAATATCTAACTAATGAGGTGCAAAATATAACTCATATTAATTCTTTTAATTCGTTAAAAAATCTCTAAGCATCGTATAAAACTTGTAAAAAACCTCGAACAAAAATTTATATTAAAAATTTATTTCTTTAGAGTTCGCATTCAATGCAAAATAAAGAATATATTTTCGCACTACAAACCGCCTTTTCAATTTGCGCTTTACGGCTACAAAAATAAGGGGTAAATCTGAAAGCTTGATTGAATCGAGAATGTAAATTGTGTCAAGGCTTTCAGCTGGATTTAGAGTTTCCTTTCGCAAATTTTCCTCGTCACGTGACGTCCATTGAAATTAAATTAATTAACGACGAGAAGAGAGAGGAAGAGAGGGAGAGAGAGTGCGAGGAACTTGTGGAATGGTTTAACGAACCGTGGACACGCCGCACATACATATATACATATCCTGAGGTGTAGAAAATTCGCACATGGAGAGCTGTAATTTAGCGGTACCGGAAGTTGATCGGATCGCTCAATCAAAGTACGATGTTCTTACAGCGATTACCGGAAGTACCTCGGAGAGCTTTGATGTCTTTCGGTTGAGTTATGAGTAAAAAAAAAACTGTCATTTAATTTTTTTTTGTTTTTCCAAAACTAAAATTTCAATTTACCTCTATTCTAATAAGAATTTATTATTTACGGAAAGTCCGATAGTTGAAAATTTTATGAGGACGACCTACATAAAACGGCCTGTACGACGAGCGTTAAAAATAATCTCTCGCTGAATATTTTTCTCGTGCATTATCCCCATGACCTGGTTTTGCACCTTCTTTTTTTACGTTTCCTTCCGATTTTTCTCTACATCAGTCAACTTAGCATAATCAAAAGAAATGGTAAATATTTTTTCATCATCAAATTACATAATGATACAATGGAAAAAGATCCATTATAAATATACTGAAATGTAATAGCTTGGACTAAATTTATATATGGGAACGTTATTCATTTATTTAGCAAGTGTCTGCGTGTGCTCGTATTTATGTTTGTGTACGTTTTTTTTTCTTCTACAAAGTACACGCTTGACCGGTCAACGACTTCCAGTCCATGGAAACGATGACGAACATTTATGTTTTTTGTCTTTAAGAGCGGGGACATTCTTTTACGGAAGACTCTACCGGACATGAAAAATGCAACCGACTTTCTTTCAGCCCAACGTCTGTGTAAAGCCCCGTAAACGTAAACGATAGATGCCAAAGCGAACCTCCGGCCTCTTCGCGCTTGTACAGCAAAAAAAAGCACGCATCCACACACACGCACGCACACTACCCACGAATGTGCAAGAATTCCTCATTCGTAAATTTGTGGCGTGAGCTAATCCTGAGTTTACCTCACGCACGATTCAAATGACATCAGCGTAAACACAAAAATTCATATTTAAGGAGGTTGTATCGATATTTATATGACATCATACGAAAAATACATTATATTTGATTATTCCAAGTTAATGTATTGAAATTTGGCGTGAATCTTCTTGAACAGCATTTAATTATGTGTGAAAAATTTGGAGAGGTTTCACCGCCTGGTAATCGAGATATTCATTGTTGAAAATGACAAGTTTAACACGGGCTCTTATGGAAGCTTTCAAAAAATTGCGAACTTTAACAATAAATATCTCAATTTTGAGACGATGAATCATCGGCATATTCCGCCAGAAGTTTAATACTGTCTTAAGCTTTCTATTTACAAAATTTTATTGTGTAAAGTTGGAAAATAATTTTTACATGAGAAACGATACAACCTCCTTAAACCATTTTTGTACCAATGTCAACTTAAAAAAAAATAATTGTTCAGGATCTAAAAACTTTGGATATTTTCATGAATATTTCCAACTCTTTGTTTCTTGTTCTTACGGATTATTGTTCGGAAACTCGAAAAAAGTTTGGGAAAATTATTGTAATTCGTAATTCATGATTTTTTAACCCTAGCTACACACTACGGGGTCCAATGGACCGACAGCAACGCACTACATTTTCACCTTTTTTTCACCACACGCCTTTTTATAAACGTTATAACTTTTTATCAAACGACTTTTTGGCTTTACCGATTGCTTCTCCGGATTGAGCGGAGTCTGGCGTTTCGATTTTACTACAATTAAACCTCAATAGACGCGTTTGTTACAATGTTATAGAGCAATAAAACTCGTCGGTCCGGTAGACCGATAGTGTCTAAGTAAGGTACTAAAAGTTATAGTGTGTAGCTACGGCTAAATATATTATTATTTCAGAGTATAACAGTGAAAGCTTTTTAGCGCACTTCTTTGGTAACTTCCCCCTGTCCACGATACGAGAAGTGAATAAGCATTTTAGCTTCAAATTATACATTTATAATACATATTTCTTTGGGTTTGCATAAAACGAAAAAAAAAAAAAGGAAAATGCGTAGCGTTTTCGTATAATGCGAATATGAAGCTATGCAAAAGCAAAAAATGGAATACTTGGCACGTGTCTACTCTTTTCAGTAGCTCTTTCACTTCTCTCTTATCGCTCAAGTTCATACAAACCGCCCCCTCCCCCCCTTCGGTCTCGGTACAACGCCTTTCCGCATATCATTAAACGATCCGTCGCGCCGGCTCGTTTCTCGTCCTCTCCAACGTATTTTTTTTTTTTTTAAATCTTCTTTCGCGAAAATACGACTATACACAATCTTTTTTTGACTCTTTTTAACAATATAAAAGAATTAAAACATGATTTAGCCGTTTGATAGTTTCTTAAAAACTATACAAAGTCTGTAACAGAAAATTCCTGCTTTAAATTATCAAGTCATCGTCGATATAATGATCTGCGCTTTTTTAAGGGCTTACATACACCTAGAGAGGCAAAAAAAAACTCGATTTTTCAAAAACATTATTTTTCGATGGTGTCACCCATTATATGTAATTTCTAAAAATTTTCTGGGAATCGATAACATATTGCAGCTATGAAAAAAAAATTTCATCCCCATTTGACAGATGCTTGAACACCAAAATGCTTTTTTTTTTAAATGATGTTTTTAAAACGGTATCTTGAAAACTAAACGACCGGGTTTGGATGAAATTTGGTACAGAAGACCTTTACACAATTGTCTGGTCTCTGTCGAGCGATTTTTCTTTTAAACATCATAATTTTTGTGTCACAAGTAGAAAAAGGAAAAAAAAAACATTTTGGCAAAATCCTCACTTTACGATTGAAACCTCTGCCATTTTGCGAAAAATGCATAAAAAAAATTCGGCCGCGACAAAGACATTAAGAAAAGAAAATTGTTTTATTTTTGGGTTAAAGCGTACAGGCGAAATCGTGGCTACCGCAAATAGCATTTTCCAAAAAATTGTTTTACAAAAACTGCAACCACAGCTGATCTAATTAATTTTTTTCAATAAAATTTTCCGCTTTCATTCACAACAATATGTTCTTTTAAATATACAAAAAATTATTTCGATGGATACATTTTTTCAGTATGAAAAAAATTATTGAAATTGATCATATTTTTGGCACCTCAAGATTTATGCAAGCCCTTAAACATTTGCAACCACGATAAACGTGAAACGATTATTTGTTCTAGAATAACATAAATTAGCCAATGTTTAAAAAATTGTAAATAAATAAGTAAAACGAAATAACTGCACAAAGTTATAAACAAATGAATGAGCAATTTTATCAACTTTTAACCCGCCAACGGGGTGATTTTTGGTCAGGCTTAATTTCGATCATCGCATACATCATGAACGTACTCTTACCCAAAAACACATTGTGTCCCGAATAATTTTGGAAATAGAGCGTTTTAGTACATGGAACAAACTAACTGCGTGCATTTTTTGATATTTTTTCTAACATGGTTATAGGATAATAAAATGTATCGGACAAGAAATGACTCCCTTGACTGGAATAGTCTGTCGAAAAAACGTTGACCGTTCAAGGGCTAAAGAAATAATTTCCTAAAAAATAAAATTCGCGTTTGACTATTGTTATGGATTGTTAGCATTAAATTTTTTAAATTGATGTTACAAATTTGAAAACAGGTCCAATGTCTGGAGCCCATTTCGAAAAAATAAAACATGTGCGTCGAAGCAGGTCGTTCAAGCCTTTAAAATTAATCGGTCTTGTTCGGGGAGACTGAAAAAGTCTATAAAAACGCCTAAAAAGGGCCACAGGAAGAAGCTATGGGATGATGGAATCACGAATATATGCACTATGTGCGACAGAATTGTAAAAAGAAAGCAGCATTTTCATTTTTGTTTTGTGTTCTAGAGCATGTGGAGTGAGGCTCAAACGTTGAGTTGCCCTAACTGGGTTAACGACGAGTCAGGGAGAAGCCTCGCGGACGTTTTCAGTCACACTGGGCAAATAATCAGCTGTATTTTCGATGTTTCTTGTATTATTATCATTGTTTACATTTATCAGTTACAGTCAATTTTCTTTTTTTTTTTTTTTAATAACTTGTCATCAAATTGTTCACTCAAAACCAAGATGAAACAGAATTATAAGTAAAAAATTGACATTTAAGCTAAAAAAAAAAAGTGACTACTCCAAAGACGTATGCAGGTCAGTAAAAGAAAAATTAGATTTCAATAGCCATTAGATTATGAATGGGTTAACATTTTCTACACTAGTTCTGTTCCACATATTTATATTTTGAATAATTTTTTTTTTTTACAAATAAATAATGAGACATGATCAAACAAATTAACTGTAAAATTGAATTTTTATTCAAGAAAACAAATCAACCAATACTAAAAATAAATCCATGTGTTAAAAGATAAAAATCTGTATCTATTTTATAGATCGTCGCAATGTGAGATTAGGAATTACGTCAGGGAGGTCTGGTGTATTTCTCATTCTTGTGATCATCGACGTATCAAGATACACATATGGAGTCTCATTAAACCAGAGGTACTTCGTGTATATATATATATATAGAAAAAGAAGCCTTGGGATTCCATAAGGAGCTATGAAACTCTCGCATTTGTCTAAAAATAGACCTCACACTACATTCAATATTGTGTAACTATTTTCGTATGTATTGCCTGGTTGAATCGCACGAGTGCAGCGTGGAAAGAAGTAAAATGCGTATAACATAATAAAAATGCATCAAACGACGCTGATTTTCGAGATTTCTCCTTTAACGAAAAAATATAAGATAAACGACGATAGCGTGAATAAATAAATGAACAAACATTTTTTATATGACAGAAAAATTGTATACGATTTTCCAATTGTTGGAAACGTTTTGAAATTCGATTATAATGTTAAATTATTATTATTAACAATTTGAAAAAATAACAATCAAGAGTTTCCAGTACTCGAAAAAATGATTAAAAAATCATATACCTCAAAAAAAAAAATTCGAACTGGACAGTTATACAACTAAAGAAAATCCATTCGATAAGCTGGGAGTCTCGAAAAAGGAAAACCATAAACAAATAAATAGTGTCACATTATTTTGTCACCGGACTTATATATTTATATTAAATTTGCAAAATTTTTGAAAAATTCAGCACAACATCAAAACTCCTGAACAATTTTTTCGTAATTTCATAATTACAAGATTAAATTGACTACGCGATGCGATTTTGTTATTTTTTTTCTACATGTACAGATTAAGTAAAAATCAATCAATAAAGCGTTTATACAGAGCTTGAGCTTTCTTTTCGGTTACTTTCACACTTTAACTCAACGTCATGAGAAAACGCGTGGACTAATCGAAAATCTAATGCGATATAACGAATTAAGTTTTGGCAGCGTAATCTCGTGTAATGGGAGAAATATAATATGTGCGAGTTGTATTGTTGGCGGTCCTAAAGAAGTTTTCAGGGTCGACGGTTCTCGAGTTTCATGTAGTCATGCACGCGTTATACCGGTCGATGACGTTATTATTATTATTATTATTATAGCAACAGCGAATGTGCGAAACGAAGAAAAAGAAATAAAGAAGCTCGTGTAAAAAGTCGTTGTTTTCGATGACAGAGGGTGAAATTCTGTCATTCGAACTTGTTGCAAAAAGAATGAAAGTGAAAAAAGACGAACCTCTTACGATTCCTACAAAATGTCGTGACCTTTGAATTCGTGTGAAACCTCGTGCGCACGTTTATTTCCGTCTGACTTTTTATTCATTCTCCACGAATTATTTTTGGGAAACAGCTCCTCACTTCCGGGCCTTGATGCCTTTCAATTTCATTATTTCATTTGTGCAAATGTCACGGTTAAAGTTGAAGGTCGAATTGAAGAAAAAAAATCTTATTTATATCCATGATTTGACTAATCGAAAAAAATGAAATAAAAAATGGAGTTTCATACATTTTTTAATCGATCGAATAAATATGAATTACTGAAATGAATATGACATAATAATTATAAAAACAAATTGCTCGCTCGTATTTATATCCAGATAAAAAATTGGAAAATTCAATCATTCGTATGAATGAAATAAAAGATTCATTATTTATTTGTATGTTTCTCCCACGAGCCGATTACGAGATATCAATAGTACAGTCAACGGTATTTTGTACGATTGTACGTGTGCCTAATTCTACATACTGTTCTCGGTGAAGTATTAGAGATTTATGAACTGGTCTCTCAACGTTTATTTATTAATTTTTTTAAATCAATTCGATCGTATTTTGTGGACATCACGAAGGAGTCAAGATAAAAGGGTGGCAAAAAAGCGATTCGTTCCGATAATGAGAACAAGTTTTTTATTTTTCGATATACTCGGCTAACCAATTTAAAAAAATTAACAGCAAAAGCATCACCGGCAACTTGTACGAGAATCTCGATCTCTCTTATACACGATATTTACTACAGTTAACGGAACTCATATCCCTTCTCCCCATTATTCGAGCTCACCGAGTCTTTTACACGCATGCACGAGAGAAAGAGAAGAGTTCACCTGGTGGGAGGAGATCGGGAAGTCAGAGGAAAAAAATGAAAAAAAAATGTAAATAAAGGACGATGGTAATGGTGATGAAGTAATGCCAGAGAAATTCTTACACTGAACAAAAACATTTTCCCAACCTATAAAAACTTGTATAACAAGGATATTTATCTACAAATAATGAAAAAATCGTAAAATCAATTTGATTACCTTGAAAAGTTAAATTACACAATGGCTAAAACAGAATTCATGGAGCGTGTTAATTACGAATATTTTTATAAAAGAAAAACATTTATTCTTCTTTCAATTATTAACATTTGTTTGTTGATTTTCCATTCGTTTATTGTACGCTATCGCTATTTATATCATCGTCTAAAATTACGTGTTATTATACAGTAGGTCAGAATTCATATAGAATTACACGTGTAATCTCTTTTCTTTTATTCTCGGTAGGATTGATCAGCACAGTTTCTCATACATATTCATAATAAAAAGGAGAAACGACTGGAGCGGAAAATAATGATGTACAGGGTGCTCCATTTCCGAAAATATCGAAACACTTTGGCTTATTTCACTTAATTATCGAAAAGTAACTATTTCCCAGTATGTTCTCATGATTTTCCTGAATATGATGAAAATAATATTTTTTTCTATTCATTCATACACTTTTCTACGGTTTTGAAATTGGGTAAATACCTTCAAATCATTTCCTCTAAAAGGAATAATAATTTTCTACAAAAAAAAAAAAAAGAAATCTTAACCCGATAAACTTCTTTACTTTTCATGATTTGTAGCCAAATAAGAGTTTTAACCCTAGCTACACACTATAACTTTTATTACCTTACTTACACACTATCGGTCTATTGGACCGACGACTTTTATTGCACTATAACATTGTAACAAACGCGTCTATTGAGGTTTAATTGTAGTAAAATCGAAACGCCAGACTTCGACCAATCCGGAGAAGCCATCAATAAAGCCAAGAAGTCGTTTGATAAAAAGTTATAACGTTTAAGACAAGGCGTGTGGTGAAAAAAAGGTAAAAATGTAGTGCGTTGCTGTCGGTCCATTGGACCCCGTAGTGCGTAGCTAGGGTTAAAAAATTTTGAATAAAATGTCACGAAGTCATAATGAAACGTATGTATCTCCATACGAAAATTCTTATCTTCTACAAAATGACCTGTTGTTTCAAAAAGTACACTCAAATTTCGGACACCCCGTATAAAAATGTGCAACTCGCATGCGAATGAGGATTGCTTATTTTTTTATTTCTATTTTTGCCTTTGCAGAGTAACTTGTACACACGCTGTCAGGCTGGTAAAGTTAATGGACACCTGGTATACAGAAATGTACATACACCTAAGCAGAGAGACAGGAAAAAGCTCCAGTCTCGAACGGCATACACAAGCAAACATAACAGTGAAGCGAGTATAAACGAAGAAAAAAAGCGAAAAGAAAATACAAAAAGAGTCGAGCGTTTGTCGACGAGCAAAGAGCTCGAGAAAAAAAGGACAATGAGAGAGAGAGAGATCGAGAAGAAAGATCGTTCCGAATGATAAGCGATAGCAAAAAAAAATCAATGATTTAAAGGGAAAAAATGCTGCCGAAAGTAATATTTTCAACACTTATTTTGTATTTCACTTTTCCAGTACGCAAGAAATACGGAATGTTTCTCTGCTCGTCGAGAAAGTCGAATCTTTTGTCCTTTTTTGAGTCCGAATTTATTTTAAAAAATTCGCACAAAACATGTGAACCCAATTATTCATTTCATATCATTATTTTCTTCGTTGATAAATTATTCGTTGATAAAAACCAATGAAAACTCGATATTTAACTCTACATACTGCATGTTTTATCTCGAAAAGCAAATGTCGTAAGAAAATAATACTTTTTGTCTCCCGACTGCCCGCATGTGAAAAAAAAAAACGGGAGTTACGCGTTTCACCGCGATCAGCTAATTTTGAAGAGCCAAACAAAGATGTTCCAAAGGCAATTTTTTACGAAAACAGCAAAAATTTCTCAACCAAATGGGGAATATATATTATTTTACCAATGAACTTAGGGATAAACTTCCGAAAAGGTCCGACCTCGGATTGAGCTGAAATTTTGTATAGATGTTCCCTTTCATGTTTTAAGAAAATACTTAAAAGGATTTTTGGCGACTCGCAATATTTTCCGAAAAATCGAATTTTAAAAATGATATATATTTTACCATGCGCTAACTATACCTATATACATCACTCTGAGTACCTACGATGTTTATATACATTATCGCGCTCTCCGTTTTGTGCGGATCTTCGCCTGTATTAAAAACTCACAAGTAACACCCTGACCCCTGGCAGCAAAATATCAAACTGCTCTGGCCCAATCACTGCCTGGTGTTTTCTATCACTATATATATACGGCCTAGCGAATATGACCATTCTAACTCAGAAAATTTTTTGAAATAGTATAATGACCAGGTTTGAATAGTAATGCGTTTTGTCTTCCCGGCGCTTCGCGCGTCTTCCGGGCGCTTTTTGTCGCCCTAGGTTTGAATTGTATATTGTTTGAACAATATACAATATACAATACAATACAAAACCCATTACTATTCAAACCTGGTCATTATACTATTACAAAAAATATTCTAATAAACACATATATGTATATAGTGGAGAGCAAAATAAAAATATCGAATGCACTAAAAAGCATTCTATATAGATATACTCAACCAGGCTAAAATAATAACTTTGAAAATTCGATTTCTCAGAAAATATTGCGAGTCGCCAAAAATCCTTTTAAGTGTTTTCTTAAAACATCAAAGGGAACATCTGTACAAAATTTCAGCTCAATCCGAGGCCGGACCTTTTCGGAAGTTTACCCGAATTGAAGAAGAAATTCACAAAATGTATAACTCGTTGTATCGGCGCGACGCGCGGAAAGTGTACTACAGTGAATGGTACAAACTATCTCGGGTCGATACGAAAATCACAGAGGTCAGAAGAGCTACTTACCTAGTAAGGTCCTGCTACCGTTAGATCAAAATTTCAATTCGTGGAATTCAACAAGAAAACAACAATATCATAAGATAATTTTAAAAAAATTTAGAGCAAATGAAACAAAATAAAAAGAAAGACAGTAGAAAATAAACAAAAATTTAAATGAACAAGCCTCATACAAAATAATCCGCTCGTTTGTCTCGAATTTCGGCGCCTTTTCACGTTATAAAATACGAAACGCGGTCTTATGAAAGTGCATGCGGTTGGGCGAACGTGAGAGAAAGAAAAAAAGGAGGAGACCTAAAAATCGGCAAAACGATTTCCTTGCTGGCTGAATTCTTTTTTTCTTCGGTACGTTCCATGGGAAAAGTAATGTAATTCGAGGTTTTTTTTCTGCGAATCAAGTCCCTTGGGTCTGAAGGGGAATTTGGTGCAGTGACGTAACGTGAAAAGACAGGGGAACGAACTAGAAAAGAAAAAGATCGCCAATGGGGTGTCCCAGAAGTGGCAGCTTAGATTTATAGAGGAAAGTACATTTCAAAATGTTCATGAGTAACGTCCTCTTCTTCTCTAGATTCGCGAAACTAATATCTCATCAACGGTGGTAGGTAAATAAAAATGGCCAAGACATTTTTTCTTCAAAATTTCAAACTCCGATTGGCTTTTTAATTTTAGATGTGATTTATAGGACAGCTTGTAGGCGGAAAAACTTTGGTGCCTATGACCCTCGAGCAGTCTACTACACTGCATTATTTTTCCGGATCTCTTCTTCGTCCTCTATGTCGTACATATTACGTAGACTGTGTACGTTCGTTTAGTCTTTTTTTTTTGTGCTCCAACGATTCTACAAGTTCTTGCTGGTCTATATAGACAGGAATTTCCGGACGAAGAAGAAAGCTCGTACGTAATAACAGAGGCCATTGGCTTTTGAATTGCCCTGGGCAGACGCGAAGTAATGATTTTTCATTCGGATCAGCGAGTACTTTTTTATAGTGCAGGAAAATGGATTTCATTTTATTATATTTTAAAGTTCTTATATTATTATACGAAAATTATATTAATTTATATGTTTTTTATCAGACATTATCCTATTTTATTGTTGCTGCCTAAATTTCTTTATTTGTTCGGTTTATTATTGTTCTGAATATAATTACTAAAAATGTTTTTTTCACGGATAAAATAACACGTTGATCCTCCAGACATTATTTTTAAAAAATCAAAAAATCCAAAATTTCAAATCGTCATGTCTCGATAACAAAATAATCTACAGGGATTAAATATGTGAGTTTTCACAGAGCATTTGGTAGACCTTGAGAATGGGGTTGTGGCTTCACCTTGATATTTCAATCAAAACTAACCAAGTTTTGTACAACAAACGGCAGTTTATTTTGTCACTGTTAGAGCCATTCCTATAATCAAACTCGAGCGGATATGTGTGTGTGTAGAGACATTTTTTATGAGTTTAACATCGATGGGAGGAAAATATCGATTGCATCTCAGTCAGGAAAATGAGAAATCTGTTGGCGATATGCTTCATTGGAATGGCCTACATTTCACTGCATCATCATTTTGCGTTTTATACAACACTTGCGAAGAATGTGACACTTATCAATATAAACACTTATGGATTTTCATTCCGGTCAATTATTACTAAACATTTTATTCGCGTACGTTCGACGCAATCAAGTTTCGAGATAAGTGTCTTGAAACATTCAAGTAATTCTTCATCATTCTGTACTAGTTTATTTTTTATAATTTATAATAATGATTTTCTTTTTAGTATATATTTACATAATCATAATTGCATTTAGTATTAATTGAAAAAAAAAAAAAAAATCAACTAATACGCAACTGATAGCCTTCAATTTTTTCTAAACCTATTGATTATTATTTGAAAATAATATAAAAAATTAAAATCCTGACAGCTATGGGTGCGCGGTCGGTGTGTGGCTTCGACGATCTCCCAAGTCAAGCAACCTTAGGTGAGGTCAATACTTGGTTTGATGACCGTTTAGCCATCTACCGGTTCGTGTATCGATTGCTGAACGGAAGGTAGTTTTTCTGAGTTGTTGACGGTAGAAACAACCTAAAACTCAATAAAATTTTGGCCGCGTGTATCGACCGGGTTTTCCACAGGTTGCATGAGGAAAGTGTGCTGTGGGCAACACAGCCACACAGCGCTTGCAGAGGGATCTCACAGGAACATGGAAGTTGGTGAAATGGGTACGGAGTAGTGATGGGGTAGGCTCATAAAAACCCGCAAGTGTTCACGCAGGAACATTAAAAATAAATAAAAAATACAAACGAATTTAAATCTATAAAATTTTAATTAAATTTAAGTAGGAAAAAGTTAATGTTTTTATCTTCCGGTTAAAATGAAATTATTGACGTGTCCAATTGAATAAAGGGAATAATAAGAGGTGCTTGTGCGTATAGACGAGGGATAAAGATAAGTGGAGAGAGAAAAAATAAATTAAATAAAGTGCGAATAAAATGTCATGAGAGCATCTCACAAGCTTTTATACGGGGATTAAAAGAGATTGTGGCGTCTCTTCTCAGGACCAAGACATGAAACGAGCTGATCCAATGCCGTAACGGCTACGACTGCTGTTGTTGTTGTTGTCGTTGTTGTTGTTATTATGATTATTATTATTATTATTATTATTATTATTATTATTATTATTATTGTTGTTGTTGTTGTTATTGTTATTATTATTATTTCGACGCTTACGATTGTATCGGGAAATGCTTGCATGTCAGAGGCCAAAATTCAAGTTATTCATCGTGCCTTGTAAAGTGCGCACTGTTGCACATGAGAATGTGCCATCAATTGCAGAATTTCTCACACCCACATTTTATCTCTTATAAAAAATAATAAACATTAATTATATGTTATATATACATAAAGATATTTATATATAACTATAAATTCTTATGACGAGGCAAGATGAACAGATTAATCTTCGTTATCGTTTAATTAATTAATAATATTTAATCGAGTGGTTCCGAGTACCAGGAATTTTTCATTTAATACAGAAAGTCCATACTTGTAGCAAAGTAATTAGAGTAATTGTGTGGGTCGTATGAATAGGTTGATTTGGAATGTATGCGTCGAGCAATTTGTTCCACAGTGCGAGTGCTATTGAAATGATTTCCCACCAGTTGACTGATTAATAAATTCATTCTAATAATAATATTAATAAGAATTATTCAAAAACGACGTAAATCTTTGTTTGAGTAATTTCCTCTTGATCGACGGATCGTTATAATGGCAATTGGGCAGTATGCAGTACGAATTATTGCAGGCTTATATTGGGAAAACAATATTTTATTAGCCAAACTCGGTTTCAACTCAAACTGGTTTTTCCTGGGTTCGAGTAGTTTGCCCTAAAATCGAATTTGATTGAAATGTGTCATCGATAAATACATGATCCAGTTTTTTAAAATATTTCAAAATTTTTTGTAACCTTTCGAAATAATTGAACCGCGAAAGATAAGGTCAGATTCAGGAAACAGGGTACAGGGTGTCCGAACAGCCGAGTCTCATATTTACTGGGTACGTGGAATCGAAGAGAAAGGTCTGCAGCCACTTTTCTCTCCGACGCGACGCGTCGATAACATTTTATTTAATAATTAGTGGTGACCGCAATCCGGTAGATCAGGAAGAGAAACGTGGAATGAGGAAAGCGCGCGAGCCGCTCTGTCAAACTAGAGACACAAAAGTGTGAGAACCTTCGCGGGCAACGCTCAACGCGGTTACGCTTTGGCGCATACGGCGCATCTGATTGCCCGTTTTTAATTGACTGGTGCATCATAGGGGATAACTGCGAAGGACTGTCTTTGAAACTTCCGATCCACTAATTTTGTACATATTGAGCGTTTTTGGGACACCCGGTATATTGGATATATCGAATATATGCAATTTCTGTTCCTTGCTCCCGCAAGCTCGGCGTTCGATTAAAGGGTTGACCCAGTAACGCGTGGCGCTCCAGCCTGGCCAGCCGGGACGAACCACCACGCTCTAGGCTTGTACGAACCATAAACTTACCCCCCTACCTGTCCTACTCCCAACAGGACTAGCCTCGAAAGAGCTCCCATAACCCATAAAATAGCCCAGAGCCAAAACTGCCAAACGAGAAATTTATACAATTTTACTGATTTTACTTTCTTCCCCCAGCCCCCTTTTTGACACGAACCTACCTCAACGATTTTATCATCAACAACTCCGAGGGAAAAACCTTTTGCAAGGTTCTCGCACTCGATTTTTTTTTCTCACTCGTTCTAATAGAATACTTTGTGGTAAAACTGCACAGAATGGAATCTAATTTTTCTCATTGTTATTGCGTTATAACTGCTTTTATTATTCATATGGCACACACACGCACACACACACACACACATATTCAGATTATTTAAAAAAATGTTATTGTCATTTAAAATTGTTGTATTTTTCGTCCGCCATTTTTTTCTTACGATCTATGTTTTTAATAATACGAGGACGCAATGAAACTGTCCGTTTTATAAGATTTTTGAAAAATTGTTACATCGCGTTAAGAAATTATATATGGAAACAAATTAGAATGTTTCAAGTGCAAATAATATTTAACTCACCGATTATTCAAGAATCACGAAAAATCCTTGCAACGAAATGTGGTCGTAAATCCACTAAACTTTGATGCGTAGATCTATGCTCGCATCAACTCTTTAATTTTAGTTATATTCGATGTCGGTATTATCACGATTTACGATTAAAATATTTTTTAATGAATTTCCAAGCTCACTCAAATTCACCGGTGAATGCTTAAAAATCGAAGGAAATTATTACCGATATCATCGACGAATAATCGCAGAGAGTAAAAGCGCAAAGCGCGAGGGGTTGAAGCGAGTCTCATTCAAATACCGAGAAACGGATTCGAAAAAAATAACCGTATTTTTCCGTACGACGTTCGCCGTACCACTGTTGCGCCCGGCGGGAAACCTTGCTCCCGTAGCCGTGACTGATCCAACAAAAAGCGATGCGCGCGCCGCCTACCACGCGCGCTCTCACTCTTTATTTTTTCTCTACGGGGCGTCCGGTAAACCTTCGAAGACCTTGATCAGTCTCATCGCGTATTGTCAAAACATGACCTTAGTAAAAGTGCTACGGAATTTTCGAGATTTTAGCACCTTATTGAAATTTTGTAAAATCTGCACATTAAGTCACTTTTGTCGATCGAATGACAATTTTTAACAAATCTCTATTGTTTTTTTAATGCTACAATGAAGTACTACTATCGAATGCAGTAAACAATCTTTCGATAAAGGTGACGCTTTCCGGGAGAAAAAATTCGTTTTTTTTTTAATTTTTGTTCTACTGTCCATTCAACAGCTTTTTTGACCTGTCATGCTACAAAAGAAATGAACTGCACAAAGTTGACCCATGATTATAAAAACATACTCATTTCTTTCCGTCTCCAAAATGGTATCAAACATCTGAGTCAAAAAAATTCTTTAAAAATTGTCATTTGCATGCTCACGATGAAAAAAATGACTTAAGATGGAATTTTTCCAAAATTTCACAAAAGTGCCAAAATCTCGAAAATCGTAGGATTTTGACTAAAGTCATATTTTGCAGTCTGAGCGGAGCCAGTTTTTTTATGATCGAGGGTTAACTTTGATGTTGAATAGGCATTAGAGCAAAAATGCGGAAATAAAAAAAATTTGTTCTCCCTGAATCCGTAACCTTTATCGAAAGATTGTTTACTTGCCATTTGCAGGCTCACCATGAAAAAAGTGATTTTTAACCCTAGAACCCCACAACGGGGTAATTAATTACCCCACGAAAATGTCAAATTTTCTTCCCGAATCAATTTTTTAAAACCATAGAGTTTTCACCATTAAATATTTACAGAATGTGACTTTATCATACACCATTCTCTTCGTTATCAAAAAACGAAGAGAACAGTGGATAAATAAACCTTATTATCGCATACGAGGAATATTTTATGCTAAAGGAAGATTGGGATAATTATTAACACCAGTGTGGGGTTTACGCTGGAAAAAATAGATTACGGGGTTCTAGGGTTAATGTGCATATAGTTATCAACATTTCAAAAAAAGGACAAAATCTGGAAAAAATGGGATTTTTACTCGGGTCAAATTTTGATATTTCCGGACACCCTGTATAGTCTGTAGTCGGCCGAGAACAGCGTACACACGCGCGAGCGTCGCTTTGAACCCTTGCGACTGCTTCGGACGTTCCAACCTCTCTCCCATTAGTTTACATGTATCTTTCTATTTTAGCTTTGTTTACGTCGTATTGTAGAGATAAACATTCGTGGAATTGTAATATTATTCGAAAAAGATAACATATGTTGTTTACAGCGTCGTTCAACGTTTATTATTTAAAAAATGTATCGAGCAGAAAAATGTTTACACATACCTACCTATGTTTACATGCTTCTCTTTTGCCAAAAGTTTTATTTGATTGTCGAATCGCCAGTAAGTACGGAAATCCTGATTGAATAAAATGTATGATTGGACTGTACGAATTTCAATAAATCGTTAATTGTTTGAAAAATTCAATTGTTTGTGTGATTAGCAATATTTTGTTCTATATAAATGACAGAATTTTCAATTTCGACGATTTTTCAAACGATTACGAGGAAATAAATATTGAAAAAGGATGTCAACGTTCGCGGACCCTGGACAACAACAGAACCGTTTCGCTTGACGTAAAATATCTTCCGCATTTTTGTGTACAAAAGATGCACTTTGGACAAAGCTCTATTCTATTTTTCATTTTGAATCCGGCTGCTTCTCAAGCGCCACGTTTTTTGGTTCAAATGCAAGTATAAAAGGGACGCATCTAGGATCAATCTCGGACAGATACGTACAGTCACAGCTGTATTTTTTGACTGTACTCCCTTTACACATGATTTACGCCCCTTCGAAAACCTTTTTTCCTTTCTAAAATTGTGGGCTTCTCATTTCTCCCATTCTTTTCCACTCAGAAAACTTGTAAGAAAAATACACAGTCGCACTCTAGTGCGACGGGGTTGACGAGTCGACGTAAATGATAAAAAAATAAGCACAACGGTTCTTGCGATCCTAGCAAATGTCAGCGACTCTCAAATTTTTTCAAAAGGATTTCTGACCCTCGGCGATATGGAGATACGTGACAAATATTAAAATAAAGAATAAAGCTAAAAGAAACAGGAGACAAAATTGCAACGTTGGTGCGCGTTCGCTGGTTGTCGCAAACCCCTCGGTGAGTCCCGATTGGCCCCATGGTCCGCGGTCCGCGCTCCCGATCACGATATACGATTAGCATTATAAATTCAACCAACAGCGCACCTGGCTCCCTCTCCTCTCTCTCTTTCTCGTTGTTTGTACCGACATATGCCGGAAACCAGGCTAACATACAGGATAATCTTAATTATGTATAAAAACCGAAACAGTTATTTGTAAAAAAAATAAAAATGAAAAATAACCTTGCATCACCTGCTTAAGATCGATATTTTTATCACGTCATTGAATTTATAAGTCATTTGAGGTTTTGCTCTGGTATTAACTCATTTATAATAATCAACAAAATCCTAATTTTCATTAGCTCGCGATATAGAAATAAATTGCATTTCAGGAGTGAATAGAAAAGTAATTAAAAAATTGGACGCTGTTCAGGTCGTCAATTGCACTTCATATTGTAGATTTGATTATATATGGGGTATTCCATGCCAAACTGGCCAGTCCGTGACCCCGACCATTTTTGATTTTGCCGATTTTTCTTTCATTCTCAAGTAACTACTGAAAGGAGTTATTAGGAATTTTTTTAGATTTTTATCTCAACCCGTTTAAAAGTAATGAATTTTTTCAAAAATTCGCAAGAAATTTTTTTAAATGCTCATAACTTTTTCAACGTCAGAGATATCAAAATATAACAGAAGATAGTTTTTTTCGCCTTGAATGATAGTTTCATAAAAAAAATTATCAAAAGTCAATTTCATGTTTTTTTAGTTTTAATCCAAAAATATATTTTTTTCAAAACTTGGACCATTTTGATTTCTTTGAAAAAATTTACCATTTTTCTAGACATATTTTCACATGTCTCGAAAAATTTACAGCTTGTTATATCCGTATCTTCTATTCTTTTCTCATTTTTTACCACGTGTAAACCACTAATAAAGAGTTGTCAATCCTGAATTATATTTTTTTTATTGTTTTTTTTTTTCATTCATAATTCCATTCCTCAAGAAATTATGAATGAAAAAAGTTAATAAATAAATATTGGAACTGATTTCCATGTTTTTTTTTTTCAGTTTTCAACCAAACATTTTTTTTTTTACAACTTGGGACATTTTGATTTTTCTGAAAAAATTCACCATCTTTCACGACACATTTTTACACGCCCCAAAAAATTCGCAGCGTGTGAAATCCATAAATTATATATTTTTTTTTAATTCTCTGCCATGTGCCAATGATTATCAATTATTAATCCTTATTCATGAATATCACGCGCTGCGGATTTTGTGCGACGTGTAAAAATGTGTCGTGAAAGACGGTGAATTTTTTCAGAAAAATCAAAATGGCCCAAAATGTGAAAGTAAATGTTTGGTTGAAAACTGAAAAAAACATGGAAATAATTTCCAATATTTATTTATTATTTTTTCTCATCCATAATTTCTTGAGGAATGAAATTATGAGTGGAAAAAAACAATAAAAAAAAAATAATTCAGGACTGACAACTGATAATTATTGGTTTACACGTGGTAAAAAATAAAAAAAAAATGCAAGGGATGGCTATCACAAGCTGTGAATTTTTCGAGATATGTAAAAATATGTCTGCAAAAAAGGTGAATTGTTTCAAAAAAATCAAAACGGTCCGTTTTGAAAAAAAAAAACATTTTTGGATTAAAACTAATAAAAACATATGAAATTGCCTTTTGATAATTTTTTTGTATTTTTTTACGAAACTACAATTCAAGACGAAAAAATTACCATTTATTTTATTTTGATATCTCTATTGCTGTAAAAGATATGAGTATTTAAGAAAATTTCGTGCGAATTTTTGAAAAAATTATTATTTTTAAATGGGTTGAGATAAAAATCTAAAAAAAATTCCTAAAAACTTCTTTCGGTAGTTACGTGAAAATGAAAAAAATTCGACAAAATGGAAAATGGTCGGGGTCACAGACTGGCCGGTTTGGCATGGAATGCCCCATATAGAACTGGAAGAGTGCCGAAAATCTATATGGGGCTTTCCACGTCAAATCGGCCTACGTCAGATCCTTCCATTCTTTGATTTGGCTGAATATTTTATATGTTGAATGACCCATTGAAAGAAGCTCTCTTGATTTTTTTCAGATTATTTTGTCCATACACTTGAGAGATATGATTTTTTTTCAAAATTCGATGTTTTTTTGTTTAAATGACTGTGACTCTCTGAAAAATCGACCAAATCGAACTTTTTTTTAGAAATGTTGGTTTTTCACCGTACCGTTAGAAAAAACAATACGAAAGAATAATTAATATTTGTATTCTGTATTTTTTCTCAATTTAAAGCAATTTAAAGCTAAAAAAACATTGATCTTAAGATGTTTTCTCTTTTTAATTTTTTTCAAAAAATTCCCAAAAAAACTTTGACCAATGAAATGATTTTTGAGACCAGTCTCATCGTAGGCAGATTTTTCATTAATACTTTTTTTTCTCATTTTCAAAAAAAATTCATTTTTTTCCATTCTATTTGGATCAAAATGAACTTTTTTTTTATATGTAGATTTTTACCAGAATCTTGGAAAAAATTACGAAATAATGATTGGAAATCGTCCCCTATATTTTTTTCAATGTTTAAGCAAAAAGTCATTAAATTTAAAATGTTGGACACTTTTCATTTATTTCAATAAATTCACAAAAAAACCTTGACCAATTAAATAATTTTTGAGACCAGTCCCATCGTGGGGAGATATTTTTTCATATTTTTTTTCTTAGTTTCAAAAAAATGTTCATTTTTTTTAGTTAATTCGTACCAAATAGAACTTTTTTATATTAGAAATTTTGGTGTGAAACAAAATATCAAAAAATAGATCGATTTGGTCCAAATCTACTGAAAAAAAATTGAATTTTTTTTTCAAAATAAAAAAAAATATAAGGAAAAATCTGCCCACGATGAGACTGGTTTAAAAAATCATATAATTGGTCAGTTTTTTCGTGAATTTTTTGAAAAAATTTAAAAAGGGCAAACATCTTAAGACCAATGTTTTTTTGCTTTAAATTGCTTTAAAATGAGAAAAAATATGGAATATAAATATTAATCATTCTTTCGTTTTTTTTTCTAACAGTACGGTGAAAAACCGACCTTTCCAAAAAAAAGTTCGATTTGGTCGATTTCTCAGTTACAGTCATTTGAAGAAAAAACATCGAATTTTGAAAAAAAAATCATATCTCACAAGTGTATGGACAAAAAAATCTGAAAAAAATCAAGAGAGCTTCTTTCAATGGGTCAGAATACAACATATAACATTTTCAGCCAAATCAAAGAATAGAAGAATCTGACGTAGGTCGATTTGGCGGGGAATGCCCTATATACATTCGAGACAATGGTCTATCAAGATTCCACACGAGAAGTTTGTTCCTGTTCTATTGCAATAATCGATTGCGAAAAGAGAGACGTTGCCGAAGACGTGACGAAAAGAAGGATTCGTCGTCTCGAGTGTTTCGAGAAATATCTTGAAACTTGTCGCCAACAGTGAGCAGCATCCGTGGATATATATGGAGAATTTTAGGCCGAATCGATCACTTGAAACTTGTCGCCAACAGTAAGCAGCATCCATGAACATATATGGAGAATTTTAGGCCGAATCGATCATTTCGTGACCCCGACCATTTTTTATTTTGTTTCAACAAAATCGGAACGAGTTTTCAGGAAAATTTTTAGGTTTTTATATCTAATAAATATATTCTATGCAGAAAAAAATATATATTTTTTTTCAAATAATTCAGAATTTAAAAATAATCAGATCACAATTTAAATAGACTTAAAAATAATACAGGGTGTCCCACAAGAAATTGCTAAAACTAAGTACCTCTCTTCCCCCTCTACCATCTGAGTAGGATTTCTCTAGTTAATGGTCATATACCTGAGCGTTGGTAGTTTCATTTCAGATGCTGTAAAGTTACGAATACGTGCGTCGAAATGAGTGACTTCACGACTGAAGAAAAAGTATATCTCATTGAGTGCTTCTACTCTAGAGGTAAAGTGTATGCAAACGCGTATAGGCGAGGATTTAGAACTAAAGTTTGGACAGCACAGAGTTGCTAGTGAAAACACTTTAAAAAGGTATGAAAAAAATTCTTATTCATGTTCATGTTTTGTCTCATGAATTTTTCTAACCGATTTTCACTCAAATGCATTATTTCTACAGGATTATTGAAAATTTTATACAGTATGACACTCTTCAGGACCGTAGATATGATGCTCCGGACCCCTCATACACAGTTGTGCGACGGAAGAAACAGTGGATGAAATAGAAAAAATATTTTTCAGAAAATCCAAATTCCACCATCAGAAAAGCTGCTCAAAAATTTCAAAATCATCGCTACACAGGATTGTAAACAACTTTTTGAAATTACATCCATATAAAATAACAACTCATCAATTATTAACAAGATCTATGGAGAGGCACGTGTAAAATTCTGCAAGACCATAACAGAGATGTTTGAATCCGGTGAAATTGATGAAAACAAAGTTGTTTTTTCCGACGAGGCTCGTTTTGATTCAATGGATACGTCAATAAACAATATTATTGGTTTTGAGGTACAGAAAATCCCTATATTTCCATATCAAAATCTCTTCATCCAGAAAAAGTAACCCTATGGACAGCTTTGTCTGTAAAAGGAATTTACTTATATTTCGTCGACTCAACCAGGGAGACTAGAGAGAAGGAGTGAACAGAGTATAGGCCAATTTGTAGTTCCAGCGTGCCCAAACACGTTGATGCTATAGTTTCTGGTTTTACCACTGCAGCGCTCGTGACCGAAAGTACTAATGCATATAGTAATAACAATCTTCAGCGACGTGAAACTGACCTTGTACTTTATGATCGCAGCGCCTCATTTTCTACCAGTTTTTGGGAACACTTCTTAAGTACGGTGTGTTCACTCCTTCTCTCTAGTCTCCTTGGACTCAACGGTCACCGGGGATAGTTATAAAGAGCTCTTGGAGACAAAGTTCTTTCCCTTTGCAAAGAAGAGAGGTTAGGTTAAAACTTTTCATTCTATGCAAGATGGAGCAGCGCTCCTCGCATCAAAGAAGTGTTCGAGGCTATTTAGCAACTATTTAGGCTGTATTCCAAAACCTGCTGCCAGCGCTGTGAGCCCTATACCAAAGCACGTACTCGCAGTACTGGCGGCAGCAAATTTTGGAATACGGCCTTATAATGTATATGAAAATCGAGTGATTGATTTAGCCTGCTTTAGAGGACGGGACTGGTCCCTTTAGGGACCACCTGTTTGGTCGGAGACTCGTCCTGAGTTATACATTCGATTTACAAATGAATTACACGATTTGAAAGAGGTCGATTTGCACTGAAAATTCCCCGTCCTCTAAAGGTTAGGATACCCTAAATTTGCTCAAGGAGGAATTGAGTAGCCACGATACTCTCCAGATTTAAACCACTGTGACTTTTTCTTATGGGGTTACATTAAAGATCACTGTTATTCCGAAAATCCAACAACAACAGAAGAACTGATGAGCTATTAGAAAAACTGTAAATAGTATATCAAATGAAATATTAAGTAAAGTTTTGCATAGTTTTCAAAAAAGAATTGATTGTTGCTCGAGTGGTAATGGTGAACACTAAGAAAATATTTATTATTAAATTTATCGGTTTTAAAAACTAAAATAAATGTATTAAAATATTATTAATCATATATTTTTATGCATAATAAAAATATATGATTTTTTATGTTATGTTTTATGTTTATTACGTAACGTTTTATGTTATGTTATGTTTTATGTTATGTTATTTTTATGTTATGTTTTATGTTTATTACGTAATGTTTTATGTTTATTACGTATTATATTAAACTATTTTTTATGTTTTATTTTTATTACGTTTTTTCATGCATAATAAATTTATGTATGAAAAAACCTCAAAATGTCCTCTTTTGAAAGCAATTTAAAGCATCTTGATACCTGCATGCATTTCAAAATAATTGCCGATTAGTTTCAGCAACTTCCCGTGGGACACCCAACGTCTAATGGAATTTAATTGGTAACAAAGAATTCAACTTTATTTAAAAAATAAAATATATTAATTCAGAAATAAATGAAAGGAAAAATGGGCCTACGATGGGACTAGCGTTAAAAAATACATAATTGACCATACTAGTTTATAGAATTTTTTGACAAAGATTAAAAATAGCAACCATCTTTGGAAAAATAGTTTTTACTTCAGACATTCAAAAACGTTCACGATGATGGTTAATAATTTATTGCAAATTTTTTTCATGAAATTGTGCTTCAAAATGAAAAAAAAATCGATATACCTACCAACATTTGTTGATATACTGATTGGTTTAATAGTTATCGGCGTTCGAACATTTCCGAATTTGCAAACATTGATTTTGTTTGGATAATTGTAACCCTGCAGGAACTTGAATTAAAAATCTAAAAGTTGGTATGAATTTTCCTTTCACGGGGTACTATATATTATAAAAAAAAATTCAAAAGGGTCAACATATTATCTTCATCAATATCGGTTTTTAATTTCTTTCACGCAAACTATGATCTAACAAACGTTTTGATTGTTCCGTATCGTGGTGTTTCTAAATTTTGTTTTTTTGACGTTAAGCTTATATAACAAACCTGCTAATTAATTAAACAGTTACCTCCAAATGGATCACAAACGATTAGAGCGAGATAAAAGTAAAAAAGTCGAAATCATGGTAGAAGGAAATAAACTATTCGGAGCTTACTTCGTGGGTAATATGACCGATGCTGTAAAATTTGTCGAATATCGTTTTTTTCTTTTTTTTACATAAACTATGATCTCACAAACGCTTTGATTGATATATATATATATATTCGTCACCGACGAACGACTCCGCATCGATTCGAACGCAATTCAACCTTGTTGGCCTGAAAATTAAAAATTTTACAACTAATTAAAGATGTTTTTCAATTTTTATTTTTTCACGTTAGACTTATCTAACAAACCCTTTGAATGATCAAACAATCACCTTCAAATGAATGTCAAACGATTAGAACTGGAAAAAATTGTACAAGTCGAAGTCGGGGGGGCGTACCTCATGGCAGCAGCTTCAAAAAATCAAACGCTTTCTCCATTTCTCTTCTCTTTCTCTCGTTCACCTCACACGACACACGGACGCGCGCACGCGCAGTCAGCAACAGCACCACACATCTTTCCGCATAATCGATGATTGACCGGTTGGGAGGGGAAAGAAATTAGTTTTTTTTCGTTTTTTCTCTTCCGTCGCACGAGCAACAACGCACAGTTGGATCCAAGAGTACTTCGGGGTGTTTTTGTTCCCCGTTTCCATTCGGATTTTATTACCCAATTATGGATTCTTTGGCGAATTATGGAAGCGACGGTGACAACAGCAATAATTCTGAAGATACAAAGGTTGTTAGAACGAGAATATTTTATTATCCTCTGGGACACCATTTTTTTTTACTATCGTATTGCGGAACTTATTGCGACAACTTTTTTTTGCTTTTCTCGAATCGTTTTTTTTTTTCATTTTGCACTTCATTTGTTTCCGCCAATCTCGTAGCGTTGTTTTCTCTAATTTATTATTTCTCTTCAAATACAAGTACCTTTTTCGTTTGATCGAATCATCAAACGTTTCCCTTGATAAATCGATATTTGGAAATTTTGTCTTTTGCCGAAAGAAACAAAGCCTTTCATGATTAAGAAGTAAAAAAATCAAAGTAAATATGAATTATAATCACATATGAAATTCTGTACAAATATTTTGTGAGATGACGCATTTTTGGTAATATTTTCCATTTTTTTTCTAATATCCGTCAAGTTCGCACTGATATTGAAAAAGTACAGAACAGTCTCGATCGCAATTATCTGGGGATGATTATTTGATTTTTGGAAAGCAAAGTGAGAACGAAACTTTTGCAAATTACGAAGGATGATGATTTTGAACTAATTTTATTTTCAAGATGCCTCGTTCGAAGAGCTCGGCAAGCCTCGAGAGAAGATCCAGCGACGCCAATTACGACCCAGTACAAATGGATATGAGTGAGGTACAAAAATAATTGCAAAAGATGAGTTTTTTTGGGTTAATGCCTTGTAAAAAAATTAAAAGAATGGAAAGAAAAAAATAGAAATAAAAGGAGGCACGAGCGTGGGTGCCAAATTTGTTGACGAAAAAAATGCAAGGTCGCGCTTTCCAATTTTTTCTCTTGTGTTGTTTTCTCTCTGGAAGAGCCGTCTTCATTGCTTTTTAGCAACAAAATTTAGCTCGAACGTTTAGCAAGAAAAGTATCGGTGTAGGAATTGAACAAATTTGGAAACAATTAGTAAGAACAAAAAAGAATTATTAGAAGCTCTTAACTGATAAGTAAAATGGTAAATGATGCCATTTCGTGAGAGAATATTAACACGTAGCTCTGTTGGTAATACATGATACAATATCTACGCACCTCGGCAAGGTCAATGCTGCGCGAGGGTCTTGCAAGTCTACCCCCAAGTCCTATACCGAAGAAATAGGTGAGTAGAGGAAGCCGAAAGAAGGTAACACTCTCTAACAGAACGTGAAACAACAAATATTCATTCAAATAGCAAAAAAAAAAAAGAAACAAAGTGAAAACTTTTAGTAAGCTAAAAGTATTAAACATTTTTTAAAACCTATGAGAAGCAATACACTAAAATCAAGAATGGACAATAGCCCAGGATATATAGTCCCGCATCTTTGATTTCCTGGCTAGGATAGCTAAATAAATTACCAAATATAAATTGCCAAATTGGAAAACCCGACTAACACATGAACAAATATTGGGATAAAGCGCCTTTTTTTCTCTGCACATATATATTCTTTAATGCGACAACAACACTATTGTAGAGGCGTCTCTGGTTTTCCCTTTCTTTGGATGTTCCGTTACAATGATTGATTTTCATTTTTTTTTCTTTCGTTTTTGGACCCCTCAAAATCGATGTCAAAACACCCGCTCGAAATAAATTGTGACTGATATCAATTTTTTCTTTTTCTTTTTTTTTTTCTCATATCCCCAGGAAAGCAACAACAACAATTCATCCGAGGATTCTGGAACTCACAGTCCGGCCCATGAAACTCACGACCCAGCCTCTAGAAGGGAATCCTCGAGGCAGAGGACTTCACCCACAGACCAGAGGTAGGCTGGTTTGGTTCTTTTTGAAGGGCTACATTTTTTAAAGCTTTTTTTACATCCCTTCGATCTGACAACTTTGATCTTTTTTTTTCTTCAATCAAAAATAACCAAACCATCGTAGGTACGTTTGTTTTATTAAAAAACATTCGTTGGACCGTTTGAAAGATTCCAAATAGTTCAAAAAAAGAAAAAAAAATCGTAAATTGTATTAAAAAAATCTTGTGGCAAATCTGTACTATTGTTAAGTTGAAAAAACTAGAGAAAACGATTAATCGTTATATTAAATTTTTCTTCAATTCTAACTTACCGTCAAAGTATTCGAGAAATTTTGGTAATATCGTAATTTTCGAAATTGTCCACAATTATTGTCGGATATTTGGTCTCCAAGGGTTTGGAAATCAGTCGGGGAAAAAAATTGAACCATGTTCCGCAGCCGAAATGTGGAAAAAAAAAAATTTCGCGTTGGAACGAGACAATTTTGAAAGCATTATCGAAATTTCGAACAACTTGGGGCAACTCGTATAATAAATAATAGTTGAGCCGGTGAATAAAAGTATAGACGATTTGAAATTGGTTAGGTTCGTTCGGTGCGATTGGAATATTAATACGAATCTGTGTGGTATACCCCTGCAGAACGTAATCGTTTTACAGGCGTTCGGACCATAAGCTAAATGCATCGAGTTCGCGAGAGGATCATCATCGGGGCCGGGTGGAGAGAAACGAGGGCCGTCGTTCTCGAGAAAGGAGCAGCAGATCGGGACGTTCGTCTTACGAGGAGAGACGTTATCGTAGTGATCATGCTCGTGGAGAGCCCCGCGAATCGAGAAAATCCCGTGACGGTGAGAGAAAATCGTCGCGCGAGCTCGAAGAACGTCGACGGGACCGAAAATCTATGAGCTCCTGCAGGGAAGATAATCGGTACGAGGATCGCGATAGGAACGATTACAGGGACGATCGAAGAGATCGCGATCGAGATCGATCCGAGCGAAGTCATCGACGAGATCGAGATCGACGTCAATCACGCGACGAAAAAACCAAAGAATCGCGTCATCGAGACGAACGATTCTCGCGCGAGAGTAAGGAAAAAACTCGATCGCGATCGAGATCGAAAGAACGCACATCGACGATGCAATCTTCATTCAGAGCCGTCATGGGTCGTAATAAATTAGCGCAATTGGAAAAACTGGGTATCGAGCTCAAACCTCCCGTCGGTGAGCCTGTTATTCCCGCTATTGTCGGTGAGCCTAATTATTACAACCCACTCGCAACCGCTACCCAAGGGAAATACGCCGAACAGATACAAAAGAGGAAACTTCTTTGGGCAAACAAGGTGAGATTTCTTTTTGTCTTTCTAGGTGTTAGCTGAGATTTTTTTCTTGTCAAATCAACGGTTCGATGGTTTAATAAATTATTCCGTCTATCAAGAAATTTTATATAGTCTATTTGTGAATTAAACGGTTAATTCTTGTCCCCTTTCAACATAAGTCTCGTCTATATTCGCATTTCACATTTACTATTGATCCTCAAAGTTCACATTAATACGGCTGACGATGCATTTGTGACGAATCGCCCAAAATTTTTATTATTTTTACAAGATCACATTTAATCGCGCGTGTGTATTATATTATTGGTTGCCGCCTTGGGGAATCTCAGTCGAAACAGGAGGAAGGCAAAACCGCGACGGGAGCGTCGACCGCCAATACGTGGATGGGGACGACCTTTACTCATGATCAGGATGGCAAAGTTACAGCCAAGTTCAAGAGACTCATGGGAATTAAGGACGATACGCCGATCGTTCCTCAACAAGCCGGTAACAAACCGGATATATTGAAAAAACAGGAAGAAATGTTCAATAATATGGAACAACAATACGAAGTGGCGAGAGCCACGACTCACACCCAACGAGGTGTTGGTTTAGGCTATGCGACTGGGGGATATCAATTTCCACGATAAAATTATTTCCTAATTTTTTTCCAATTCATGAGAATTGGATGTTCATTGTTCTATATATATATATATATATATATATATATAGAACAAGAATAAAAAGAAAAAACTGACGCGAAAAAATTCGCGAAAAACGTTGCTTAACAGGTCGGCTCAAAAATAGAGAATTTCCCTTTACAGTATTTCGCACTTTATTCGCAACGGAAAAAAAGAAACAAACAACAAAAATGAATCTCGTTCGATATTTTACCACTCTTATTTCTTATCCCTTATTTTTCGATCCTCCAATTGGTCAACTCGTAATAAAATTGATGCCGCTCTGGTTTGTCCAAATGTTTTTCTGTCACTCTCGAACTTTTTACTTCTCAGCATCCTATTCGCAGCGTCAATAGTTTTTATTTCGCGATAACAAATAAGGAATATTCTTCGATCGATAGGACCACGTTTTTTTTTTCCTCATTCGATCTAATCCCTGCGTTAAAAGAGTAATGTCATTTTTCCGATCAGACAAAATTGTGTATTCGCGCATTCACGATAATACAAACAAATAACGTGTGACATGCAAGGAGAGTCAGAGAAAATGTCCGATCCGGCTTAATTTATCCCGAATATACGAGCAAAAAGGAGCCAATAACGACATTGTAGACGCGTGAATGGGAGTGTAAAAAAAGTGAAAGTATCGAAAATTTAACGATATTAGGAACTTGTATTATAAAGAGAAAATAATCCTCAAGAATAAATCATTTTTAAATAAATTAGGCTCTCTTTCATTTGCAGTGTTATATTTATTATTCTCACGCTTTTGTCTTATTCAAATATGTAATATTTTGACAAATTCAAATGTAATCTTTTTACTTATTCAAATGTGTTTATCTTTATACAAAGATAAAATTTTCATCATAAATACAGTATGTATTTAGGTATGTATTAAGGCTAAGTGTCATACCGACTCAGCCGCCATGAGTGCGAGAGAGATTGCTGCAAATTTCGAAAGTGAAATTCTTCGACACGGTTTGATCCCCTTAAGGGGATAGGTCAATTATCTAACCTCACCTCGAATTTTCGAAGTTGAAATTCTTTGATACGGTTTGACCGATTACAAAAAATCTGTCAGCCCAGGCAGGACGATAGCAAAAATGGGCTGACAGGGCCTTTTTGTAATTGGTCAGACCATGTCGAAGAATTTCACTTTTGAAATTTACAGCTATCTCTCTCGCACTCATGGCGGCTCAGTCGGTATGACTCCTAGCCTTAAGGGGATAGGTCAGTCACCTACCCTCACCTCGAATTTTCGAAGTTGAAATTCTTCGATACGGTGTGACCGATTACAAAAAAGCTCTCTCAGCCAGCCCACACAGGATGATGGCAAAAATGAGTTGACAGTGCCTTTTTGTAATCGGTCAAACCGTGTCGAAGAATTTCACTTTCGAAATTTCTCTCGCACTCATGGCGATTCAGTCGGTATGACTCCTTAATTATTAATTAATTAATTATTATTAATTATTAGCCTTAAGCGTGCCACGGATCAAAATTTTTCTTTTGTTTTACAGTCGACTTTCCCACTTGTCAACCCGTCGGGACCAAATAAGTTCCTTTGTGTCAAGCTCTCCTCCATACCAACTTTTAAAACTACTGACACCACAGCGCATGCGCAACGCGCAAGGCGTCTGCAATGTTTCTAAAAATGTGTCAGAGTGGGAAGTGGGGAAGTTGACACATAGGAACGTGACAAGTGAGGGGGTCAACTGTACATGTTGAATGCAATTCCTACATTGCCGACCGTTGATATGAATGATGTGTTGGAGAAAAAAAATTGAATATACATGATAGCGGGCACGGGGCAGGACGATCGCGAAAAACCGAGTCAACACGAACTGAGCCGACGTTCACTTTTCAAACGTGTTTACCAATATGGCGTGCAAGCGTTTGAATTTAAGCGTTACACGAGGGCCAGGCAGACAGGGACTAACGTTCCAGCACAAAAGTGTATAGCGCGTCCGGCAAGCACCATTGCCATTTTGTTAATGAAAGAAAAGTATAAACAAAATAGGTAACGATCGTTCGTTCAGAGTAAAGATCGTTGAACCGGCTGTGAGAAGAAATTACTGATCGAACGAGGATGGAGAATTTCATCAAGATCGAGAAAATTGGCGAGGGTAAGTTCTTACCGAGCTGTCGCCGTCTCTCTCAGACGTTTTATACGCAAACCTACATCCTTTTCCGATCGTTTGAAGATCAAAAGGAAGGGGACGGGGTTGATTTTCTTGTTGTAAGTGATATAAAAAATTGCACCTGCAGAGAAAAAAAATAATCCCGGATAGAAATTCATGCAGTCAGCATTAAGATTACCATGGTGTGCGGTCACCGTGCCGCGAACTATCTATCAGGGATATAGTTTTCATTGTAATTGATTCTCATGTGAATTTCAACTTTAAAGCCACATATTTTTTTGGTCAAAAAAATAAGAAAACCATCGTTGCGATTGCATTCGTTGTACAGATTATAATTTTTTGAATGATTTTCAGGAACTTATGGTGTTGTGTATAAAGGAAGACACAAAAAAACTGGGGAAATTGTTGCGATGAAAAAAATAAGACTGGAAAGCGACGACGAAGGCATTCCCTCGACGGCCATTAGGGAAATATCCCTTCTGAAAGAACTCAAACATCCAAACATCGTCGGTCTTTCGGATGTCCTTATGGAAGAGTCCCGACTCTATCTCATCTTTGAATATCTTACCATGGACTTGAAAAAATATATGGACAGCCTTGGTAGTGGAAAACTTATGGAGCCCGAAACTGTGAAGTCTTATCTTTTTCAGGTAAAAAAAAAAAAAATGAATTTCTAACATTTCATTATCCAAAAAACACATGAATAAACGTTATTTTCTCAAATTGATCTCAAAAAACAATGAAAGCTCAGCACAGTTGAATTTCTTTTATGAAAAAAATCCATATATTATGAATTTTACAAATTTTTATACAAAAAAACCTATAAAAAATGAACAAATATTTATCTATCTCTTCGAATGATAAATAAGAATCGACGAATATCAGTCGTGTTTTTATTTTAAATTGTAAGAACATAATAAAAAGACAATGACGACAGAATGAAATGATAATTGAGAATAATATCATGGCTTATAATTAATGAATCGTACAATATTTTCAGATCACGAGAGCAGTTTTGTTTTGCCACATGCGACGGGTTCTGCATCGCGATTTAAAACCACAAAATTTGTTGATCGACAAGCGGGGCGGCATTAAAGTCGCAGATTTCGGGCTTGGCCGTGCTTTTGGAATTCCTGTACGGGTTTACACCCACGAGGTCGTGACTCTTTGGTACAGAGCACCAGAAATTCTCCTTGGTTCCAACCGATACTCGTGCGCCATTGATGTCTGGAGTATCGGCTGTATTTTCGCTGAAATGGCCACAAAAAAACCCCTATTTCAGGGTGACAGCGAGATTGATCAACTCTTCAGAATATTTCGGTAAAACAAAACCCGATGACCCAATGTATCCAAAACTACAACGTTCATTTAAATATTGAAGAATTTTTTTTTAACAATTATTCGTCCTATCTATAGCTGATCTGATCAATGAAATTTCAATGAACCATTGGAAAATTTTTATATCGCAAGACAAACATTAGTTTGTATTCGTTAAGGGGCCAGTCCACTTTGGAGCCACGAAAAAAAGGCTATTTTCGCGATTTTTTTTGAGGATTTTATAAAAGATATGAATATAAAAGTTGTTGGGCTTGATAAATAAAGTCTTGAAATACTTACAAAAAAAATTTTAATTCATTTTTATTCATTTTTAAGTACAAAAACTATATTTAACGTAACGCCTCAAAAATAGGTGGGCTGGGTAGCTCCATCACAACTCGGCAACGGCTTGTCTGAAACAAAAACATCAAAGTCCATTAGATTCAGTATGACACCAGCTATAAAATGACCCTCGGATATAACGTTTTATCAAAAAATAAAAAAATGGCAGATGAAAAACGAAAAAAGTAAAAAAAACGCGATTTTTCGCAGTTTTTCACAAAAAAAAGAGTAAAAATCAAAATTTTAAAACCATCGAGGGTCATCTTGTTGCGAATCATGTTTATAATATGTGGTTCAAATTTCAAGAGAATCGGTTTATTAGTTTTAGAGATACGATGGAGCTAGATTTTGAAAACGTTGTTTTGAGAAAAACGCGTTTGAAGTTTATACGCTCAGGTAGACGAAATGAGGTCCTGACGAAATGGTCAGGTAGACGAAATGAGTTACGTTCAGGTAAAAAAAAAAAAAATACTTAGAGAGCTCGGATTTTCATAAAATTTTGACACAGTATTTCTGAATGTATGTACTTTCGAAAACAGTAAAAAAAAATCGATTTTTTGAAATTTTCAACGTGGACTGGCCCCTTAATTCGGTTCCGATGAAACGTGGATCTAGAAACTATATGGGCAAATATACGAATGATTAAATAAATACAATAAATTTCAACGTCGATTGACTATAAGATCGAAGAATTTGTAATAAATCATTAATTATCAATGGATCATCGATTAACCCTAGCTACACACTATAACTTTTAGTACCTTACTTACACACTATCGGTCTACTGAACCGACGACTTTTGTTGCTCTATAACATTGTAACCAACGCGTCTATTGAGGTTTAATTGTAGTGAAATCGAAATGCCAGACTCCGACCAATCCGGAGAAGCAATTGGTAAAGCCAAAAAGTCGTTTGGTAAAAAGTTACAACGTTTATGAAAAGGCGTGTGGTGAAAAAAAGGTGAAAATGTAGTGCGTTGCTGTCGGTCCATTGGACCCTTTAGTGTGTAGCTAGGGTTAAAAGTTGGGTTAAATTATCAAAAATACAGACATAGGGAAATTTAGGTTGAAAAAAAATTGGGAAATTAATGGAAAATCGTTTGATTTCATTAAAATGAAATGTACGTATTTGTTTTTTTACAGAGTTTTGAGAACACCGACCGACGAAATATGGCCCGGAGTAACTCAGCTCTCTGATTACAAAGCAACCTTTCCAAATTGGACATCGAACAACTTGGCTAACCAGGTTAAGACATTGGATAAGTACGGTCTCGATCTTTTGCAAGCGATGCTCATCTATAACCCTGAAAAGAGAATATCAGCTCGGGTGGCTCTTCAGCATCCGTATTTTGACGATCTCGATAAGAAGAAACTACCGCCTGAATGAGATCGCGAGCTATTCTTATCAACGTTCTTTTTCTCCGATCAACGTCGAGACACGAGATAATAACAGTTCGCTGCGCTCGTTAGCTCACTCGTATTCACCGATTCGGAGTCGTTCATACGTGCTTATCGCGTGTTTTTCAATCACGCAACTCATTCGTCGATTTTCTTCCTCACCCAACTAGATTCGCGACTTTTTCGAAGTCCGCGGAGAATAAAATCCCTCCTCGCATGATACACCATTTTTTTCATCCCTTTTTTCCACCTCTTATCGCAATGACAATCACGATTTAGAGTTATTTATGCGTTCCGCTATTTAATTGTGTTTTAAGTGTCTCGTTCTTTCTCCTTCTTGTCTGTTTTCTACTTTTAAACTATTATTTTTCATCCCCGCGATGTTTTCACATCTTCTTACGTCGTTGATCGAACCAGATTAGAGATTCTCGAAGAAAAATTCTCTCTCGAGCTTTGATTTTTTTAATGTACTTTTTCTACAAAGAATGGGTGGTGCGAATGAAGAGAAAAAAAAAATATACCACCGTTGCGTGATCTTGTACATAGCGTTAGGAAAGAATCAGATGATTCTCGTAGTTATTAATACCATTATTGTCGTACTATTTACTATCGAACCCACGGCACTCTAATTACTCGTTCATGTATTTTTTTGTCTCATATTCGACTGTTTCTTTCTTTTTGTTTTTTTTGTGTATCTTTTACGAGACCACGTCGCCGTACGCTTCGAGCTTTTTTATTCGATTATTCGAGTTAGGAATTTCCTTATTAATAATTATACAATAAATCAATTGATTAATGAAAATCAAGTTTAGTAAATATATTATTTCGCTTTTCCTTTATCGTTCCCACTTGCTAATCCTTTGTTTTAAGTTTTTCAGCTGACACTTTTGTGCGTTTTTGAGGAAGAAGAAGATCCAATTTTCGCTAATTCAACACTTTTACGTTTTCCTTGTTACGATACGATGATGAAAGTTCAACTCATTGGCAGCGGGAATCAGGGCCTTCCGAGAAATTTTCTTCAACCGCATGATTCATTGTCGACGTAGAATTTCGCTCGTTACAAAACCTCGAATGTTTCTTATCGAGACAATTGAAATCTGTTGAGCATTTGACACGAAAATACTACCCGTCAACTTGCAGAAATACCAGAAAGATCCAGCCAGCAAAACTTTCCAAAACAATGTAAAAAAAAAAAACAAATTTCCGGGATAAAAATTGTTAAAAATTTCTTAAAACCCCAATATTCTCAAGGAAATAGTAGAAATAAAAATTCGAAAAAACCTTAAAAAAATAATTTCATGCGAATTATTTTGATCCATGGAAAAGTAAGTGCCCCTATTTGGAAACAAAAAACTTTTATAAATTCCGAAAAAAATAATTTCAGAGAAGTATTTTTCAATCCTTGGAAAAATAATTCTCAGGATGATTAAAAAAACAATTTTGAAAATGTCACTACCCGTCGGAAAAGGGTAAATAATTTTAATAAAACGAAACATCGATGACAAAAAGATAGTAGCGAATAAATATCGTGAGCACAACCGACAGATTGAAACGTCAGTTATTTGTCAGACTTGTAAAATGCATGCAAATGCACGAGTACGTGAATCTCATAATTGTGATCTACGAGTTTAAAGTGGGGGGGGGGGGGGGGGGACCCGTGTGTATATTTAAGCGAACGGAGCTTGCTCTACTGATCAGTTGATCGTACGAAGACGGAAGTGTAACAAACAAGCGAAATTTGTTGAACGCGCTATCAAATGTGAGTAAACACGAATTTGTCACTATTTATAACAAAAAAAAAATAGAAGCAAACGAAATATAAGGAAACCGTAAAAAATAAATAAAGCAAGTTATGAGGGACGTTACAGCGATGAATTTTTCTAATTACAGCAATTTTTCGATTCACGTAATAATGAATTGGTTGAATTCTAGTCTGCTTGGTTCATTTTTAATAACTGGTCATTTGGAATTTTACCGCTTAATGGATTATATATTCCGTTCTTTATAATGGTAGTTCATTTTTCTTTTAATCTCGAATTTGGAGCGACGAGGTCACTGGGATCAATTTTAATCGCAATTTTTCTCCGTTACGAATATGTTTGTTGGAAAAAATTGTCGCAGTTGGAATTTCCGGAAATTTCTGTGAGGTTTCGAGAGATGGTTAATTCATTCGGTAGAATCTCGAGCGTCGAGTTCTCGACGTTCTTCTGACCGTTCTCTCGATTCTTTCTCTTCTCTCTGACCGAAGGTCTTCGCTCTGTTTCTCGATAATACGTACGACGAAGGACACGAAAGAAATTCGTTTCATTTTACACGAGTAATTATCAACATAATTGACGAAGACCAATGAAACCCGCATTCTCATTAAATATACATACGTTTTTATATCATTTCAACTTGGAGAAGGTAGAATATTTTTCTTACGCTCTGATGAATCATTCGTTGATTTTTCGAGGTCTTTGGCCTCTGGACAAGCGTGTCCAAGTTCAATTAGTCGTAGACCAGTTAGTTCGAACTTCCGCTCTCGCTCGACACGAAACCTACAATACTTGTCAGCAGTTTAAAATTTTTTCTATTATCATCAAAAGTAAGCATACGAAAAATCCCTACCCAATTGTAATCGCCTATTTTTATTTCCAGATGAAGTTATCAATTTTTTTTGGCTTTTTGGCCAGCTGCTTGGCCATTACGAATGCTCACTCGTATCACATGGGTGCTTGTCCCATCGTTGAACCCATGCAAGGTTTTCAAATGAGCAGAGTAAGTCATTTTTTCATTTTATATTTTTATTGCAATCATCTTTCGTTTTCTTTGAATACGATGTATCTAAAAAAAAGTGCACAAATCTTCAAACTCTTATTTTTCTAAAATGTCAGCGTTCAAGAAAAGCTTGAAAAAAAAACCAATAATAATAATAATAATGATGATGATGATGATTTTCGTAAATATTTCAGTTTCTGGGTTCTTGGTACGTGATCCAGAAGACATCAACGGCGAGCAAGTGTATAAGTTACAATTACACTCGGGGTGACGAGCCTGGTGAATTTTTGATCTCGCAGACGTCGAACCATCCAGTTTTGGGTAAGAAAGAAGCTGCTTCTATTTCTTCTTCTTCTTTTTCAAAAAATATGCAAAATCTACATAAAAAAGAATAAAAACTATCAAAGAAAACTTCGCGGATGAATAAAAATGTAGTATCCACGGACCAGTTTCCTTTACACTTTACACGAGTCGAAAAATGATTAATCAAATAAAAAAAAAAAAAAAAAAAACGGAGCAACAACAAAAGAATCAATTCAATACATATGTTTATGAATTATTTTGATGAAAAAAAACTTGACGCTGTACGTGTGAGATGAGTAATCGAGAAATACGCTAGTCCCCCGATGACCGAGACCCGAGGGACGGTTAAAGGTCTTTAACAATAATGCGTCATGTACAAAACTGCCTTGTATGCGTTTATGTGTCGACCGTTTGTTCGTAAAACCTGTTTAAATATATACATACATAGTATAATATCTTTTGATGAAAAAGGAGTATCGTTCTCTGCATGGATCTCGTCAAGTCTCATAAAAGCCTCTTCTCAATGGAATAAATGCCCCATGAAAATAAAGTGGCTTGTATTGTATCCAATGATAGCACGGAATTACGTGGATGTACAGACATATGGGGCATTTCATGCCAAACCGACCAGTTCGTGACCCCGCACCCCCATTTTTGATTTTGTCGAAATTTTTTCATATTCAACTAACTGAAAGGAGTTTTTAGGATTTTTTTTACATTTTTATATCAGCCCATTTAAAAATAATGACTTTTCAAAAATTCGTACGAAATTTTCTAAAATGCTCATAGCTTTTTCAACAACAGAGATATCAAAATAAAATAGTAGGTCATTTTTCTCATCTTGAATTGCAGTTTCATAAAAAAAAATACAAAAAAATTATCAAAAGTAAATTTCATATGTTTCTTTAAATTTTAATTCAAAAATATATTTCTTTTTTTTTCGAAACTTGGACCGTTTTGATTTTTTTGAAAAAATTCACTATTTTTCTAGATATATTTTTACGTGTCTCAAAAAATTCACAGCTTGTGATATCCGTACCTTCTATTTTTTTCTTATTTTTTTTCCACTCATAATTTCATTCCTTAAAAAATTATAAATACATTATTAATGTATAAGAAAAAGTAAAATGTATTTCGATATATTCGTGTAGCCGTGCCGACCCGTGCATAATAAATTCCCGTACTACAATAATACGCCGTCGAGCTATGAGGATGTCAACTTTCGAGGGTTTATCTCTATATATATAAAAATCTGTTGGCAAAAAAAGGTTTGGTCGCTTTTCAATCGAGAACGACTGAACCGATTTCGATGAATCTTTCACAGGAAGAAAGCTCATGATTCAGACTAGGTTTTGTAGGCTGTATAAAAGTGCGATATATTGTTTTTTAAGGAAAAGTGAAAAAAAAGTTCAAATTTTTTATTCAATGTTGAACTTCAAAAACTCATTAGTAATGAAAAAATATAGATAAACAAAAAAACGAATTACCAATTTGAAGATAATTCAAAAACGAAGAGAATGCGACCGGTGGCTGGAGGGCCAATTTTGGACAGAAAAAAAGTTACAACTATTTTAGCGAAGTGATGAAAAATTTGTAAATTGAGCATCTTTTATTGGAGTATTTTATTTAAAAAAAAAAAACCGAAAAATTATGTGTAAAATGGAAAAAGAATGGCAAGGAGATTGGCCGCTTTTTTAAATATATCATTTCTAGGGATTTCGTTTTTTTAAGTGGAACAGGGTGTGTGGTTTTTAGTGGGTAAGAATCATACTCACTGGCCTAAAGCGGATCCTACCCTGTGTCTCATGCAAGATTTTCCACAATCCCTTAGAAAAAGAAAAAAAAAAAAAAATACATTTTCGCAAATGCGCAGCTAGTTGTAATATAATACGATCTTCAAAATTGCCTGAAAAAATATAAAAAACGAAAACAATATCAACAATTCAACCACTTTACGAAAAAAAAGATTCCAGTCAGTGCTCATTCGATTCGTATTCGAATTCCCTGAAATAGGATGCCTCGATTATGTGGTTATCTTCATTTTCGATTTTTGACGATTTATTAAGATTCCATAACTTATTTTTGTTTTCTTTTTATCGCTACGTAATAAACGATATATCGAAATACTATTACGCCTAAATCGTATATTGTGGATTGTAAGCTTTGCGAGTTATTATAAAAGTAATCAAACATACGGACAGATATATTTTTCTTTTATAATAACAAAACATAAATGTTTGCATGCAGGCCTTACACCTTTGGATCACGAATATCATTACACCGGAGAACTCACTGTACCAGAACCGAGTACACCAGGTCGTATGCAAGTTCGTTTTCCTCTGAGTAAGTATTATTTATGTTAACTGTCGTTTATTTTTTCTCTCCAATTTCATTGACAAATGATGATTCTGCCTGAAGAATTAAAAGTACTGAAAAAAGTTTAACTGGAGGAAAATAGGTCGAACAATGAGTTGTAAACATTTGACACTTGTAAGAGAAAAGTACAGAAAAGAAAAACATTTGCAGTTGATTATTGTGAAAAAGATTTGTAACGATTCTCGAATGAATTTTATAAAAATTTAATAAAGGGCTCGTATTTTTTTGATTTTGTGAATTGTGATTTTATTAAAAAATAAAAATAATATTGATTTTCCACATAAATGGCTTTGATATGTTGTCTTCTGTTTTTATTAATGAAAGTACAAATTGGAATAATGAAATGACAGCCGATTGAATGAATGAAAATATAATGAGAATATTTTTCAGGTGTCGCTGGAAGCGCATCGCACGTCGTATTCGCGACGGATTACGAGAATTATGGAGCGATATTTACGTGTCAAAAATTAGCGTTCGCGCATCGTCAGAGCGCTACAATATTGTCGCGGCATCCTGAGCTCGAGAAATCAAAGATCGATTCGATAAGACGAGCACTGAGCAATTTTGGAGTCGATCCGTACGAGCTAAGCATCGTGCCACAAACCGGATGTCAAACCGGTGATGATCCTGTAAATATAAACATTGATCCGAGCACGTTCAGTTCGGAGAGCATCGGTGGTTTCGTACGCAAAGCTGGCGAAAAAATTGGCGACGGTGTCGAATGGGTCGCGAACGCGGGAAGCAAAGTTTATCACAAAATCACCGGAACTGAGGAATCTCCCAAACCAGCAACGGCCAGAACCACCACCACCACCGTTCAATCCCCGAATCTCTCGAACGTCGCTAAAATCGAGACCAACGATGTCGAATGGATTCCCTAAATCTATAACCATTATTTCTCAATCAGCAACAAAATACGTGCCCATTCACATATTCGTCAATCCTTCCCTCCTTTTTAATATTTTTCGACCACGTTTTCTGTTCCTAAAATTACCAAAAGATGATCCGACATCGTGACGAAATTTAGCACACTCGTAAAGCATATTTAACGTTATAAAGATTTTACAAAATATCCACATAGACCATAAAAGTGTTGAGAGTTCCTAGAAATAAAAGAATGGCGAATAAGTGAAGTATAAAAGTGTTAAAATTATCTTAAAATTTGAAATTGACAAGGTTCTTTTTTTCATTGAAACGACTGAACATTTTTAGCAACAAAATACTTGACTGAATAAAAATTGAAGCTTCGAAATAAAAAGATTTGCATTTAGAGAAAAAAAAACAACAAAGACGAGCAACGTATCTTTGGTGCTCCTACTCATTCGCGGTTCGAGGAAACCTCGTGACCTTGCATTTCGAAAGAACGGCGTCGAGATCGAGTTCGTATGAAAATTTCTCAATTAGCGTATCATTATCGAGGAATAGACTTTTATCCAATGAATCGCCAGAGAAAATAAACCAAAGAAACACTCTCCTTGGATGAAACTGTTACAAGGTGACGGGGTTATCCATGAGAGCAAATTTTTCCTTGAACTTAACGGAACGAGTGCGTAGATCGACGACTTTGTCGATTTTGTCGAACGAGAAATTTTGAATTCCGAGTCAATTCGAAAAATTTCATTCAAGGATAGAGATTCACGCTCTGTTTATGTTGCGAATAAAACAAAAATTGTGTAAAAACTCTTGGAAAAATGATTGCAGAATTTTTTCAACGTGGATTAGGTAACTTGAGAAGAAAAAAAAATGATGCGCAAAGAAATTCTTTTTTTCACTCATTCGTCGGTTATTATTTCATTTGTTTTCGAAAAATAATTTGGTTTAGAAATTTTGGTCCTTGCTTGTTTCGTCAGTGAACAAAGTTAAATCAATATCCTGCTTCAATTTTTTAATACTCACCAAATACTAAAATCCCAAACAAAATATTTGAAACTCCGTGACTCTTCTGAAAAGTGAGAATTCGTGAAAATTTCGAATACCTCGCAGGACGTTAATCATTTTTTTTAATGTCTCATTTATGGGAACACAAAAATTTATTTTTATTTATAACTATACCGCTTTCCTATAATTATTAATTTGTTCATATTTCGAATATCGAAAAGGCTTGATTGAAAGAACAATGGCCGAGATCACACGATCAAGGTATACCGGACCCTCGGTGTAAACGATCTCTATTGTCGGCTATTTTTCGTTATAGCTCGCGTGTGACGGGACCAAGATATTATAGCGTCCTGACGTTCCATTCAAACGATCAGTTCGACAGTGACCGTGGCAGAGTGACAACAACAATATTCAACGATCCAACGAATCAACTCAATCGAGTATAGACGAAAAAAAAATCAATTTTCTCTTACAACAAGAAACATACGTTATACGTTGAATAAAACTTGGTCTAATTTTCGATCTTTGCTGGAACACGAAGCAATATAAACAAAGGTAAACAATATTTTATCTATTTACACGAACTTGCACGAATTATTTAGCGAATATACTCAGAAATCATTTACTTGGATAAGAGAGGGTGCATTCGAGAATTATATTCAAACGAAATATCATAAAATTTTGATCCTTAATTAAAAAAAGAAACGTTAAGGCATAACATTTTTATTTAATAATTGAAAACTAATTTTCTTGTCGATTGTCCGTTTTAACATTCATTTTGTTTAATGGTTCAAAAAAAAGGTAAAAATTGAAAATGATGAAAACTTTTGTCAATGTTTATTTCGAGTATTATTTGACGTCAATTAGAAAAATATTTGGGGTTGAATATGTTATTAAAACTGCTTTGTAATGAATATCAACGAAGAAAATAACGTTTTCAATAATGAGTGAACATTTTTCGAGATAAGGTATTTTGTGCGAACAGATTTTTTTGAAAAAGTTTCCCGTGAAAATACGCAGAACGGAGAGAGTCAAACAATATAATTGTCCTTTATACAAACTGTAACGAGGTCGTGGCAAGGGGGAATCCCCTTTTGACGAATTGTCGGTCCTCTCCCTTTGACGTAAACGTAATATATCTGCATTGATCTCTATTCCGAACACACACCTCCACAAAGTCCGAAGCTCCAGACGCAACACTGACCCAGAAAAAATGATCCACATATCACTTTTTTATATTTATGGCCCCACAAAGCGATTCCTTCCCGTCAAACAACCGCTCCACTTTGATTTCATTCCATAAAGTTGTTTCAAAATTATTTTATCTTTTTAATTACATCTCATGATCTTTTTGTTTCCAATAATATTATGTTGTGTCATTTTAAATCGAACGGATAATTATGTACAGATTCACTAATATTTAAACGATTCAGTAATTCATACACAAATTCTCACCAGTTTCGAGGAAAATAAAAATTATTTCAGAAAAATCTTCACAACTGATTCCCCCCCCCCCCCCCGATAAAATACACGTTGTTCGAATCATGATAAATTACTACCAAAAGGATGAAATTACCAATAAATATTCAAATAATTGGAGAAAATATTTTCCGAGTTTTCTTGATAGAAGTATGTGCACGTATTTTTTACGAGAATTTGTATCTTCTTCGTTTATGACACGATTTTAAAGTTGCCGATTAGAGAGGAAACGTCACAAATTTGTCGTAATGATACTTCGTAAAGAAAGAATTTTGTGCGCATTGCGTCAACCTTTTTCCTTCTCTGCTTTTATTTTGCGATTTTGGCGAACGAGAACCGAAGAGCCTCCTGCTTATGCCTCCACCAGTTGGAGGGAACTGCGCAATCGCCAACCCTTGCTCGGCCACCAAATTTCCTCACATAAATACACACAAACACATACGTACGACTCGACATTATCAACGGTTTTTTATGTGTGCACACGCGTGTGTGCGGTTGGAATGAAATTCTTAACCCTTGAATCGTTTGTTTTGTTATTTTAACCGCGCAGTACCGTGATCGCGAACGTTCTCTCCTCCAGTCGTGTAAATTTTTTACCCTTTCCGCCGCGACAAACGAATATTGTCAATATTTACACTCTTGCGGGACCATTTTTCAATATCATAACGAACAAGAATAGACAGGGGTGAGTTCACTTGAATATTTTGCACCTTTTTTTCATAGTTCAACCTGCTTCGAAATATGATAAGTTTATCCGTTTCGATTTATATATATATACATATATATATATATTTAATATACGAATATTACTTTGAACAAAATTTATGTAGATTTCTAAATTCAATGCACCAGTTTCTAGGCTCGTGGAAATCTCTCTTTGTACACCCAGAAAAAACATCTAGTCGATTCAACTAGGATCTAGTTAAATGAAATAAATTATTTTTCTTGTCTCACGGTCAAATAGAAAACTATTTAACTTTAAGAAATTATTTTTTTTCATCACAATATTTTTACATTCTTGATTAATGAAAAATTTAACATAGACATGGTCAGTCAGAATAATAAAACTACTTTGGTTCCCGCAATTTATGCACATCTAGAGCGCAGTTCGTATGTGAGAACTGCCTCGACGCTCTGCGCCACGTGTGGTGGCCGGGGCAAGAAGCTTTAACGCGGATTCTCGAATAAACACACCCAAATAGCATTATCTGTTTGATTTAAATACTTCCAAATTCTAGCTGAAACGAATAGAAATTTTGTTGATTCCAATTTAAAAAATTCGAATAAACGATCCTTGTAGATATAAATAGAACTATTTCTGGGTGTAATTTTTTTTTATATTTATTTTTTTTATTTATTTCGAGTTACTGGAAATGGCGACTTAATTCAACGATTAATTTTCTTTTAACCTTTTTTTATTTACAAACACGCGTAATCGCGTTGTCGCAATTGCATCCATTTCTCTTTGAACTTGCAAAGATCTTTTCATTCGATCTTCTCGGCTCAATCTCTCAATGACCTTCGTGTTTATATACACAATTGCAATTCTGATCTAATAATCTTCGTGTCAATTCCGGATTTAGGATACACGCTACATACTGATTTTCTTTATTGCATAATGTTACTTCATTATTAATTCTGATAGCACATTGTAATTTTTTACTCTTTTAAAAAATTCAATTCTGACAAGTTTCAACGCATTATATTATTGAAGTTTATTTCTAGAAGTTAACTGGAAGCTAAAATATTTATAAGTATTTTCCAAGTACTTTTATTGAATTATTCAAAGTATACGGCACAAAAAATATTCGTTTTACGGCTTACATGCATATATAGTCTCTGCCAAAAATAGGGTCAATTTCAATAATTTTTTTTATACTTAAAATATGTATGTACCGAAAATGTTTTCGTTTTTTTTTTTTTAATAGACATTATTATCAATGAAATTGGAAAATTTCAGAGAAAACAAAATGAGATGAGTTGTGGTCGTAGTTTCTGTAAAATATTTTTTTTTTTTAAAGTCATTAAGTGGTAACCACGATTCCGACTGTACGCTTCAATCAAAAAATGAAACAAAACTTTTTTTCAATAAAAACTAGTCTTTGTAAAGACCGATTTTTTTAAATCCATTTTTTGCCAAAGGGCAGAGGTTTGAACCGTAAAGTCAGGATTTTGCCTAATTTTCTTTTCCTTTTTTTACTTATAAAAAAAAAAACTATGATGATTAACAAAAAATCCCTCGACGAAGACTAGATAAGTGTGTAAAGTAACTTTGTAAACGACTGTTTCAATTTTCAGTCAAATTGGTCGTTTAGTTTTTGATATAGAATGGTTACCGTTTTCAAAAGCACCATTTTGAGAAAAGGCTTTTTAAGGTTTAAGCACTTTTCAAAATGAGATGAAATTTTTTTCTCATACTTGCAAGATGTGAGCAATTCCTGGATTTTTTTTTAAATTTATGCATCGAGGGCAACATCATGGAATAAAAATATTTTTGAAAAATCATTTTTTTTTAATTCTCTAGGTGCATGTAAGTCCTCAAATGAATTAATGCTTAATTCGTTATGGAATTGCCCGTACATGCAGTATAGAGCACATTTTCCTGTCCGAACTTCGTCGCAGATTTTTTTAACGAGCCCCATTAGACTGATTGGGTGTTCCCCGATCAACAGTTTTCATTGACAGGACATGTATATATATTAATTATGAGAATGGGGCTCCTGCAGACCAAAAGCTAAACAGCGCAAATCATGATCTCTCTTTCTCTATGACTTTATACTCGAGATACACGTGCACGTAATGACGTGTCATTGACAATACGTTTTTTTAGTCCAATTGCAGTATATACACCAAACAGACATCGGGTCCAGTTTCAAGGTGTCCGCTTCGTCTGCTTCTCTTCATTCGCAACATTTATTTATTCGAGGAATCCAAACGAACGATCATATTTCACTTCTGAATCAATCTCCACTCGATTTTAATGTTGTTCAATCGCGCTCCAGCATCAACCGTTGTCCATTTTTGCACATGATTTTTAAACGATATCACAGTTCATTATTTTATTAAAATAATACATTTGTAGACCAAATAAATGAAATTTCAATGAACTAATCAAAGTTTCTCATGAATATTGAAAAATTTCAGCAATATCCTTGCATTTCGAATGCGTGTTTTAACCCAAATTTTGTCTATTAAACAACAAATAAAAATAAAGCACAAAGGAAGAATTCTTAGTGTGCGTAACACAATCGTTTAAAATCTCAAAAAACAAAGGAATACCTATTACAATATTGAAAAAAAATCACAAAACATATTCGAGAAGTTGGCGTGAAACACGTTAAGGAGGGACCTCGGTAAAATTTTTAAGTCGTTGAGGTCTTTTCCGATTATGCTAAAACTTTAGGTGAATGTTTCTACTATCTTAAAACCAAGAAATAACTGCAAGAACCGCTCCGCCAAACCGTATTTCCGGTCCAGAATGAGAAAACCCGAAAAAATGATTCAACTGCCTAGATTTTTGTCGTTGACAATTGCAGATTTTTTCACCAATTTCTGTAAGTATTATGAACAAAAATAAGTATCCGTTTTATCATCGAATCATTTTACGTAGAATTACAATTTTTTTTCGTCGATTTTTTTATTAATATTGTTTTTAAATCTAATATTGAAAAAAATCATTACCAACTTCCGAAAAATCAATTTCTATATCTGTAAATCGAAAAAATCCAATTGAATATTAATATTACGGAATTGTCACGTGACGAATAAGTTATATGAACGAATTAGCAGTATATATAACTATATTAATGAAATATATTATTGATTTTAACAATGAGATCTGTAGTGTGAGAACAGTGACAGATGATATTAGTTTTGCGAAGTGGTTCAAATTTGAAAATAAATATTTGAAAACAATGATAAGAATTGATCAAACTCAAAATCATTAAATTGACTATAAAAGCAATTCATGAAGTGTACAATATTAAATTTGAAACAAAAAAATTGTAATTCTGCGAAAAATGATTGGATGACAAAACGGATACTTATTTTTGTTCATAATACTTACCAATATGTGTTAAAAAATTTGCGATTGTCAACGACAAGAACGTAGGCACTTGAATCATTTTTTCGTGTTTTCTCGTCTTGGACCGGAAATACACTTCGGCGAGACGATTCTTACAGTTATTTCTTGGTTTCGGGATAGTAAAAACACTCAATCAAAGATTTAGCATAATCGCGGGAAAGACCTCGACCATTAGAAAATTTCACCGGTCCCCCCTTGAGTGAATAACTCATACGTAAGATAAGTGCAAGTCACTTCTATTCCTTTCACCCTGAATAAGCCCTTACAGAATTTTCATTTTCATTTACGCAATTAAAAAATCATTTTTTTTTTCATCATCTTTCTCTCTCTCCACGCGTACTAGACTCTCATAAATATATTGATTATATTTGATATTTTGATACACTGTCTTTTTGTGATATCGCGATCTCGGAATGCCTCTAAGCGTTGTTACATTGTAAAACAATTAATCGATTATTATCGTCCGATGTTAATTATAAAGTAGCGATCTTGGCCATTTATATTTTAATTATTACCCTCATTGCCTTTTCGTTTTATTTTCATTACAAAGTATTTCAATTATTCATTGTTTTGCAATCATTTTCGTGGCTATATTGTGATATTCCATACGCGCATTCATGAATAAATAAAAAAATGAAAATAAACAAGAATTTGAGGAATGTGTTTTTTGGTAATTAGCACTTTTAAATATTTTGGGTTTACAAAAGAGTTAAAATTCGAAAGTGAAATAGTTAATAAAAAATAATAGTAAGATTGTTGTGAAAAAGCAACAAAAGTGCGTTTTTCGTTTAATGTTTTATCACGGTGGCGTTTACTCTACAAAAAATTCGAGGAGCGCGGATGTTGTTTTTTTTTTCGTCGTTTCAATAAAATTTCAAGTTTCAAAATAATTTATTCCAGGCTCTTTCTCAATTGTGACCCAACGAAAAAAAATTGAGATGAGAATTTCACGGTTCAATAATTCAAGCGTTGTTGCAACACGAACCAACTGTAAAGGTCACGCCTCAAAGTTCTCGTTATTTGACGACACAATCGTCATTCATTCGGCAATTATTTATACAAATATTTTTTCCCACGTAACGCATACACGGCGTTGAATGAGCATTTTCAATTATATGAAATTTCACATTCTAAAAAAAAAAGAATCGGTTTTCGAATTTTTTAACCTTTTTTTTGAAAATTTAAACAGTTGTATATTCGTAATTCATTAAGTTCAACAACTTCTCAATTACCCTGTTTAATCGATCTGTGATTTTCTAAAAAAACAAAAACAAGAACTCAATTTTGAGTTTCCGAAATGCAACGATACATCACTTTTCGATTTTTGCTAACTTTAATGGCATTTAAATTTGAAAATCACCCAAAGAAATGTTTCGTCACCTTAAAAATATTAGGTGAAAAAATATCAGTAATTAAAAATTCGCTGAAATAAAAAAAAAAAAAAATACTACAACATTTGCTTGAGCAACGTTTTAAATGATTCTTTTTTTATATCAATAAAATCCATTGTTTACACCCGTTTTTGAAACATCGGAAAAAGAAATATAAGCGAGTGATAATCTGCCATTCCAGCCCAAATGAAATCGATTAAATTAAGAAAAAATAAAATCATAAAATATAGTGTTATTTATTAAATATTATGAATAATTACTTGGTAGAAAAAAAATATCTTCAAGATATTGAAGAACTTGATTGAAAAGAAAAAATGAGTAAAATGATGGTATTTCGCAAAATGCTTGCTCACAGTTTATAACGTTCTAAAAGAAGTATTAGGGATCCGTGTATACGGCCTGGTGAAATGCTCGACAAAGTAAATATGCGGATTGACCTTGTCGAATATTTGATGATAACATGAACGATTTTCAAAGATTTGGAAAAAGTGAGGAAACTTTCCCTTGCGACGGTGCTAGACATTTCAAAAAATAAATAATAATAATAAATTAATAACAAGTTCGGTTGTAACACGAAGAGATTCTGAGGACATTATAATCCGTCTAGCGAAAGAATCCCAACTGATTTTAAACCTTCGAAACGACCAATGCAGACTGTTCCTTGTTTACATTTTTTTATACATCCTTCCCTCGCATCGAATTGCGTTGCTTTTGCTGTAGTCGGCGACTCGAATATATGGTACGTCATTAACCCTGAGAGTAAAACCGACACATCTTATTTTGAAGAAAAGAGCCAGAACTAAACAAGCGTTAGTACGATACTGTCTCTCGTACCGCGATTATCTCCGCGGATAATCTCTTCCGAATAATAGGAAGAAAAACCAAAAACTTTATATTTGCTTTTTGAAAAATATCATTTTTTAATATTTTAACTCTTTAACACTTTTTTTTTCAAAAAAGTATGTGTCCAGCATTGAAATTATTGAAAAAAAGGTTACATAATGATTCTAAAAAAACAAAACATAATATTGTTAATTAAATATCGAGTGCAATATATGCATTAATCAAGTGAATATGTACGAATTTATTGGTACAATATTCTCAGCATTTTTTAATAATAACGAATCTCAAATAAAAATGATTACAGATGATTGGCTTAACTTGGGTTTTCTCAGTAATTCTTTGGGGAATAACGGTTGAATCGAGTGTACTCGTCGCCGACATGACAATGTCGAGGATGGTCGAGCTCAACGCGGGTGCTCCATTCTGCGCTCTTTATCACGATCGTGGAATAATTCAACAAATGATTCTCGGTGCCGATCCAAAAAAAGTTCGTCAAATGTCGAGCAATCTCATCGACGATCTCGAGGAGACTTGCAAAGAATCGAGAAACAAGGGAAAAGTGAGAATACATTTTGTTCCAGTTTCTTAAAGTATTTTTTATTCATCATTTTATCATTTTCCAAATTCGAATCTCAATAACTCTATTCGGTTTTTATAAAGATAGATGACTACAGCGGACACTCAGTAATAATCGAATTTTGATATAATTATAGCATCGTTGGAGTTTTATCAATAACAAAGTCCGTTCTAGACAAAAGTCACACGAGTAAACAAAAAAATATACGTAGTTCACTCTAATGAATAATTGTTGTTGAATATTTTTCAAAATTGATTTGCACCAAATAATGAATTGTGCGTGGCATTAAGGCGACTAGGCAGCGAAAATAGGCCGAAAATAGGATAAAATTCAAACGGCATTTGTGAAGAACCGAAACAACATACATACACGTTTTCTTTTTTGCAACGTTTTTATTGGCGTATTAAATTCAGTGGTTGAGGTTTCAAAAATATAAATATTTAAGGGAGATATGAGCGGATAAAGAAGACCATGCACTGTTCCTTATTGCCACGGTTCCAAGTGGTCGGTTCCAAGTGGCCTCTTCAGGGGTCGTTCCTCCACAGACTGAACCGAAAATTTTTGAAACAACATAAAAATTTGAAAAAAATGCCGGCTAAAATTTGAAAACATCGAAAAACGGATGACATTTGTTGTAATAACAATAATAATAAATTGTTTTTTTTTTTTTTACATAGACGTCAGTTCATTTTGTAGAGAAAGTTGATATCTTCACGAAAAAAAAAATCAAGGCGATATCTTTAATCGTTCTTGAGTTATCGCGACAAAACTAGTACAAAATGCTGTTTTGAGAAAAACGCGTTTAAGTTCTCGCGGAGTACTACGGCAGTAGCGGAGTATCGGAGTTTTATTGCTCTTCTAAGCTCAATTTTGCAAATTTTTCAGTTTTCTTTGCGCCAAAATGTTTGAAAGAGATTGTAGTAACAGAATACAAAAAAAAAAACGAAAAAATTCGAGATTTTTCGATGCCTAGTCCCCTTAAATGAGAACGAACAAGTGTAAAGTAGTCGGCTTAAGGTAGAACGCTACCATATATAAAAAAAGAGGGATTTTGATGTAAATTGGTAGATACGTTCGAGATTAACTAAACTATTTGCTCGAAAAATTTCAATGGGTTCGACCATACCGTTTCTGAGAAAATTAAATTAGTTTTTTACATTGGATCTTATGGAAAAGGGTAAAAAATCGCAAAAAAAACATTGAAAAACTACCGTTGAAAAAGCCACTTTTTGATAAAATTAACACAAGTACATGAATCAACTGTCAAGATAACTCCCACAAAATTCGCAGCAATATCACCGTACCGATTATTTGCAATGTGCAAAAAAAATTAATAAACGAACAAAATTAATGAACGAACAGGCTTTTTTCGTTTGTTTTCGACGAAATATTGCTATGTGAAGTTGGCGCTTTGCTTGAAAACAATAGAATTGTATCGGAACTCCTTAAGGAGTTTTCCTCTTTTTTTATGTATCGTAGCGTTCTACCTTAAATATCTAGATAAATAATAAATATTTCAGAATCAACCACCGGGTGGAGGATTGATTTATCCAGGAACAAAGTGGTGCGGTCCAGGAAGCATCGCCGCTTCGTACGACGATTTGGGTCATCACGCGAACGAGGACGCTTGTTGTCGGGAGCACGATCATTGCCCCGTTGTAATATTACCGCGTTCTTGCATTCACGGCATTTGCAACACTTCTCCATTTACTCGCTCCCACTGCGATTGCGACGCCAAATTTCGACGTTGTCTCCAAAATTTGAATACCGAAGTTGCCAATACTCTAGGGGCTCTCTTCTTCAATGTCGTACAGGTCACCTGTTTCAAGGAACGACGTCCATGCTCCCAGTGGCAAAGGTAATCAAACTCCTGCTGTTTCATTATTCTTTTGTTTCCATCAATTTTCTTTGTTTTCATATTTCTTTCCTCAAAATTTTTTTATTCCGTTACCGCCTTTTCATTCATTTTGTCGCAACGTAACGACAGATTTTGCAGTTTTTCACATTCTCCTCCTCGCCCGCCGCTGGCAATCGGTCAATTTGCGTCCGATCGGGGCGAGATCCGGCTCGTTCGAGAGCTAATCAAATTTGGGTACTTTTTTGTTGAAATTATTTTGGATTTTTTTTTTAGTTATGCCTTCGTCATTATTGATCATTTACTTGCTCAGAATATTAAGCATGTAATTTTGAAGAATTTTCAGTGAATTTCGTGGCACCGTAATGCACTTTTTTTTACTATAATTAACTCACGACAAGAACAAGTGATGTTTAAATCCATAGAATCGAGGAATATTTCGTTGCAGCAGCTCGTGCGGATCTATGTTTGCAAATTTTAGCAACAAAATGCAGTGGAAACGTTCACCGAGGTACTATCCGACGAACGTTAAACGAGATTGGATTATTGGAAGAAGGGATTCACTATTAAACACACTTTTGAACGTCGTTGCGGACGGTGTGAGAGCTCAGAGACGAAAACTTCAAAATGTTGACGAAGAATCGTGATATTGGATTTTTTTTCCTCTTTCACGTCGTTTGGCCGAATTCATTAACATACAGTACGATGAGATTTTTCAAATTATTTTTAGGTGGTGGTTCCCTCGAATAATAATCCATGCTAATACTAATAATGAAAATCCTTATTTCGCCCACAGACTCACCCGTTATGGAATTCATCCATTTATTACTATATTTAATTCCAATCGACATTATTTTCGTAGATTTTTTTTTAAACGCCATGGAAAAAAAAAAAAATAGAAAATGAATGAATTTGCCGATATATTTTTGAAAGGTAGATAAAAAAATGATTTTCTCTATCCTAATGGTAGAATTGTAATTTTTTTTTCCAGAAACGGCTACGAAGAGGCAGAGTCAAATCGTCTTTGCTCTCAATACAAATTCCGTCCTAGTGACAAGTACGTGCCGTTAATGCCGCTCAATATGAACATATGAATTCGAAAGCAACAAAAATCGGAGCCCGGGAATCGCTGAATTAATTCAGTGGAAGCTCCTGTACGAGGTGGCGATGCGTTTCAAAAAAAATTGTTTCTTCGAATTTCCATATTGAAATAATTGTGATCAATCTTCGAAGTAACAGCCATTTTTGCTTTTACATTTCGGTAACGAAAATTAATTATAAAAAATAAGTAGCATTTCTCATCGATTCTTGATTGTCGATGATCGAAGCTCCAACATTAAGAATCGTCCTCGTACATTCAAAAATCAAATGTTTATTTTTTTTTCTCCTCGTGTGGAAAAGCGCAATTTGCACGTTGATCCTATTTCGTACAAAGTTAAATTGATTATTACAATTATTTGGAATCGCGCATGAGCAAAAAAAAAGTGATTATGAAGTTGAATTTGATCGGTAGCGATCAATTATTTGCAAATAAAGTTCGAAAAACATATCAAGATTCACAGACAATTCATCATTTTGAATAACCGAACGAATTTTAACACGAAAAAAATCGTGGCCTTCTTGATTTCCCTTTTCGATACGAATGATATATTACACGAAACTTATATACCTCCTTAGGGCTTAGCGAAAAAAGCGAACAAATGCTTTATGTTTATTCTTCACCATAAATCAAGTGTCATTCAGAGAATAGATAAAAAAAAGAAATGAGTTAATCGCGTACTAAAATTTCTCAATCTGTACGTCAATTCTTGTAGAGAATTTGTCATCTTGTCTTTCTCTCTTTGTCTGATAATATCTTTATTTTTCGTAGAGAAATTTGCGTTATTCGTAACCAAATTTTGTCGTTTATAAACAGAGATAAGCACGATAAATTGATTGATTGTTTTTTATGGAATTGTATACGCTACGAAAACGTTCGTGTCTCAGGTACAAAAAAAAACGTAATAACCGGAGCAATGAGCTGGTTTCTTGACAATTTTTTTTTTTTCAATTTCCAATCTAAACAATGACTATGTAAAAGGTTAAAAAGTGAAATTTATCGTGCTGGTATCTGTTGACAGAGTTAGGAAATAAGACGTGTGATACACCGTTGTATAATTATTGTATTAACGGGATATTATAGACTATAATAATTAAGGAATGTTTTCGTAAGCAAATAATCGAAGCAAATAGTTACATTTAAAGAATGTTTTACATAGTAATTTCAAGAAAATATAATGGTATCAACAATGATATGAAAAAGTTATTAGCTCATTGTTGGACAAAAAATATTAATGGATAATCACATATTTTGAAATTGCCTTAAGACAATTTTTTCAAGGCTGTAATATTTAGTAAATTGTTCTATGATACAAGAACTAATCAAATTTAATGTGGAAACTTGTTACTACAAAATGAGGTTCCCTATATTATTCTTCAAATAAAACAATAAATTGATTTAACACACGACGAATGGTGCACAAATTGAGCAAATTTATTAACCAGTTTTTGGTATTACTTTTGAAAGCACTCGTTGCAAAGTGTTAAAAATAGTTAATTTTTTTTGTAATGCTTAAAGAATGTAAATTTTTCAGTAAATGCAACTTTTGGTACGATTTTACGCACAATACGTAGGTCACTACAAAAGTTTCGTCACCCCTGGGGTGACGAAACCTTTCATTATCCCAGTATGCAAAATAGCGATAAAACTTTTGTAGTGACCTACGTACAGTTGGAGTGTTTCCCTTGGAACATTTTGAAAATTCCATTACGTATGTGTGCTGAGACGTAACTGTGAGATTAATGTTAGCTTTATAATAATTTTTCCCGTTAATACGGAATGAAGAAATGATAACGATGGACCGATGAATAAATACTAATCGTTAATTTTTAGTATGATTTTTTTTTTTTCGCATTAACGTTCGTAGTAATGCCACGATGAGATTTTAAGATATATCTATGGATCAATGATTAATTAATCTATTTAAGATGTTATGGATTAAGGTACGAGCGGACCATTGCATGTTGATCGCCGAACAACGAATAGTTAATTCTTTTTTGTTTTATTCGTTAAATATTGAATAATAAATGCCAGATATTACAAGAATTGTGTCTCTTTATTATAAATTTATAATCTGCTTAAAAAAAAAAAAAAAAAAAATCCGAAGTTATCGCAAAAAAGCCTCTATCGATTTCATCAATTTTGTAAGAGCGAATGAAATACAAAGAGAAAGTGCGCTGGCTCAAGTTTAAACTCGCTATGTAAATTACTTTTGTACATTTACCTAAAATTTCCCCATTTTTCACTAAAATTCACGGAGATATCGGTATTTTTTAATCAATTTTTTTTTTTTTTTCAATTAGCCGTAAGGCGATTTTCAAATTTTGGGTCAAGATGCCAACTCATACGATTCTTTTTAACGCCAATTTTCCTTCAACACCAAACATGCGGAAGGAAAGTTCACGGATTTTTTATGGGAAAACTAAGTCTCTTTGGAGGCTGCTGTAAGTGTAGCGTTAGAAAAGTCAAAAAATCTTGATTTTTGTACACCATGATTCAATAAATATATTTATATATACAAACAAAATCTTTGTAAGATCTATGAAATATAAAGCCACATTCTATTTACAATTTTATATATTATCTAAATTTTTGGTTGACACAGCAAGCGAGCATATTGAATTAAATAACATGATTATATCAAATGAAATTAAAGTTTATACGAGTCGTGAGGATTTCATCTTCACGAATTTTTACCTCGATTCATTATAGTGCCCAAACAATTTTGAAAGTACTTCACCACAACGGCTGGACACTTTGAGAGCCGCATGTTTATCGGCCCGAGATTCGCCAATATTGACGACTGCAATTGGTTTTTTCGCCTCGACAGCTTGTAAAATAATTCTGTAACCGGAAAACGTCGTAATCGAACTTCCCAGGACCAAAAGAGCGTCGGAGTGATCGACGTTTTCACGAACATTTTCCACAACCGTTCGTGGTACATTATCACCAAAAAACACTATATCCGGCTTCAGTATACCACCACAATTATCACAAGATGGAACTATGAAATCATCCACTTGTTCCTGCAAAATAATAAATGAATAGAACGTTTTATCGATCAAAATGTTGTACGACCGATTTAAAAAAATAATGATGCATGTAATAAACTTTCTAAATGCTTGCAGGTAGAGTAAGTATAAAATGTATATGTATTTTTTCCAGATATATTTATAAAAAATAAACTATTCTATTTTCATGGAATTTATCGAATTGCAAAAAAAATTATTTGAATGAATTGCTAAATTATAAATAATAAGTAATATGTAATTCTTCTGAAATTTTGAAGAAAAATAAATGTAGTAATTTGCATTGTGTTATGCACCTGAGTTAATTCGACATCGCCGTCGGGTCTAATTTCTCGAGTGCGAGCGATCATTGTTGGATTAAGATCTCTCAGGGTGTCCTGAAAAGCAAACCTGCTGATTTTCTCGTTACAGCCAAGACACACGACGACATAAGCCGTACCATGGAGTTCAATGACGTTGCGACTACCCGCTTTGGTATGGAGTCTGTCGACGTTTTGCGTCACGACGCATTGTACACGGCCCTCGATTTCTAAATATCTGAGGGCTTTGTGCGTAAAATTTGGTTCAAAAGACGAGAACCTTGGCCATCCGACATAATTTCTTGCCCAGTACCTTCGTTTTATGTGATCCTTTTGTACAAAGTCTTTGTAAAGAACAGGCCGTTTATCACTCGTCGCATAGAGCCCTACGTCCTTTGATCTGTAGTCTGGAATTCCACTTTCCGTTGATATTCCAGCTCCCGTAAGCACGCACAATCGTCCTTCGTTGTCCAGAAATTTTTTTAGCAAATGTAACTCTTCCTCCTTTGCTGGTTGACATTTTGGTACAAACGCCAAGCTCGACTGATTGCGGGACAACCCTAAATTCAAGTTATTTTTTTAAATATACATTTTCATTTTCATATCAGTTTCATAACCGATATTTATATATTACTTTCGATTTGAATTTTTAGAGGTTACCTCAGACTGTCACTTTTCTTGACACACTCTCACCCTCACCCACCTGTGGATCCTCTGGAGATTCTGTTCTTTCTTACATTACGAAGATATATTCTAATAGGATTCATCATGACTTTATCGAAAATTTTATCGGACCATTACAATATTTCTACGTAAAATAACTTTAGCAATCAGCAAAACAGACGATGCAATGATGCATCATCAATATATACATGACATTTTATTATGCGATTTGTTTGAAGGCATTATCATACGTCGATAAAGCAATTCCCGTGCTCATCACGGAAGTCGAAGTTCATCTTTTGACCCACATGCAGCGTTGAGGGCTCGCGCGCATCTGGCGCATCTGTCGCCAATTCAAATTACAAAATGGAGTTTCGAATGTCGCTACTCGCGACCGTTATAAAATTCGAGTCAGGTAAGCGCGCGCGTCAAGTAACGTAAACATTGTAAATTAGAATCATCAACTTCTGATTGTTCGCTCGAATTTTTTTGAATGTTGGTTCATTGAAAAAAGGAAAAAACAAGTGCAAATAGTTTGTGCAGCATTAAAGGCGCGGTGTTTCGTAATTGATGCGACCGATCCGACAGATATTTTTTCCTCGAATTGCGCCAAAACTATATGAAACTCTTAATAATTATTTTATATCTCATCTTTAATTAGTTTTTTTGTGCATCTTTACAGTTTTTGGCTGACAAATGTAGCCAACTAAATTGATAACTGGAAATTTTTAACTCGTCAATAAGGAGAAAAATATGTCACGATTGTGGGTTCATAAAGAGGTGAGTATTCGAGATGAGAGCTTCAGAGGTTCAATTTGACCCATTTCAAGAATTTCTATGACCAAGAAAAAATTGTGTAAATCAAGTTGCATGGGTACAGCAATTTTTTTTAAGGTTGAAACTTGCTTCTCCGAAAATGGCATCGTAGATGAATTTTTGTCACGGGTCATCTTTATGAAAAAAAAAAAAAAATTTCCGCTGGTGAAAAGCAGCATAATTAAATTTTTTAAGTATCAACATTAAATAGAATGTCAATTGTTAGGCAAATTTATAATTTTGTAGAGAAAGAAAATGTTATTTCGTAATCGACAAATGTTCTTATAATAGACGGATTCAACGTTTTCAATAGGTATACCTCAATAATAAACATGCACACCCTTCAAAGCATATAATTAAAAGAATATATTTAAACAACACGAGGTATTTAGGGAATCAAAAAAACTAAGAATAATCCAAATGCTTTTTCTTTTTAGTGATTGTCAAGATACAGGTAAGCCAACGAGAAAACATAAAGGAGGAAAAAAAAGTATAGATGGTGACTAGACATAGAGGAAAGACAGTAGCGATGGTTAAGGATATGGATAAAAAGGCTCTTTCTCCGAGTCGAGCTCTCCTCTTATCGAGCAGAGAAGTAGCAGAGAGAAATATACTGAGGGAAGCGGCGGACCAAACGGAAAAATTTTCTAAAGAGATGCTTGAATTGAGTACAGAAATGGAATACAAAAAGAGAGAATGTCAGGACCGTCACAAAAAGCTATTAGAATTGCAGGACAAGGCAACGTCGGACACAGTTTTTTCATTGGAATCTCAGCTAGATGAGAAAAACAAAAAGTTGGAAGCGGCGAGCAAGGAGAGAGACAAATTAGAGAGAGAATTGATGAATTGCAGGTCTGACATAATGTCGGTGAAAAGAACTTTGGACCTGGAGCGGCAGGAGAGAAAAGATTTGGAATCAAGGGCGTTGGATCTTATAAAGCGGGCGAAGCGTAAGTGGGAAGTAGCGGAGAAGGAAAAGATAGACAGGTTGAACAAGCACATAGAGGCTCAGACCGTTCGCATAACCGAGTTGTGCACGAGTAACAACGAGATGAGCTCGAAGCTTCAGAGAACTCAGTGCGAACTGGAGACCACCAATGCGGAGCTGCACAAGCTCAAAGTATTTCAAATACAGTACAAAGAGTCGTTGGCCAAGACTCGAGAATTAAATCGTCAGAGCGCTCAGGGGGTCGAGAACAAACTCGAGGAAATAGCGAACAGGACGCACAACCAGTTGGCCGAGATAAGACTCAAGCTGGAAATGGAAATAGCCAAGAGTACGGAGCTCGAGGCGAAACTGCGACACGAGGAAGACTCGAATCATTGTCGTCAATCGAGGCTGAACGTTGCTCTCGAATTGGCGCAATCCGAGTTGAAAGATTGTCAGGAAGAATTAAGAAGTACGAAAGCGATGATCCCGGCGCGTGACACGGAAATCGAGACGCTCAGAAATCAATTGAAGGAGAGAAGCAAGCAGCTCGAGAATATTCCAATGGCCGAACAGACGATCGCGAGTTTGCAGGATCAATTGGAGAAGATGCGTATGGAGAACGAGCGATTGAGGAGTCAATTGGAAATGGCTAAATCCGATCTGAACGAGACTCTGATGACGCTCGAGCGGAAAGAGGCTCTGACGATGGAGAAAATAGATAAGGACAAAGAGACGCTCGAACAAAGGCTCCAGCACTCGTTGGCCAAGGAGGAGGAACAATTGCGGAAGGTGGGCGATCTCGAGGAACTTTTGAGACGCCTCGAGCACAGCGTGACCAAACTCGAGGCTGAAAACGCGAGTCTCAAGCGTTCGGATCAAATTAAGCCACGTACGAGTTTACCGAGTCAGAAGGAAGTTGAACAAAAAATCGCTTTTCTCGAGCATCAGGTAGAAAAATTGGAGCAACAGCTGCAAGCCTCGCGAGACAAAGTCGCCTCCGAGAGACAAATCGCCAAACAAGCACAGACGAGTCTCTGGAAAAAGGAGAAGGAATTGTCGGACGCTAATCTCGATAAAAGGATCGCAATGAGAGAGGCCAAGACCGCGGAAGAGCGGGTCAAGATGTTGCAGGAGGATAAGCTAGCGTTGAGTCAACAGCTGAACGCGAAATTCAAAGAGGAGGAGGAAAAATCGAAGAAGCTCTTGAAAGAATTGGAGAGCGCGAAAGGTTCTTTGACCGAGGTTACGAGAGAAGCGACGAGGAACAAATTACAAGCTGACTCGGCTCAAAAAGCTTTGACCCAAGCGAACAAACAGATCGAGGAGTTACAATCCTCGAGCGCTTCGTTACGTCGGGAATTGGACAGTACGAGGAAACAGATGCGGGGTGACGAGGATCGCTTGGACAAGCTAAGCGCCGAGAACAAGCGTCTAACAACAAAAATCAATAAATATAACGAGGAGCGAAATGAGCTGGAATCTAAGCTACAGGAGTACGAGCAAGAGGTTAAATCGCATCAGGTTAACATAGATCTTTTGAAAGAAACTTGCACCGTTCTCGAGGAACAATTGACCGATTACGAGAGACTGACGAGCGACCACGAGACCCGGGAGAATACTTTGATCCAAGAACGCATGAAATTGCAAAAAGAGCTCGAGCTGGTTGAGCAAAAATTGAGTGAAGCGAAAATTTGCCAGAACGAGGAAAAGACGCGTCGTCTGGTGGCTGAGCGCGCGATCGAGCGTTTCGAATCGGAAATGAGCGATATCGAAACAGAGAGAAGCAATCTATCGAGTCAGCGGGATCAGTACAAGAAATTGGCCCAAGATTTGACGAAGCAGGTGGCCGGTTTGAGCGGCAAATGTGCCGAATTGGAGTGCGATTTGGGCGAGGTAAAGAGAGCCCTGGAAACGGCGAGGGGCGAATCAAGAGTCGTTAAAGAAGAGTGCAGCCAACATTTGACGAGGATGCACGAGCTCAAAGAGGCTAATATGTGCTTGATGGATGATTTACAAGCGAACGTGGATCAGGGACAAGAGCTTCGTATTCGTATTGCCGAGCTCGAATCGGTACTCGACGATATCAGACAATTTTATCAGGAACGTGAGGTCAAGGCCGAGGGTACGAGATACCAACAGACCAAACTGATCGATTATTTGACTCTTAAACTCGAGGAAGCTGCCAAGCGAAAGAAAACCGTTTGCGACAAGATTTTTGGCAGTGGAAAACAAAAAGAAAACGTACCGCCCACCGGTACGGGAATGCCAGTCGGTTATCGCGAATTGGAGAATCAATTGGCCAGTGAGAGAGCCAAGGTCAAAACTCTGACCGAACAATTGTTGGCTATAAAAGCCGATCAAGCTTCCAATCCGATCGCACCTTCGCCACTCTCCCCCGAATCAAAAAGAGCCCTTGGAATTCCCCTTGAAATCGGCCAAGACGCCCTAGCTCTTGCCAGACAAGCTTCCACCCAGAGAATGCGACACAATATTCCACACAGATTCAACATTGAATTGTCCATGAGAAGCGGCAAGTGTGCGGCTTGTCTCGATACCATTCAATTCGGTAAACGCGCAGCTATTTGCAGCGAATGCCAGATCATTACTCATCTCAAATGTTCACTCCTCGTACCCCCTGATTGTGGATTGCCAGGTGACTTTGCGAAACACATGAGCAATCAATCGTGGAAATCCAGCGACTCCAGTATCTCCAATTTGGGCGGAAGTGTTCAGACACTTGCCCTTGACGAACCTGACAGTGTCGAGACGGTAAACAACATTTTTATCTGTAATTCTTTTTTCCTTTCTTTTTTTTTTTGCTTTCTCTTATAATACAACACACAAGCTCGGAAATATTTATTTTATCATCCCACAGTTGGAAAAAATGATACAAAAATCCCTCTTAAAAATTTGTTCTTTTTTTATTTTATTTTTTTATTTATTATTAATTATCGATGTCGAAAAATGAATTGATAACAGGAAGCAAAGGCTCCGCAAAAAGGTGATACGACCGTCCACATGGAAGGCTGGGTAAAAGTGCCTGGTCGAGCGAAAGTGTCGTGGGACCGAAAATATCTACGACTGGAAGGAACGTGTCTTGGTCTTTACGAGCATCAACCGAGTCCTGGTATGGTTGCCGTCAACCGTCTAGATCTCGATGGAAAACACGGTTTTACGATCATTGAAAATGTGCAACAAGCTGAAGTCGCGAGTACCGCCAAATCCGATCTTCCATTCGTTTTTCGCGTCGAATCCAATTCGTCTACCACGTGCTGGCCTTCCGCGAGATTCGACGTTATGACTCTCAGCCAAATCGATAAAAAGAATTGGCTAAAAGCGCTGAAAAATGTTGCGAGTGACAATGGACCCGGAAGAACAACGCGAACCGATAAATTTCAAACGATCATGAGACTCGAAAAAAATCGGGTAAGTCAATCTGCCGATTTGTTCTGTTAAAACGACGATTTTTCACGTTTTCGAAATATTTTCGACAACTTCAAAGAAGCAAATTTGTTTATTCAACATTTTTCATTTGTCCATAATTAAACTCAACTCGTTGATTAATTAGAAAAAATTGATATTTTTCAATTGAAGATAAATACAAAATTCTAATACCACCCCATAGTTTGAATTCAAAAATCTAAACTTATTTAGCAATTTCGTTAAGTCTTCAAATGAAATATTTTTATGTAATAACTGTAATAAAATAAATAAATACCGCAAACGTTTGTGAAATTTTGTTGTTTGAATGTTGATTTTCTTTTGTTTGCAGTTGGATCTGAATTGTATTTTGGAATTGGAGGAAGAAAAGGTTTTATTGTTGGGTGCTCAGGAGGGATTATTTTCATATCGTCCTGGTCAATCGCAGATTCTAACGAAAATTCGTGGCGTGAAAAGAGTTCATCAATTGTCGTTGCATCCTCATTTGGGTCTGGCTCTGATGATCGCTGGTGAGGATAGGCAATTGGTGTCCTGTGACCTTCGTCAGTTGCGTAGCAATGCTCTCGCTGCCGAGTGTTCAAGACCGGCGATAAATACAAAAACTATTTTAACCGGATGCGAGAGTTGTCATCTCTATCAAATTCAGGGAGAAATGTTGTGCGCCGCCACTGCCACTCACGTCGTGTAAGATTTTTTCAATATACAACAACAACAATTATCTTTTACAAAATTTCTGGCATAGCCACTAGACAAATTTATAAAAATAAATTTAAATAAAAGAAAACAAACTACTATTTTTCCGCAGACTTCTCAAATGGTCTACGGGCCAAGATAGCGGAGAATTCATAGCAGTACGAGAGCTCGAGACTCAAGAACCGTGTAGCTGTGCGATTTTTACCGAAAACGTTCTCGTCGTTGGTTGTCACAAGTTTTTCCAAATTGAATTGCAAAATTATGGGATAGATGGTAAGAAATTTATAAAAATAAGCACAAAATTATTTTTTTTATCAATCATTCGAAAATTATATATGTATATTCGAAAAAAATTAATCCACATTATCATACACAATATATTGAATATATTGCTTGAAATTGAATAGAATTTCCGGAAGAAGACGACAGTTCGGTAAAAGCTGCATTGTCCGGAGTTGCAAGGCTTGGAATTTTCCCCGTTTCCGTACTCAATGTCTCGACCTCGTCTCAATCTGTCGAGCTTCTCTTGTGTTACAATGAGTTCGGGGTTTTTGTCAACGAGTATGGTCAAAGAACCCGTGCTGTTGATCCAACATGGAGCCACTTGCCCTTTGCATTCGGTAAGTGTTTACTTCTTTTATTTCGCCATTATTCCTTGACAATATTCTTTTTCATTCAATCTACAGAAAAATGTCGCATAAAATTGTTTTTTGGCATTCGAGCAGTTCAAACATTTTTTTCTTTCAAGATGATACGGGTGTTTGTTATTATCTTTTTTGCTCACACCGAATATTCGCCGCCTAATTTCTCTTATATTAAATAATACCAAAACGAATGATTGTTTATTAATTTTCGTATAGTGCATTAAAAGTATTTCTCGTCTTTGCAGCTTTTCGTAAGCCTTATCTTTTCACCGTCCATTTCTCATCGGTGGAAGTGATCAAACTCAGTGGCGATGCGTTCCGATCTACATCAAAAAGTCCAGAAAGAAGTGTTATTGAACTGAGCAATCCGCGATATTTGGGAAACGCCGGTTCTCGCGGAATTTACGTATCGGCGGTCAATTCGGCACTTGAAATTCTGAGGATCGACGGACAAACTTCAACGTCACGAATCAATGGAAGTTTAACCAGCTTGGATACACTGTAAGTCGAAAAACATAATGTTGTAGGTCGTCTCGAATTTATATTTATGTCACAGTTACTTTCATCATCGGACAAGAGCTTCCCATAATTATATTTTTTTAAATATACACTACAACCTCGATTTATGCAACAGCGACGAGACCGGCACGCTTCGTCTTTCCGTCTTTGCGCATATGACGAAGGGTCGAATTGGGCCGGGCGCTTCTCCTACCAAACACAGGAAAATCTGTATCTGCCGCAAAGTGGAAACCTAGGAAAATTCCTCGAATTTACGAAACACACCCTCGAATAATCGAGATTTTCCTACAAATATTATTCTTCCTTAGAAGATTCTAGAATAATCTAGAAAATTTCTTGACATTCTGCAGCACGGTATCAAATGTTTCTAAATTTTCAATAGCGTTCGATATTTTTCTACAACTTTCCAAAAAATTTGATTTTCCGAACATACATTTCAAGTTGTATTAAAGCCGGGCGAAATACCGCCTGAGCCGCCATGAGTGCAGTAGAGATAGGTGTTTTCGCATTTCCAAGTTTTTTCTCTAATAATCGACCTTTCGCTACGACCTACTTGACAAAATTTCATATAACATAAAATTTAAATTTGAAAGAAAAAAATTTACTTTTAATTATTGATAAAATCGATAGTTGTTTTTTTAACTTTCACATGCAAATTTATGTCAAAAAACGTTTATAATTAGTGACAAAAACCGGAGAATATAATACTACATTAAAAATATTGAACTATTAAGTGTAATGTCATAAAAAATACCATAACATCTGAGTTTTAACCCCAGAACCCCACAATCTATTTTTCCCAACGTAAACCCCACACTGGGGTAAATAATTACCCCAACTTTCTCTTTAGCGTAAAATGTTCCTCGTATGCAATAATAAGGTTTAATTATATACCATTCTCTTCATTTTTTGAGAATGAAGAGAATGGTGTATGATAAAGTTGCATTTTGTAGATATTTCATGGCGAAAAACGCTATAAAACGGAAGGAATTGTTTAAAAAAATTAGTTCGGGAAGGAAATTTGACATTTTTGTGGGGTAACTAATTACCACATTGTGGGGTTCTAGGGTTAATTTCTTCGGTTTGGTAATAAATTTCTTGATATACAGAAAATAAGTTATAAACTTCTCAAAATTCCTCATAATATTCATAAATACCAGTCACAATTTTCTTGTAAGAAAAAAAATTCTTAATGAAATTCACCAATACAGATGCAGTGTCTTACAATTGATATATTACTCTATTGATGAACAATAACAATTTTTATTCACATTTTTCTATAAATTAGTATTTTTTCACAGTTACAAGTGGAGTAATTGAAATTGAAAATGATGGAGGAATTTTTTTAAAATCACAATATATCTGAAATTACGTATACGGGGGAACCCAACTAAGCTGAAAATATATACGGTCGAATAATTTGAATGTTTGGAGAAACGACCAAACGTTCGAGATATTTGGCTCAACGCAATGCGTGTGGAATTATATAATTAGTGGTGAATGAAAAATCAATCGATCAATGGAATTTCAGGGCTCAAGAGGATGACAGCAGTTCAGAATTTAGTTTCACGTCGAGTCTGATGGAAGCCCTCGACGGTCAAGGGAAAAGGGTTCACTTCGCAAACGTCTCCAATCACTGACGGTCTTCGTCGTAGATTTAAGCTCCCAGAGAGAAAAGAAAAATGTGTTTTAGTTAAACGATACTCTTGCTTTCATAGAGTGAAAGATTGGCTCGTGAATGTTGGGAGGATAGTCTTTGCCTGAAGAAGAGTGTTGAGAAGAGGAGAGGAGTGAAAAATAGTCTAGAAAACGCTTAATTAACTTAATGTAAACTCTACAACCTTTTTGGCGATTTCTAATTTGATCGTTACGCAATAATTGAACCGAAAGAAATGAAGAAGAGGGCAAAGTCGTAGGTCGATGGATCTCAAATTTCTTCATTATACTCAATTATTTAAGTAGTCCACAGAGGCCCGCCATTTAGTATTACCACTGTAATCACGATTATATCATAATATTTTAATTTTTAAATCGCATCCTCGCTTCCTTCATCACATTTTTTTATTTCTGGATCAATTTTCTCGAGATTAAAAAAGCTTGTAGAGTATCGTTGAGAATATACTCTGTATAATGGACAAACAAAATAGATGTACTTAAATCAGCTTATTTGCTGTAGGCGAAAACATTAATTAATTTGATGAAAGTAGCGCATTGTTGGATTGCGCATTACCAATATAATTTGAATATAATAATATATTTTTCGACTTTTGTACGTCAGCAAAGTCTTTGTAATTTTGTACTCTTTCGATATAAGTGAAGTTGGCGCGCGAGAGAAAGGCGCGAGGGGACGAGACATTTAATAAATAAAGATTTGTATTATAACGTTCAAGCTGTGCGTAATGTGACTCACGCCTTGACCCCGTGGTCTTCTTCTAATAAACATTTCTCAATTAAATGGAAATTCGAATCAAAAATTAACAATATCCAGATCGTGTGACAAATATCCATTTTCAATTATTATCCCGTTGAGAATCTGCGCAAAATCATTTTAATAACTATTGCCGTGCCGTGCCGATCATCTCCGTTGCTATATGCATCCCCTTTTTATCATTTTAACACTTGCAGCTTAATAAATTAGGAGCAACTTTTTTCCCACTTCAAATTCGTAATTATCATAATTGTGCTTTGATAACTTTCGTATGAATTGACCATTTTTTCCATTCCCATACGATTTTTCAATATTTTCAACTGCCTATAGAAAAGATATGACCTTTTAAAACATTTTTCCCATTGCCTAAATACATTATTAACCCGTCAGCAGGCGCGCTACGTACACTTTAAACATTGGGCGCACGATGAGAGATTTTCTCACGCGTATAGCTTCAAGTGTACTTAATTTGATAAATGGGAACTTGAAAACAATTTCGCTATAGTGATTGTGGCTGTTAAACATTTTTATTTACAAAAAAAACCATAAATACAACGATAATTGAAACTAAAAACTAAAAAAATAATAATTCAAAATTTTTTTTAACTTTTCTATCATACAGAAGAATAAATTTGGTGAAGATAAAAAAAATTTTAAATGCTTATGCCATTTGAAATTTTCGAGTAATCATCCTTTCAATATAAGTGTGAGAAAAAGTCTCGTAGCGCGCCTGCTGATGGGCTAATGAAAAGTTGGAGTTACAACTTCCGCGCTTAATTTAATCTAATTAAAAATTCGTAAGGCCTGTAATAGAACGCCTAATTAAATTCTCCTAAAAATAATGATGCGCTTATCGAGGTCAGATTGAATTGGATATTGGCGATGGGAGACCATCGATTTAAATTTTTGTTCTGTTTGTAACAGAAATCTTGTGGCGCAAGTAGCGATTATAATTCGAGTATCATTTTTTATGCATGGTGAAGGAACGAATTTTGAAATCGATCAGTTAAAAAAAATTGTACACAAAAAATATCCAGAGCACAAAAAAAGGGAATCGAAATAGTGGACACAATGGACGAGAAATTACGAATTAAAACAGACTGAAGAAATAAGTGGAATCGACGATGGGCAGAGTTTAACGAAGAAACAATGGTTTTTGATTTATCAGGAGCTAGGGCGAGTGCAATCGCCGGAAAGAAAAAAAGTAAAAAAAAATTAAAAAAAAACGAAATACAAGAGATTGACACTGAACGGATGATTATGTATGCAGAGTGATGCGACATCCGGCAACCCCTGACACTGACCGTATCCTCGAATATTCATCAATCAAAGAGGCCTCTTTTATTGAAAACATGCTCATTCAAGAGTACCGACAAGACCGTACCATTGAAAATGTAATTTTTCTTTCAAGTTCAACGTCCGAAAGATTGAGTCTACTACTTCTAGTTTATTTGCTCTTGAAAGTGAGATTTTTGCCCAATCGCAAGCACAAAAATAGCTTCGAACGATTTTTTTTTTTTTTTTCGATTTTTCTGAATTATTGAATTTTCAGGACTGACGTCATTGATACTATATAGAACACTATTATTTATTTATCTTCATAGAAGAAATTTACAGAAAATTATAACCACGAAAATCAAACTTGGTAAAATTTGATGACTATTCGTGCAATTTTTGTTCACAGGAATAATTGTTTGTAAGAAGATTTATTGAAAATATAAAATGTTTGATGAAAACGTGAGTAATTATTGAATTTGAAATAAAAATTAATTGAGGAATCTAAAAAAATTATCAGAAAAATGTTCAACTACCTCGAAGACGTAAGTTGCCAAAGTTGTTTATAGCAATTTGTAAATCAGCAATAATCCATTAACCCGAGAGTGATGAATTACTGTGACAAAAATTGACAATCAACGTTTATTTTTCAGTTACCGAAGCTTCCAAAGTTTCTCTATGGAATTCTACACGAAGGAACAATGAGCGTGTAGAGCGTAAATTTGAGCTTGTATATGAGAAAAGGTAGTCAGGAAAATTTGGTATCCATCGAAATGGGAGAATTATGGATAAGGAATTCGTCGGTGCGGAGCTATTTCGATTGTGAAAATTGATGTGGCCGGATTCTGTGTGTCGAGGAACGTACAAATTCGACATGAAGAAATGGGGAGAGTAGAAGAAGAGTTTGTAAACTTCGCGGAAGGTAAATTTGAGCGGGTGTTTTAATTTGAAATTAAATTAGTTTATTAGCATAAAAGTAAGTTTAGTGAAATGGTCTGTAAGTGGTCTTAGTCGTTTGACCTGTAAAATATAAAGTGGTGGGGATGAGGAGATGTTATAAAAAGTCAAGTTGATTCGGAGGCTTCTTCATTGTCATTAAGCCTGTGCTGGAACGCCAGGGACGAGGGAATTGACGTTGAATCACCAATTCTCTCATTTTTTTCTCCATCTCGTTACCATCAAAAAATAAATTACATGTGATTAAGAGTGAAATAAATAAGCGAAACAAAACAAACAGGACATATCGTGGTGATTAAGTTTTGTGCTTTCAAATAATTGGTTCAATTCGAGAAAAGTGAGGACTAAGGATGGAGAACGAAGGGAAGAAGAACGAGAGCACGAGAGAAGAAAATACGAAAGCGTTGGAATTTTTTAACGAGGATGACATCGTTATTTCCGGTATCGCCGGAAGATTTCCGGACTCGGACAACATGCGACACTTTCAAGAGAATCTTTTCAATAAGGTCGATCTCGTTACTGACGACGATCGACGTTGGAAATTAGGTAAATTAATAAAGCAATTATCAAGCACCAGCTTAGAAGTTAATGAGAGCCACAAATTCGGCATAAAAAAAAAACAATTTGCAATATCTCATTTTGCCTTGCTCAATTGTCAATTGTCAATTACTACGTCGTTATCTTCGTTGAAATGAGTCACTCACAATTTTTGCAATTCATGGACTTCTCAAAATCGCAATTGTGCTTTTGACGTTCTCATGCATACATATCGACCTATTTACAACAATGTAGTTCAATCTCGTGAAAATGTAAGGAAAAAAAATTGTTTTTTTTTTCTTACATTTTCACGAGGTTGAACTACATTGTTGTAAATAGGTCGATATGTATGCACGTGGATTTAATGTCACTGTTTATATTAATTTTTTAATATTTATTTTGTTGAATATTCTACGGCTGTAAAAACTTTGTTTACGGTGTGTGAAAAATGGCGTATTATTTTTGAAATAAATATTCATCTTTTTTCTTACAGATCATCCCGAAATTCCTCAACGTACAGGAAAAATTAACAACGTCGAGAAATTCGATTCTCTCTTTTTTGGTGTTCATTTCAAACAGGCACACACTATGGATCCCATGTGTCGAATGCTCCTCGAACACGCTTACGAGGCCATCGTCGATGCTGGAATTAATCCGCGCCAATTGCGCGGTACCAAAACCGGTGTTTTTATTGGCGCTTGCTTCTCCGAATCCGAAAAAACTTGGTTCTACGAAAAACTTCAGGTTCGACGCTTTTCAACTTCTGATCCGTTAAAACTTGATATTTCGAGTCGGTATTAATTCGTCCTAATTCAAGCTCGATTAAATATAAATTGAATTACAAATTGAAACGATCCTTTCGTTGTCGAACGAGGAGAAACTTTTTTCAGCATAAAATCGATTGTAAAAGATTGTAAAAAAATGAGATGATTGAATATTCGTTTGGAGGAGTTGTAGCATTTTTTATCATTAAATCGGAATTTCGGTGAAAAACGGATTCGTTAATATTACCCGACACGCACGATTATTTATAAGGGATATCTTGAAAATTAAAGGCGAGTTTTTGATTAATTTGTCCAAATCTTGTTACCGTTTGTTTTTTCTTCACAAAACAGGTAAACGGTTTTGGTATTACTGGATGCAGCAGAGCCATGTTGGCCAATCGAATATCTTATTGGTTGGGTATAAATGGACCAAGTTATACGGTAGATTCGGCCTGTAGCTCGAGTTTGTTCGCAATGGAACACGCTTACAGAGCTATTCGCAGCGGACAGTGCGAGGCTGCTCTCGTTGGTGGAGCTAATCTCTGTCTTCATCCCTATGTGTCCCTACAATTTTCTCGACTCGGTAATCATTCCATAAATTATTAATCAATATATATATATTATGATAATGAATCGTTAAAATCGTTTAATTTCTTCAGTTATTTCATATTTAAAAAAAACATTCAAACAAAACTTTGTTTATAGCAATATCTCTTTAAATTTTAGGTGTTTTATCTCCGGATGGTCGCTGCAAATCATTCGACGCTGACGCGGACGGTTATACTCGAAGCGAATCAGTTGGACTGGTTTTTCTTCAAAAAGCTAAAAACGCGAAGCGAATTTACGCGACTTATGTTCATGCGAAAACCAACTGCGATGGTTTTAAGGAACAGGGAATTACTTTTCCCTCGAGTGTAATGCAGAGCGCTCTTCTAAAAGAATTTTACGAGGAATGCGGCGTGCCCCCAACGAGCTTGGCTTATATCGAGGCTCATGGAACTGGCACCAAAGTCGGCGATCCCGAGGAAGTTAATGGCCTTGAACGTGTTTTCTGCACCGGCAGAAGCACCCCTTTGAGAATCGGCTCGATTAAATCGAATCTTGGACATGCCGAGCCGGCCAGTGGAATTTGTTCCATCGCTAAGGTAAAGCATCGATATATTCTCCAACATTTTTCATCAACATTTCACCAAATATATTCTATGAATCATTTTTTTTCTTTTTATTTACGATGTATGAAAAATCTCAAGATTTTAAATTTCAAAACAAGAATAAAATATTTTCTAGATGTGTTCTATGGATGAAAAAAATATTATTGCCCCATGATTTTGATTGACATCCCTAAGCTTTCAATGATTCTCAGAAATATCCGTATAAATTAAAGAAAAAAATGTTTAATTATAATTATTAGAAGACAATCGATAAAACATGTATAACGAATGCCTGGCATCGTATATTCATAATTGGTAAAATTTTTGGTATATTCGACAGGTAGTAATTGCTATGGAGAGCGGATTAATACCGCCGAATCTTCATTACAAACGTCCCAGAGAGGGTGTAAAAGCCCTGGAAGATGGCAGAATTCGAGTGATTTGTGATTTGGAGCCCTGGGAAGGTGGTTACGTTGGCATCAATTCATTCGGTTTCGGTGGTGCGAACGCCCACATTTTAGTTAAATCGAATACGAAGGAGAAAATTAATAACGGCGCGCCCAACGATGATCTGCCAAGACTGGTTGTTACCTCAGGACGTACGGAAGAGGCTGCCGATTCCATATTGAAAGACGTAAGGAAACTATTCATAAAAAATTATATAATACGAGAAATTTTCTTAAATTCATATACCTATTTTTAATTGAGGTGTACAATTTATTTGAAGTAAAATATTTTGTTTTCATATGTATGTGATACTTTTCTTATATATTTTTGAGAAGAAGGTCGTTGTAAAAAAAAAAATTGATTGATTTTTTAGGTAGAGAGTCGAACGGTGGATGTGGAATACGTGAGGCTTCTTCACGATATACACGCCGAAGATATACCCGGACACATGTATCGAGGATACACGATTGTTGGAGGAAGCGCAACGAGTGAAAAAGCACTCCGCGAGATTCAACACTATCCGGGGGCGAAACGTCCCATATGGTTTGTTTTTTCAGGGATGGGATCCCAATGGCCCGGTATGGGTACGGCGCTCTTACGTTTTCCCGTGTTCGCCGCAGCTATCCAACGATGCGATGCTGTTCTCAAACCACGTGGCGTTGACATTTACGATATCTTGACGAATCCCAACAAATCAACGTTCGATAATATTCTCAATTCGTTCGTCGGTATTGCAGCAGTTCAGGTATTATTTTATTTATATTTAAAATTCTTCCGACAATTCGAAAATACTAATTCGTACGAATTTTTAAATGTAAATTGACTAATTTGATCTATTCATATGTTTGTCAAGATTGGTCTCGTCGATCTACTTACACACATTGGAGTGGTACCCGACAAAATAATTGGTCATTCGGTTGGTGAACTCGGCTGTGCTTATGCCGATGGTTGCTTTACACCGGAACAAATGGTACTTGCCGCATACTCTCGTGGACTCGCTTCCATCGAGACGGACACAATTAGAGGCTCAATGGCAGCTGTTGGACTCGGATACGAAGACGTTAAGGCTCTGTGTCCACCGGATATCGAAGTCGCCTGTCACAATGGACCGGAAAGCTCTACCATCAGTGGACCCGCCGAGTCCATGAAAGATTTCGTCGCCAAGCTTCAAGTGAGTTGATTGTTCGATAAGAATTGTAATTTCGCATATCGCCAATAATCGCTAATACATACGGAAGCCATAATAAACCTTTGTAAGAGATATAATAATCTGGCGGACAGCGCGGTATATTGGCAAGGAAAAAAATGTTGAAATGATTTTCAGGCGAACAAAATCTTCGCGAGGGAAGTTCCGTGCAGCAACATCGCGTATCACAGTCGTTACATCGCAGCGGCGGGACCAAAATTGTTGGCTTATCTGCACAAAGTAATTCCAGAGCCGAAACCTCGTAGTCCAAAATGGTTGAGCACTTCGGTGCGTCGAAGCGAGTGGGGAATGGCCCAGGCGCGTTTATCCTCCGCGGAATATCACACGAATAATCTTTTGAGTGCCGTTTTGTTCGAGGAAACCTCGACTCTGATACCGAAAGACGCGGTCACAATTGAGATCGCACCTCACGGTTTGTTGCAAGCGATATTACGCCGTTCCCTCAATCCTGGAGTAACGAACGTCGCGCTTACGCAACGAGGACATCGCGACAACGTCGAAGTTTTCCTTCAAGCCATTGGAAAATTATTCAACGTCGGTCTTCAGCCACAAATATCAAAATTATTTCCCGATGTCGAGTATCCCGTTAGTCGTGGTACACCCATGATTTCACCGCTCATTAAATGGGAACACGGCGATGACTGGTAATTCCACCCAACAATATTACTTTTTATTCAATTTATTAAGCTTCTGAATTTTTCTGAAATTTTTTTTGAAAAATTCTGAATTTTTTATCGGTTTCTTACGAGCGTTGTTGTTATGATGAGGGAATGAGAATTTTTTTTTTTTTTTTTTTTTTCGAATCATCCGTTAGGTACGTTACGTCCTACAGAATGCAAGAAAAAATCACATCCGGCGAGAGAATCGTCGAAGTCGTCCTCGCCGATGAGGACTACGAGTACATGGCCGGTCACGTAATCGACGGAAGAAATTTGCTACCAGCTACCGGTTATCTTGCCTTCGTTTGGGAAACCATCGGCATGATGTGCGGCGAACTCTATACCGAGGTTTCCGTCGTTTTTGAAGACATTAAATTTTTACGAGCCACCACTATACCCAAAGAAGGAATTGTCGAATTGACTCTCATGATTCAAAAAGGTGGTGAACATTGTGCGAGATTGCAATTCATAGAAACATCATTTTTCTTTTTAATTTGTCGAGCAATTTTTTTATCGTCCGAAAATCAAGATGGAATTTAAAATTAGGAGAGACAAACATTCGCGGCTCTTTCTCTTTGCCCGTACGAGCAGCCGGGAATTAAATATTGCAATTGAACAGATTTTTAAAATAAAATTTTTTTGAATCAATTTAATGATAAATTTGTTGCAACGGTTGCCTTGAAATATTGTGGAAAAGTGGCGTTATAAAACATTGTAACGCCAATTAAATTATCAAATGTAATCATTAACTTGGTTAATGGAACGTTGAACGTTTGCCATCAAGTACCGGACGATTCGAAATCGTCGGAAGGAACCGACATGATGTTTAATAAGAATGGAAATAGTTTTCTTCATTCATAAAAAATGTATTTTGCAGGTACCGGAAGATTCGAAGTGGTTGAGGGTGGTGCGGCCGTTGTAACGGGAAAAATTCATCCAACGGCAAAACCATCAGCGGAAATGATGGGTTTGACTCCGCCCAACGATGACGATCAAATTGATGAAGCAATGTCATCGCGAGATATTTACAAAGAATTGAAACTTCGTGGTTATCATTACAGTGGGTTGTTCCGGAGTCTGAAAAGTTGTTCGATCGATGCTCGAAAAGGAAAAATCGCTTGGTCCAATAATTGGGTCGCCTTTATGGATAATATGCTGCAAATGCAGATATTAGGTTCCGACACGAGAGGCTTGTTCGTCCCAACGGGAATTCAAAAGCTCACAATCGACACGAAAACTCATCTCAATACGATTCGAGAAATGACGAGCGAGGAAAAAGGTTCTAATTTTATTATCAATACTCTCTCGATCGAATTAATAATTTGACTTTTTTTTTGTTCTATCGTTTTTTTTTGTTAATTGTCATCAGAATTGCCGGTAAGGGTGTACAGGGAGTACGACGCGATAGTATCGGGTGGCGTTGAGATTCGGGGTCTGAAAGCGAGTGCGATTTCGCGAAGAAAGCCAGCGGGTGAGCCGGTCCTGGAGACGTACGGATTCGTAGCGCATCGTGATAAGGGAGAAACGTCGTTATCCGATTTCGTGCGTTTATCCGGTAATCTCGCGCTCGAGAATATATCAACGATTAAATTCAAGACGATCGAGGCGATCGACGAGAGAGTGGCGCCTCCGTTGGAAGATTTGACGTCGACGTATTTGGTGGAGACATTGGGTGATCTTCCGTTGGTACAGGCGGATGTGAGCCTCGTTGCAGCGTCGAATCCCTTCGAGGAAGAAAAATTACCGCAGACGATGAATTTCGTTGAATTGAAAAAGCTTACAGCGGAAACAGGAGCCTCGATAGCTAGTGGACGGGATTTGCTCGATGCTACGAAAAGAGAGAGCCTGCATCAACTCTTGCTCGCGCTCAGAGACGGTGGATTTTTGTTGACTCGAGAAACAGCAAGTCCGAGCGAAATCGATGATTATGCAGCGAGCCGAGGATTAAACGTGATTCTGGAAAAACGCGGACCGAACGGAGAGACTTTGTTGCTGTTGCGGAAACGCGGCAAGCTATCGAAGCGAACGAGTATAATAAACGTGAGAAGCAACAAATTCGACTGGTTGGAAGATTTGAAAGGGGCAATGAAAGCGGAATTGGAATCGACCGCGGGTGCGGCAGGAAGAATAATTCTCGTGAGCGAGAAAGACTTTGAAAACGGGGTTTACGGGCTCGTGAATTCCTTGAGGAAGGAGCCAGGAGGCGAGGTTGTCCGGGGTTACGTAATACAGGACGAGAACGCTCCGGATTTCTCGGAAGAAAATCCTCTGTACGGGAATCAGCTTCGGCTGGATTTGGGCGTAAACGTTTTGCGGCCTGGTGGTGTATGGGGAACTTATAGACACCTCAAGCTGGGCCAAGTATCGGAGAAGCTGGTTTATCACGGCTGGGCGAATCAACTGGTTCGCGGTGACCTTGGCTCATTGCGGTGGCTCGAAGGGCCCATCGGGGAGACGAGCGATCAACGGAATCTCGCGCGCGTCGTTTATTCCTCCATCAATTTCCGTGACGTGATGCTCGCGACCGGTAAATTGGCGATCGAGGTTGTAGCGAAAAATCGTTTTCTCCAGGAATGTCCCTTCGGGCTTGAGTATTCGGCGGTCGACGCTTCGGGGCTTCGCATAATGGGACTTGTTGAGTCACGAGGGTTTGCAAATGTCATCGAGATCGATCGACACTTGTCGTGGAAAATACCGGACGGTTGGTCCTTCGAGGACGCCGCGACTGTGCCCTGTGTCTATTCGACCTGTTACTACGCTCTTTATTACAACGGCAAGATGAAACGAGGCGACAAAGTTTTGATTCACGCGGGTTCCGGTGGAGTTGGACAAGCAGCCATCACTCTGGCGCTCCACGAGGGCTGTGAGGTTTTCACGAGCGTCGGTACACCCGAGAAACGTCGCTTCATCCGAGAACGTTTCCCCCAAATTCCGGAGGATCACATTGGCAACTCGAGGAACACGAGCTTCGAGCAAATGATCACGAGGCAAACGAAAGGACGGGGCGTTGACATCGTGCTGAATTCATTGGCCGAAGAGAAACTCCAAGCGTCGGTACGTTGTTTAGCGACCGGTGGAAGATTTCTCGAAATTGGCAAGTTCGATCTCGCAGCGAACAATCCACTGGGGATGGAAGCTTTCCTCAAAGAAATCAGTTTTTACGGAGTAATGCTGGACAATCTTTTGGTAGCGCCACCCGCTAGAAAAGCCGAGCTCCAAAAATTGCTTCAAGCCGGCCTCGACTCCGGAGCTGTGAAACCTCTCGCGCGCACCGTTTTCCCGAAGGAACAATTAGAGACTGCGTTTCGTTACATGGCAGCTGGTAAACACATCGGCAAAGTCCTCATTAAAATTCATCCCGAGAATGAAAAGCTCGAGGCGCCTATAAAAGCGCTTCCGCGTTTTCAATGCCACCAAAATAGGAGCTACCTCATCCACGGTGGTCTCGGCGGATTCGGCCTCGAACTCACCGACTGGCTTGTCCTTCGCGGCGCTAAACACATTGTTCTCACTTCCAGGAGCGGTATAAAAAATGGTTATCAACTAAAACGCGTCGAGCTGTGGAAAAGTTACGGTGTTAATGTCCTCGTCATCACCGGTAAGGACGCCTCGAACCGCCACGAGTGCGAGGATATACTGAGGGCTTCCTCGAAGCTCGCACCCCTCGGAGCGATCTTCAATCTCGCCGTGGTACTGAATGACCTCTTGCTCGAAAATCAGACGGAAGCGAACTTCGAGGAATCTTTTCGTGCAAAGGCGTGGAGCACGAAACTATTGGACGAATTGTCAAGAAAAATGTGTCCCGAATTGGGACACTTTGTCGTCTTTTCCTCCGTCGCGTGTGGACGCGGTAATACCGGCCAGACGAATTACAGTATGGCCAATTCGGTGATGGAGAGAATTTGCGAGAAAAGAGTCGCGGAGGGTCTTCCCGGTCTGGCGATACAATGGGGAGCCGTGGGTGATGTCGGTCTCGTCGCCGACATGTACGAGGAGCACAAGGAGCTCGTGATCGCCGGAACTCTCCAACAACGGATCTCCTCTTGTCTCGCCGAGCTCGATAAATTCCTTAAACAAAATTCCCCTATTGTTGGCTCGATGGTCGTCGCCGAAAAACGGGCCGGAGGTTCGGGCTCGTTGAATATCGTCGATACCGTCCTCAATATAATGGCACTGAGAGATCTCAAAACGGTCAGCACCCACACATCTCTCGCTGAACTCGGCATGGACTCGATGATGGCCGTAGAAATAAAACAAACCCTCGAGCGTGAATTTGAAATATTCCTCAACGCCCAGGATGTTCGAGGCTTGAATTTCGCAAAACTCATGGAAATGTCAGCCAAACAGGCCGAGGACAATAAACGAACCGATACAAACAAGGGCCTTGACGAACCACTCATGGGAATGAAACTCTTCGTACAAGTTTTGGGCGATCAGGAATTGGTACAGGATCCGTGTCTCAAAATCATAACAAAAGAAGAAGTCGGACGAGACGAAGTTTTTCTCGTTCCTGGCATTGAAGGCTACGGCATCGTTTTCCAAAGTCTCGCTGCTAAAATTCGATCCCCCGCTACTTGTTTACAACTCGTCGAAACTGGCAACGAAACCATCTCTACCATTTCCGATATCGCTCAACAATTTTTACCGGTTAGTTGCTCGTTTTTATCCAACCAATAATTACCACTCATTTGTATATATTCTTTGTTCGACCCAATCATTTTACAAATAAAATATAAGACCGGCTCTGTCCTCTGAGTAGATCAAACCTAATTTATTTCAATTAAAAAAAATACATTATTTTTCTATTTTTTGGGTTCACTTCGACAGACAGCACGCATACGCATACACACAAGTGTTCTAGTGACTCCCTTCAGGTGCAGGACACTAAACAATTAAATGAACGATTTGTTTATCTTTATATTTTAGCCAATGGACTGAATATCGATCGTGTGAACTGCATTGCATCTTTTATTACTTCAATTGTCTTTTTAAATTGCATCTCATATTTTTTTTTCCGCATACAGCACGTACTTCAAAGGAACAAGAGCCGCAGAGATTTCGTAATCGCTGGGTACTCGTTCGGTTCTCTCGTGGCTATTGAATTGGCGAGAAAACTCGAGGCGGAAGGTTTGACCGGTAGATTGGTACTGATCGATGGATCACCCGATCTCATGAAAGCTATTAAACATCAACAATTAGCATCGAGCAGCGAGGACGAGCTTCAGAGCAATGTTCTTCTTGGTATTATGGACATTCTTTCGCCTGCCACAAGCCCTGAGGTAAAAGAAAACACAGTATTAAAGTCATTGAGAAAAAAGTAGGAGCGCACCTGTTGCAAACAAGCCATGCGATTTTTCATATTTCAATCAAATAGTTTTAGATTAATGTAATTAATATTCAAGATAAAAATTATAATCAATTGATAAAATTTTATTATGATAATGGAATAAATTGAAGACTGTGGAAACTGTTGATATTTTTTTCAGCTTCTCGTTGCACTCGAGAAATGTACAACGTGGTTAGAAAAATTGGACGCTTTTATGTCTAAGGCACCGACGAAAGATACCAAGATTTCTCCCGAGGAGCAGAGAAACGTTTGCACCGGTATTTTAAACCGTCTCTTGGCACTAGACAAATACGATCATAGCCAAATTCCACCATTGAGATCTTCCATCATTTTGCTCAAACCAACCTGTCCGACATTAAAGATGATGAGCCTGGACTACGGCCTTAGCACGGTATTTTTATTAGTATCATTAAAGATTATCCACCATTCTTTCTTTTCTTGAAAAGTCATCTTATAAATTTGATTATATTGATTTTCCTCTCCAACCAATGTTACTACGGATAGTCAAAAAAACATTTACATATCTAACAGATAGATGCAAATGTTTTGATTGTAAGATAAGTAAAAACAATATTAATGAAAAAAATGAAAAAATTCCAGGTTACCAGAGAAAAGGTCGAAGTTTTTACGGTCGAAGGAAATCACGTTTCGATATTAGAAAATCCGAAAATCGCAACGGCCATAAACGGCGAGCCATTGGAGGATGCGGACGCTTTCAAAGCGAGAATAATGGAAGACGGCAAGATTTTGGCACCGATCACAGATCCGCATCATGCGAGATCTTAGGGGAGAGCAGAACAAGGACGGAAAATTTCACGAGATTGGGATTAATTGATCTCTCTGGTTTAATATGACAAGAAGCAGGACGGCTGGATTTGCCGCTGTCGACGCATAGTCCCGCTGATAACAGCAAATTAAACGGATTTTATCATTATACCCGTGCACCGATCGAAGAAGAATAAAACATTGTAAATTAGAAGGAAATGGCGATTCGTTTCGCAGTGTTTCGCTGTGCGTATAAACGAAATTAATAGACAACTGTTAGATTTATTGTTTCTTTTTTCTTGCACTCTTCGCTGTATTCGTACAATTTTAATATATAAACTTTCGAAATATATACACGATAGACAACCTCATTACAATTAAATTGTCAAACACACTCGTACAATTGTTTTTTCTTTCCTCATTCTCTCGTATTTTCGACCAAAAAACCAAACATTCATTAAACACTGACATTTACTTGAACATATTCTCTTCGAAAACTTCGCTTCAACCGGGCCATTCTTGTTACATTCGAACAATTTTTTTATTTTTTATTATATTCCACGAGGGAAATTGCTAATTAATTAAAATAAAAGACTTTAATATGAAAAAATAGAAACAAATCACTGGGTAATACAAAAATGAAGGAAACAATGGAGAATAATTGAAAAATGAATATTGCAACAATCCGATAAGTTATCCGTAATTGGGAACTAAAAATGGAAGCAACGAAAAATTAACTCGATTCGCTCGTTTAAGCAGCTCGGATTATCTCAACCCTAATTATGCTTGAAAAAAAGAAAGAAACAAAAAATTATCCTTACAACTCGGAGATGCATGCGTTCTATAAAATATTACGCTATTTTTATAGGGTATGAAAAATGAGTATATATGCATTATGCTTCTAAAGATCCATGGGCTCGAGATCGAGATTAATTTGATCCTCCATGCTAAATTGATTCATGTCCGGAATATTTTCGTGATTGTTGTTTCCCGATTCGTTGTTTCTCAACATGGAATTCTCACCGTTCTCATTATTACCGCTATTATTATTATTGTTATTATTGGTGCTCGTTTCCTTGGGGAATTGATGAACATTTTGACGATTCGATAACATCCTCAGATGTTTGCTCGGTGGTTCCCAAAGTACGAGAGCCATGGAAGGTCGACTTTCCCTGAAATTCAAAATGTTCTATTTTTATTATTCATTAAACAGTTTTACAAATAAAAAGAAGAAATAGTAGAGTATTAAAATATTTATAAAAAGATAACGGTTCAGGATGTTGATATTATTCATATCGACGTATTATTTTTCACGTGCATTTGAGACGGCCATCATTTCGTCATAAATTACACAAGTACATGATAAAAGAAAAACAAAAATTTCGAAAAACTCGAAAAATTACTGTAGTAAAGAAGATTTTATACAGTAGCGGACAAAATAAAGTACGCACCTTAGTCTTTACATATTTTAAAAAATAATAAACACTTGGCTCCTATTCTACGATATTTGAACATGTGAACAAATAGTTGCAGTAAACTGTGTACTAGTTAGCAGTCGTTTGAGGAAGATTTAAGTATCATTTATTAAGTAGCAAATTTTCAAAATATAAAACTCGTGGATAAGCACCGAAAAAAAGGTCTGACGAATATGGAAATCTTTCGAAAATAAGCAATAAGTAAATATGCGAGTAAAACCGTACGCGGGAAGAAAAGAAAGAACAAATGAAATCGATGGTCGTAGAATCACTGTGGAAATAAACAAAAAACTTCTGCTTACTAACCGTGTGATTCGGAAAATTATGCAACTGAACCGATAAGAAAAAGTTTGATCTCATCGGTCCACAGAAATTGAGTTTTCGGCGAATTCTAGAGCTTTAATTTTTCCGCTTTTCGAATTGAACGGCGATGTTGTGCGAACCTCTTAATTAACCCTGAATTGCGAAGGCATTAAGGAGGCTCCGTCACGAACATCTCACCAACGGAAAAAAAATTATAAATATCTCAATAAATTACTAAAGCAAAATATATGTATCATATCAAGTTTTTCTGAGTTGTTGAACTGTTTGATCAATGCATTTTTTCAATAAACAATATACTGTAAGCTCTTTTAAAAAATGAAAATTTTGTACACAACACGCGACAACCCGCGGTCAGCTGAGTGTCATGAGTACGACAAAGAAATTAGAGGAGAGAATATGAGATGGAGAATTGCGATGTTGCTGTACTTCTCTATGCAGTACCGTAACATAAAATTGTACTAATTTTACAGTATTTATTTATCGATGTACAGCTAATAATTTTTGTATAAAAATACCAATAATAGGTTTATAACCAACTGTACCATGACAAACATGCGCATTACTAAAAATAAAAAAAGGCCCTGCTTATGCGCCTACACAACCCGGCCCTACGCGAAGGAGCTTTCTTAAGGTGATCTATCAGTTGCATGAGTGGGGGTCGATAACTGAAAAGTAGATACACGTTTTTCTTGGACACGCTTAATATTTCGAAAAAACGAAGAGTTACACGGTGTTTTCTGATAAGAAGAAAATAACGTGCAACTCTCAGTTTTTCTCGAAATATCAAGCGTGTCCGAAAAAAACGTGTATCTACTTTTCAGTTATCGACCCCCCACTCATGCAACTGATAGATTACCTTAAGGGGATGAGTCAGTCACCTAACCTCACCTCGAATTTTCGAAGTTGAAATTCTTCGATACGGTTTGACCGATTACAAAAAAGCTCCGTCAGCCCACGCAGGACGATGGCAAAAATGGACTGACAGGGCCTTTTTGTAATCGGTCAAACCGTGTTGAAGAATTTCACTTTCAAAATTTGCAGCTATCTCTCTCGTACTCACGGTGGTGAGATACCGACTGATCCATCCCCTTAAGAGTGATATTTAATGGACAGCAGCAGCAGCAGTCTAGTGATTTTTGTATATCTAAATAAATACTATATTTATATATAAATATACAAAAATCACTAGATTGCTACTGCTGCTTGCTGCCCATGAAATATCACCCTAAGGGCCGTTTTCTCCGATGCGGTTTAAACTCAGTTCAATTTTTTTGATATAGTTTTGACATAGGATGAACTGAGTTTAAACTCCGATTAACGTTGGAGAAAATGGGTGTAACACACCGTTCTAGCAGAAATGTTCAACAGCATTATTTTTCGAATCCCACGCCTAGCATTCGTAGGATTTCTATTCGTTTCCGTATTGATTCTACGATCTTCGACTACAGTTGTTCTGTTTTTTCTCCTGCATCCAACCTTATCAGCTACTGTGCCAAGCTCGTTACATTTTTTACATATTTTCCTAACCTCACCTACACTTATTTCGTATTTACGAATGATTTTTCTGTTGGTCAATCCCTTTTTTGCTCCTTATCCACGGATTTTCTAATAGGAAAAGAAATTCCTGCCATTTTTCGATTGCTCCTCAATAAATGGTACTTAAATCTTTCGCAAACCGAACTGATAACTGGTAGAAAGTTTACTGCAACTATTTGTTATCATTTTCAAACATGGTAGAGTGGGAGCCAAGTGTTTGTTATTTAAAAAAATAAGTAGAGTAAGATGCACACTTTATTTTGTCATGGGTAAATATGCTACTCTACAGGTTTCAGTCGTTTTTTCCACGAATCTCGAATATTTTCAATATTGATTCAGTAAAAACAGAAGTTGGCTTTTAAGCTCTCTTCTTGATGACTTAGTTTTTACTTTATCCATCATTACTGAAATTTTATTGGCGCAAACGTGAAAATTATATTGATGCGTACTTTATTCTGTTCGGTACTGTAATTCATGTATATTACAATAAATCGTAGGTGTCAATAATAAATCGCTGAATAATCAAATTAAAATTTTACGCGTGCAATTAAAATCTCTGGGCGGACAAATTTACAAAATTATGTCTTACTGAGCCTTTTAATAATTGACATTGACTACAAAAAGTTTTGTTTAGCGAAAATATTATTGAAATGTATGAATTTTCTAAATGATTATACTTACAATTTGGCAAGCAAACTGCCGGGCAAGAGGGGTTCCTGGTGAAGTCTTTTAAGCTCCTCGGACATAACGAGTCTCGGATGTACACTTTTGGCATTCTCGAGTCCAGTTGGATCATTCTCAATATCGAGGTCTATAGAAATTTCGTCATTGCTCGTGCTGCAACAAGGCTGAGGTTCTCTCAAATCAGAGCTCGTTCCGGCCGAATTTTCACTGTAATTGCTGCTTATATGCATGTCTTGAAAATGAGCTGCCATCTTTTCTTCTGTTATAAACTGCTTTGCTCGATTACTGAAAATTAAAATATAAATTTTATCGTCAAATTGTTTATTTATCCAAAAAAATTTAATATTTTTTTTACATTTACAATGTGGATAATTTGTTCTAACGTATTACCAGTTATTATTATGCACTGTACTCAGCATTTTATTTAAAAAACATTATCATTATCATCATTTTGAATCAAACATATTTTGCTCGGAAAATATATTGAAGATAAAGTTGCCACTCATCCCGTTTCTTTTACGTTTTTTGAGTCAAATTTTGAACAAGTTATAACTACGAGACAAAAAGGAAATTTTTTTTTTAGATCGAAACGCTATTTGGTTGTTTGAGCTCTGTTTCAAATATTAAACTTACACCCCTACAACGGGGTTGAAAATGACCTCAATTTTTTAGTAAAAACTTCTTTTTTGCGTTTTTTCAAAACTGTTTCGTTTTATAGAATTTTCATTATCAAATGTTGACAAAATGTGACTGTACCATAAACTATTCTCTTTGTTATCGAAATATGAAGAAAATTGTGTATAATTAAACTTTATTATTGCATTTAAACATTTTATGTAAAACAGAAGAGTGGGGTCGTTTTCGACCCCGTTGTAGAGTTTCAGTTCGGAAAAATACATTGTAGGGATCCAGGGTTAAGTTTTTTCTCTCATTTTTTGTGAACGAAAACATTTGATTTTCAAAAGCAACGAATCTATTTACAATTTAAAGTTTTTGTTCTAACGAAATGAAAGCTATAAGATTAGCACGAAAAGGTAGTAAAGATGTGGGAGGAATTGTAAGTAAAAAAAGAAAATATATGAACTTACGTTTCGACAGGTTCGTTAATCTGATGTTTCCTTTTCATGTGGAGAGATTTTGGGAAGCTAATTTGAGGTCTTTCTCCAGTAAAGCGAACCAGCTGAGACTGTTGAAGGCTGGGAATGCTCCAAGGCATCATCATAGGTGGAACTTGTGGCATTTGTGGCCATGGGCCATTCTGATGCGGAGTATTTTGTTGTCCCATCATATGTTGAAAAATGGATTGCGGTGTGTGTAAATGAGCACCGCCCATTGCATTCTGGGCTGGAGGATGATTTATTTGGTACTGTGTCGGAATTTCCATTCTAATACCAATAATATATAGAATTATTAATTACAAAATAACTACTTGAGACTTTTTCTACACGTAACAAGAACGATGAGAAAAATAAAGAAATTTGTTGCAGAAATGTTGTCAGTTATAACAATAAAATAGACAAAATTTTCACCGATTCTCGTCGCCGCATAACGATCGAGTCATATATGTTTCAAATTTTTCCTGCTTTATTTAATTTTATACTACGATAAGTCCAACAGTGTGATATATATCCGCATAATTGATTTCCGAAAGGTTGCCAGTAATTGTAAATATTGATAAAAAAAGCCCACATATATATAAGAAAAGTTTACTCACCAGACGCTAACCTTTCGCTCGACACTCGTCGTCACTGTGTAAAATATCTATAGATATATATCGCTGCCGCTATTGTATGTGATATTTATGCACATATATATAATATGCTTTTTCAATCATAAAACGTCTACAGCTAGCTCGAACCCTAATAATATGATATGATTCGTAATATTTGACAGCACAAATGATTCTTTGTTCCTGATGTTCAAACTTGACCAAACTCGAAATCTTTAATATCCCTTTTGAAGTAAAAAAAACAACAATACCGACGGCACTGCACCGATGGTCCACGCATATGTAGTAATTATTACTATTTAGATCAAGGATGGATCGGATCGTGGTGGCTAGCTGCGCGCAGACGACCGACTGAAGTGTGCCGAATTCCAAGCTATCACTGTGAACTGGTTGCAACGAGAACGTTCATGAAACAATTCATCAGTGTGTATGATAGTTTTTTTACTACCATTTGCCAGAATATTCTCGACACTTCTCGAGGACCCAATAATAAATAAGAACAAGTGGGGTCTTTTTGCTACATGGATCCAACATTCTTTTAGGAGGTGGGCTACGCGTGAGGTTGAAAACCAAATTGCACACGAGTGATCGGATTGTTCGAACGATATTCTTTCTTCGATTCCAAAGCCGCCACGTTCGAAATTTCCGGTTCGTTCGGATTGATTGTATATCACTCAAAAAAAGACGTACAGTTTTTTTTCAAAAAGCATTTTGACGCTTGAATCTTCTAGTTTTTGATACTTCGTGTAAAAAAATTTAAGTTTCCTGAAAGAGCAGTTCTTTTTCAATACTTTGGAAAAAAAGGAATCGATTTTTTTTTTAACAAGTGTGCATGGGATACACAATTTTTTTTTTGACAAATCCGTTTCGGCATGTTTGATAACATTCCTTTAGCGTCAAATGATTTTTTTTAGTTACCATGTGATTTTTTACACAGTTACAGGCAGCCAGAGCAAAAAGCGCGTGTTTCACACTTTGAACGACTGTAAATAAGGAATCTAAGTCGTATAGAAAGCATAAGATGCTCTTCAATGGCCTTTCGAGGCTTATTTCATAAAATTTTTTTTCTCACTATGTAATATCTTTTTCGAATATAACTAAAAAGAGCACATTTTCAATGTTACATGAAACGTAATTGCCCTCTGCAAAAAAACAAAACCATTCGAATCTCTGTTTTTTTTAACTTCAAAATATTCATAAAAAGTGTGTAGAATCGCAAGCCATCAAGATTTTTTTTTTCTACAGGCCCTCGCCTATCAAATATTGGCATTTCTGCTAAAATCATCGAAAATTACCTGTTTTGCATCCAGATAATATTTCTTGCAACTTTTTCATTATGACTGCATGAAATTTTCGATTCTGCCTCATACGAATATACGACCGTCGGCAAATTATATTGAATATATAATCGACATGTGCTGAAAAATGGTTGAAAAAAAAATAGAATTGGTAATTTGATTTTTCATTTGTGTGAAAAAAAAAGCTTTAATACATCTGTAACAATGAAAATTTCAATTTATAAAAAATTCCGTCGGGACAGATATGTAGTTGTAAGCAAACATCACTAATAGCCAATTTTTTCAAATATTTCAAATACTGAAAAACGAATGGCCTTGAAGAAAAATAAAAAACACAATTTGCAGCACTTTTTTTCTCAGGGACAGTTCATTAATTTTTTTATGTTGGTATTCTCTCATTCTCACAAATATGTTTCTTATTTTATATTTTATCTTTTCATGCAAGCGTAATTATAGTTATGAATCTCATCGAATCCATATTTTTAAACTGAATCAATTGATGTAAAAACAATATCGAATCAACCTCATATTCCTGTGCAATTTGATAGGAGTACAGGCAGGGCAAAAAGGACTGTGAACAATCGGTTTATGTTTTTTTTCGTATATTACGATTGCTTTGTATTGTTTTTTTCGTTCTCTCCTTCTCTTTCCCTTATAATTTTTATACTCTTATACAACTTATTTTATAATAAATTGCAAAATTCATATAGATATATGCTTAGATATTTAAATCGCTAAAACTCAGTGGCTCTTTTATTGATTCTCTCTCAATTATGATTTTCATTATTGAAATTATAAACTGCGCGATTATTTCTTCCAAGAATTATTAGACAAAAAATTGACCTGTGATGTAATGGTTTTTTCACCTTTTCACGAACTCAAACAAAGGTCATTAACGGTTCATTATACTTAATTACTGATTATTTAACGCAATTAATGCGATCCAGGAAAGCCAAAAGATTTGGTAAATTTGGAGAATAATTTGTGGAACATTCGCAAACATTAACCGATGGCAATTAATGGCGCATACAGAACTAGAATATGTGTTTGGAAAAATAGAAAAACAAAACGGTGAATATGAATTCAATATTGGTTAATTTGCATTCATTTTCGGCGGAATAAATTTTTCTCAATGATTCGATTGAATAACCAATTATATCGAGACAAATCGAAATTGGTATGAACAAAGATTTTAACAAACAATATGTTTGTACATTAACTATAATCGAATTATTCATTCGCTACTGGTTAATGCATATTGATAAAAAAAAAATTCTGAGAACAATTCAACGCGTATTAAATTCGACCGGATCGCAATAATTATCTCAATATATTTATACGTTTACGTTAATAATTATTTGTATCACTTGTCCAAATTAATTTCACACGATCATTCAGCAAAGTTTGCGCATATTTAAAAAACGTATCGAGTCTTTTGGTTGTCCGTTTCAGTCCTTTTTTCAGTGTGTTTATTAAAAAAATGCAGTGAATGATTCGAAATGATACTTTCGGCCGCGAGGAACTTCGATCGATCTCCTGATTTTTAATTGATCGTAAAGGTTTTTCCTTTCTTTCTCCGTTTTCTATTTTTCTGTCGTATTGGTTTCGAACTTCCATTGACTTTCCACTTAATGCGGCAGATTAAAATGCGCGTTAATGGACTGCATTCGCAGCGGGGTTTTCCATCGTCTTCGTTGTCTCGATCCGCTGAGACACGAACGATCACGAGAGAAACGGTACAACTAAATCCTCTTTGTGCTCAACCTTCACTTCACCCAATGCCGCTACCGCTTCTTTCATCATTTTTGTTATCTGTCATGTACATAATAATAAATGAATTATACCCTTTGAATCGTCCGACAATCAAATATTTTAATTTACCCTATCATTTATTTTTCTCACCAATTCATAATCTTCGTGGGGAATAGGTTCAGCCGCAAGAATTTTTTCCGGGGCGGGTATGTCTTTGAGGAGGCAATATTTACCCACTGGGACTTTGACGCCGCAGGATTCGATTCTTTTGGAATAAGCTCTCGATCTATCCATGTATTCGTGTTGTTCCAAATTATGAGAATCCAAAGCTCCCACATCGATCACGTTTCTGCAACAAACGTACAATACCATCCTTTCATGATAGACCAATATTCTTTTCATTTTTGCATACGAAAAAACACGGTACTCTTCGAGATCGTCGGAGGAAAAAAAAGTCAAAAAGAATCAGTTCGTTCCACAATTAACTCACGCAGCTGTCTCGTGCAATATTCTGTTAAGAGCGCTCTGTTCGTCCGTCTTCTTTGGCACTGAACTCGCGTATTGATTAACATAATCGTCGCTAGGAAAACAAACAGAAATAAATAAAAATGAAAATGATAAACTATTTGGTGTAAACGAAAGAGAAATTACTGTTGTTTTATTTAAAAAAAAATTATAACATCCGAGTAATGTTAATCGGAGATAAACTTACCTGTGGACTCGTGGTATATTTGTATTGTTACTGACTGGGTCGACTAATAAATGTGTTCTTTCGTTTGCCTCGCCACCCTGAAATATGTTTCATTTTTGAGAATACATTAGATATTTGCTTGCATCTTATATTTTTTTTTTTTCAATTGAATTTGGTCTCTCAATCAATTCTGAATAGTCAACTGAATTTTAATTCGATATCAAGAATTGTATCAAATCTTTCGAATATTACTATAATCGCAGTCTAAAAAGATTCAATTATGTCTGAAAGGTTCTAAAAATATAAAAGAAAAATGGTATAGGATGAGAATTTAAAGAAAAGTATACGCAAGTTCTATGAATAATAAAATCGCATACAAAAGTTTATCATTGCAGCAGATCTCTTAGAACAGTGATTAAGGAACAATGTTCGAAATCGAACAGATTTACTGGAGTATAAAAGAAAATTGAAAGGAAATTGTTTGGAAAGCATTATAGGGAAGGCATCATTGTCGGTTATTTGTGCTCAAAGTTGCGCGAAACGTAAATAATCTATTGCCCATTCGTCACCGTCTCTGCGCGCAGATAAACTTGGTAAAAACAAAAAAGAATAAGGAATAATCACAGAGAGCGAACGATGATGCACGGTATAATAATAGTTCGCTGATTGTACAAAACCTGAGGTCCGCTGTCTTCCTTGCAAAAACTGTAGCAGCAGCCCATATTTTCGACAAAAATGAAAAATGATTAGATCGAGTCTCCAAAATGAGGACGACAACCGAAGGAAAAAGATTAAATTTTTAACTTGTCAAAAAACTGATGTTCATTTTCGTGTTATTTTTCTCTGTACTCTATGGCATAAACCAGTATAAACGGTGTATGCAAGGAGACTAGAGAGAAGGAGTGAAGACACAGCGTGCTTCTAAAATGTACACGAAATCCCGGCCTGAAGCGGCGGCGCTGTATCGGTAAAGATCATATTAGATCAGACATACTGTTACTACTTATTTCCTAACCTTGATTTGTCGAAATACGTGCAGTGTCCATGTTTACGTCAGGGAGTTTACGTGTACAAAAATTTTTTTTTATTAATGTACTGTGCTTCGATCTTGGAAGGAAATGAAATGTTGCAAAATTTAACCTTTCCACACACAACACGAAACCACGCACTGAAGACAATAAATAATCTTTCCTGTTCAATATACTGGGATTTGGGTTAGAGGCTTTTTTCTATTGCGCAAGCGCGGAACGGTCACTTTCACCGTGTGGACTAATTTTATTACTATACGTGTAGAATCTTTACACCTGGTGGCAGAGCTAAGAACTAATTCAAGCCGAGGTTTTGAGGACGCCGTTACTACTTATTTTCCTATGCTGTGTCCACTCCTCTCTATTCTTCTTGGGTGTATGTATGAATGTATGAATCGGCCGGTTTAGTATACTTAGCAGATGAATTTGATAATTCTCTTCTTTTATTGTTGCTATGGTTTGCAAATCGTTTTCGCAAGTTTTCGAAACTATTATGATAGTTTTCGAAAAAATAGTTTACTAATAATTAATGAAAATTTATTGGTATATAGTTAGCAGAACTTAATTTCAAATATCGTTTTTTTTTAACAATCAGAAATTATTTGGCAAACCAATAAGTAATGTTAGAATAGTTTACGAAGTGATTGTTTTATCGTAATGATTGAATTATCAATCTATCATACTGTGATCAAAGAGCTCCGCATGCCTAGGGATTTTCCTTGGAATTTACTAGGGTATACCACCTCAACTCTCATTGGAGACGTCGTAATGTATTCATCAAAATTTACGCAAAATAACGTGGATAAGTGAAAAACGTTCTGTGGAACGGTGTCACGACGGAATATTCTTTAGCACAATATCCGCAGTCAAAATATCCGCGGTCAAAATATCCGCCAAAAAAAAATATTCTGATTTAAAAAATTGCAACCCAATTTCAACTACTATTTCCTACCTACCTACTATTTCCTACACCTACTATTACCACATGTCCTACTAATCCCACATGTCCAACGGTTCAAAAAACAACCCCGAGATGACCCAAACCCCGGTCTTAGATCGCGACCTAAACCCACCCTACTATATCCACATGTCGAAACACGATTAAAAAAACAACTCTGAGATGACCCAAACCCACCCTACTATTTCCACATGTCCAACGATTCAAAAAACAACCCCGAGATGTCCCAAACCCACCCTACTAGTTCCACATATCCAACGATTCAAAAAACAACCCCGAGATGACCCAACCCACCCTTCGTGTGCATTAAGATTACCATGGTGCGCAGTCACCGTGCCGTCACCGTGCCGCGAACTGTCTATCAGAGGGTAGTAGGTAGGTAGGAAATAGTAGTTCAAATGGGGTTGCAATTTTTTAAATCGGAATATTTCTTTTTGGCGAATATTTTGACCGCGGATATTTTAACCGCGGATATTTTGACTGCGGATATTTTCACAGCGGATATTTTGAGCGCGTATATTCTCTGTCAAAGAACATTCCGTCGTGACACCGTTCCACAATACATTTTTCACTTATCCACGTTATTTTGCGTAAATTTTGATGAACATAAAACGACGTCTCCGCACAAAATTATGTTATTGTCGATATAGCTCCGAATAATTGATAGGTTATGACCACAGCACACTCCCCCACGCGATCAGCGATATCCAATGAGAGTTGAGGTACACCCTAGCAAATCCGAAGGAAAATCCCTAGGCATACGGAGCTCTTTTACCATGATAGATTGATAGTAATTCAATCATTATGATAAAACAATCACTTCGTAAACTATTCTAACATTACTTATGTGTTTGCCAAATCATTTCTGATTTAAAAAAAAAAAAAAACGATATTTGAAATGCAGTTTTGCTAACTATACACCAATAAATTTTTATTAATTATTATTAAACTATTATTTCGAAAACTATCATAATAGCTTCAATAGCTTGCGAAAACGATTTCCAAACCATAGCAACAATAAAAAACGATATTTGAAATTAAGTTCTGCTAACTATTGGCTGGGTGCACGTACATATACTACTTTAAAAATAAGTGTGTATTGCGTATACGTTAAGCCTGAAAAAATGCGGAGCATGATTTTAGGTGGCGCTGACAGTATGCATGAATATGTAACACACTGATAATTGAATAGTATTAGTATTTTCGTGCACCCTGCCAATACACCAATAAATTTGTATTAATTATTAGTAAAATATTATTTCGAAAACTATCATAATAGCTTCGATAGCTTGCGAAAACGATTTCCAAACCATAGCAACAATAAAAAACGATATTTGAAATTAAATTCTGCTAACTATATACCAATAAATTTTTATTAATTATTAGTAAACTATTTTTTCGAAAACTATGATAATAGTTTCGAAAACTTGCAAAAACGATTTGCAAACCATAGCAACAATAAAAAACGATATTTGAAATTAAGTTCTGCTAACTACATACCAATAAATTTTTATTAATTATTAGTAAACTATTTGTTTCAAAAACTATCATAATAGTTTCGAAAACTTGCGAAAATGATTTGCAAACCATAGCAACAATAAAATCTCTCAAAAAAGAGAATTATCAAATTCATCTGCTAAGTATACCGAACCTACGCGGCGAGCGGCAGCGACGTTATCACGGAAACGTATGGTATGTCCCTCTGGCGTCAACCTCGTAAGTGAGGTTCTAGGGTGTTAGTTGGAGATGATCCATCATCCTCCATCATTCATATCTCATCCTATTATCATGACCAGGGAGACTAGAGTAAAGGAGTGGACACAGCGTGCTTTAGAAATGTACACGAAATCCCGGCCTGAAGCGGCGGCGCTGTATCGGTGCAAATCCTATTAGATCAGACATACTGTTACTACTTATTTCCTAACCTCGATTTTTCAAAATACGTGCAATGTCTATGTTTACGTCAGGGAGTTTACGCGTACAAAAATTTTTTTTTATTAATGTACTGAGCTTCGATCTTGGAAGGAAATGAAATGTAAACATTTGATATTGTTTTATTCTACCAGACCCATCAGTACAATTTTTTTTTTTATCATTGATTTTGTGAATACTGGAAATAAAGTTTTTATCTGGCTCAATGGCACATTTCCGTTTTTATTTCATAAATACTGATGACATTAAATTTTTTTTATTCAGCATAAAAACGACGCGGGTATCAGAAAACACCACATGAAAAAATCTGCCAACCTTGAAAGGTGGTCGGAATTCTGGATCAATGCATGTAACAATCTGAGATTGTGACACAAAATGTTTGCAAAATTTAACCGTTTCACAAATGAGACGAAACCACGCACCGAAGACAATAAATAGTCTGTTTTTTTAACCTCCAATATCCTGTCCAATGTACTGGGATTTGGGTTAGAGACTTTTTTCTATTGCCCAAGTGCGAAACGGTCACTTTCACCGTGTGGACTAATTTTATTACTATACGTGTAGGATCTGTACACCTGGTGGCACAGCTAAGAACTAATTCAAGACCGGATTTTGAGGACGCCGTTACTACTTATTTTCCTATGCTGTGTCCACTCCTTCTCTCTAGTCTCCCTGATCATGACGTTGTCGTGTCGTCGTCGTCCCCCCCAGCCGCCGCCAAGAGAGCTTGTTTCGTCCGTTGCTGTTGCAGAGTTTTAAATCAGTAATTAAAAGGATAAAAAATAACATTATAATAGACGATGACAAGTCGGTACATCGGTAGACTTTTGTTGCCAAAGAGATACAACAAGTGTGCGGGTAGTTGTGAATTTCCTCAGAATTATTCGCGAATAGCGGAAGCGGGGGCGAGGGAATCCCAGGGGAAACGGGCTAAAGTACAGGTTAGAGAGAGCTATTTTTTTTTTCCGAAACTACAATTCGGAAGGTTAACAACAATGGCCGAACGCAAGTTATTCGTCTCAATCAACGTATCATATGTATGACGGAAAAAAATCATTTACACCGTCGAAATTCTTAAAGAAATATAAAAATGGATATGTATATAGTACGGTATTGGTGATTTCTGTCGGGTTTTTATTAATTCGCTAAATTTTCGTTTGTTTTTGGCAGGGATGGGTACGAGCGATAAGAAAAATGAAGGAAAATATCTTTCTTGATGTCGATGATGGTTCTTCCTCGCAGTATTTGCAAATTGTCATAAAAAAAGATGATAAACCAAAAGATTTGAGTTTTGGAAGTAGCGTGAGCGTCGAGGGAGAATTAACTTTCGCGCCGAACGGACGAGCCGAGTTGCAGGCAGAAAAAATTCAACTTTTGGGCAAATGCATTTTGGACGAGGGCTATCCCTTTGCTCCTAGAATCAAATATTCCATCGACTACGTGCGCCAATATTTACATCTCAGAGCGAGGACGCGATATTTCTCAAGTGTAATGCGACTCAGAGATTTGGCTACTACTTCTATAGGGGAACATATGAGATCACGAAATTTTATCAACGTCCACACGCCTATTTTGACCTCCAATGACTGTGAAGGAGCTGGCGAAGTTTTTAACGTCAGAGCCGAATCCATAGAATTGTTAAAAACTATGCGCAAGGAAAATACTAACTTAGAAGATGCTTATTTCAATGGTAAAGTCTTTCTCACAGTTTCTGCGCAGCTTCACTTGGAAACCATGGCAAGGTGAATCTTATGCCAGGATAATCAAATTTTTTGTTGCTCAATTCTCTTGCTCCAAAGAGATGGAAATTTTGATAAATAGAATCGATTTTTCATGCGACTAAAATTTCTTATACCAAAAAAAGTAATGGTTGGAGAACCATATTCTTAAACTCAATTCCCATTATGCTTTCAATTACATATCCACGAATATATGAAAACTTTGAAAATTTCTATCACCATAAATAAATGGACACCCATATAAATTAAATTTTCTTTTTTTTACCGTACAAAAGTGGTTCATGCAACAAGTTTATTTACATTGTCCAGTGAAAGAGAAAGAAAGCAAATCTCATTGTTTTAACATCCCCTCAATTTTTGTCTCATTCCGATATGTTTTGTTTTTTTATCTCCTTTTCAGAGCTCTCTCGAAAGTTTATACATTTGGTCCGACATTTCGAGCCGAAAATTCGAAATCACGATTGCATCTGAGTGAGTTTTACATGATGGAAGCGGAAATGGCTTTCGCGAGAGATATCGATGAGATAATGCTCGAAGTGGAGTTGCTGATGAAATCGATGACGAGATATTTGCTCGATAAAGGTGAAGGGGATATGCGGTCGATCGGCGCTCCAGTGCCATCTTGGCTCGAGTCTAATTTCGGTGTTATTGATTACGACGAGGCGATCGCGATACTTGAAAAAAATTCGGATCGTCTGACGATTTCGGTTCGCCATGACGAAGGTCTTTCCAAAGAGCACGAACTATTTCTTGTTAAACATAACAATGGCATTCCTATTTTTATCATTAATTGGCCCAAGGAGATGAAACCGTTCTATATGAAAACTTGTCCGAACGATTCGTCAAAGGTATTTATATCGCTAATGTTGAGTCATATTCATTTAATTCTTGAAAATTCGACTAAAATCATAACATTTATAAATTTGAATAATCATAAAATATTGCAATGTAATTCGCAAATAGTAGTTACGTCTTTAATTTACATGTTAAAATTTTTACATGTTACATGTTAAAATAGAAAATTGTGGGGGCCATTGAGGCGGCGGCGTATTAACGTCGCGTTTTTAGCGGAAGTTATTTGTACTAAAATAATTTGTGCCAAGCGTGCTGAGAGAAAACCTTTTTCAAGGTCGCCGCGATCGATCTTTTGGTGCCGGAGGTTGGTGAGCTGTTCGGGGGTAGTCTGAGGGAGGACGATTACGATGTATTAAAGGAAAATTTGCCATCCGACTTGAATCTCAACTGGTATCTCGAGCTCCGTAAATTCGGAAACGTGCCGACCGGCGGCTTCGGAATGGGTTTCGAAAGATTTTTGCAATGCGTGCTGGGAACACCAAACATCAAAGATGTCATACCTTTTCCCCGATGGCCGCACAATTGCACTCTATGAATAAACTTTTCAGGTCTTTGTGTTGTGATTTTACCCTTTTGGCCGAAAAGCTGAACGAAAAAAAACCAAAAACAGAACAAAATCCTGGCCATCAAAACGGTCGACCCGAAAATGAACAAGAATGAGTTGTCGTTTTGTGTCGACGAGTAACTTCGCTCTGTGAAAATTCGAAGGGTGAAATTAAACGCAGGCGACTAGACGAAAACAAAAAAAAGATGCTTTTACAGGTCATCGAGGAGAAGCTGAATTTTCAATGTGATGTAACATCGAGGTTCTTATTGTCCACGGATCTAGCCTGAGATTTGTAACAATTATTCGAATGATTTTCCTTTGGATTGCCTTAATGAGATTGAAGGGAACAGGGAAAGGAAAAGAAGCACTCGTTCTTTATTTTTTTTTTTTATTTTTATTTTATTCGCATAATCCATCGAAGCTCCAAACTAAACTACTTGGATGAACTTTTTTTCCCATCGATTACCGTGGTATTTAATTCGAATAACTGGCATTTGTTGCTTTCATATCCAAGTGTATCCTGGACGAGTTCTCGAGCCTGCCGGTTCCTCATTTTCTTTGTTTCGCCGTTCATGCAATGTTGGTTTATTTCTTTCATTAAAGTTGATACAGGTCTCTAAATTATTACTAGAAAGGTTAGCGAGTATTGGGTTTGATAAACCGATGACCAATGAAAGCCAAAAACTCCCGAGTGATCAACAATTATTTTTTTCTTTTCTTTTTTCGTACAACAAAATAATTTTATCATCGAATTCCTTCACGAAAAATTTGAATCGCTCAAACATTTCGTTTTTCACTTGAAATTATCGCCCACGATAATTAGTTTTATGTACAATACAATTGATAATCGTATATCACACATTTTGTACATATTCAACGACGGAATGAAAAAAAAAAAAAAAAAAATCCGCTCGCACATCGTAACAACGTTTTTTTCGTTCAATTTCACACATCCGCAGCAAACAAAGAAAACCCGTGTAAAAACTAAAAAAAAGCATACGAAATAATGTTTTTTTTTTTTTTTCATACCGCTCACAAAGTACAAATGGTAAGAAATATTCTCTTTTTTCTTTTCATTCGTTCACAAGTTTTTGTGCATGTAAGAATTGCTGCGTCTCAGGATTAAAATTTATCCCGGAGTTGCGCGCAATACTACGAGGAATGGTATTCACCGTGTTTACATTTTTCTTTCAACTCTGAGATTACGTCGACGAGATTAATACTAAATATTTACAGTTTCGACGACCTTTGATCGGTTTCTTTGTCCCCGACTCGTTCTTCACACTCGTGCATAACATTTATACGGGCGCGCTAAAGTTCCATTTTTCCAAACTGGACTGTCCAAGAAAAGAAACAACCGGAGGCAAAATATATAATAAAATTAAAAAATAGTAGCTTGTACGGCGTGATGAGAATGATCTGACCGAAACTTTCAGTGTGAGCCAGAATTCGCACGATTTTTTCTTGCACTTTCTTTCCGAAAGAAAATTGAGCCAAAATTATTTTTTTTCTTCACTATTTCGCACAAAGCGTAAAATGTCAAACGATAAACTTACCAAGTTCAACCCGTGATATAAATATAATGTAATAATGGGGTTGTGAATCACACAATACGATTTCATTTTTCTTACATCATACCGTACGAGCTTTACATTTTCTGATAATTAAATCCGGTCTTTTAGTTGAATCATTTTTATTCCGTTTTTTACGCAAATTCAAAGCTCGTGAGTTTAAATAATTACGGAACAAACCAGAGCCGATCGTCAATCACGCTCTAAAATACTCCGGGTGCATGTTCATTTCGAACACGGCAGTTGGTTGCTTTTTTTGTCTCTAGCTCGTGGGATTTTTCTTGTCCCACGTTTTTATTATTTTTATTTTGATATTTACATAATTGAACACAGCCCCGAGAGCTCGTGTCCTTTTTCGACCAGTGGCAAATTCGACAGTTTCCTACCTTGAAGCGCGGGCTTTAAAGAGGCCGCAACAAGCGGCGTCGTAGTTTCTTCCGGTGCACTTTCCGTAATCGATTTTTCCTTTGGTTTCTCCTTTGATTCATCCGGCTCTTTCGCGGTCAACGGCTTCGTTATGTTGATCTTAATCCTCGACGGAGCTGGCGGAATTGTTGTTGTCGTCGAGTCCAACTCCACGTTACCATCTATTGAACTTTTCACAGCCGTATGGGTTGTGTCCACGACCGCTGACTCAGCCAACGTACTCTCCTCGTGATCTATCGAATCATTTTTTTCCATATTACAACTTGTCGAATCGCGACTGCATTTTTTTTTCTTAACATCTCATCAATTTTCCAATCTTCAATTGCTTTTTTTTTCTCTAGCTAATTTAAACAACTGAGAATACATGAGATTAAAAGTACATAATCTTTGATTCATTTTTTATGTTTCTGCGTATCCTTGCGAGCTTTTACCAGCCCATCCCATCACTTAAAACCCACTTTTGCCCCATTTTACTAACTTCCATGTTCCTGTAAGACCCCCCCCCCCCCCCCCGACAGCGTTGCCCACAACCATTCACCGAGTTTCAGTTGGTTAGCACCATTCAAAACTCAGAAAAACTGGCTACGCGGTCACCCAGCCAAGTACTAGTCTTGCCCGAGGCTGCTCAACTTGGGAGATCGTCAGTGCCACGGACCAACCGCGTATCCATTGCTGTCGATTTATAATTAACAATACTATAATTATAATTAGAAAATGTTGATGATTTCATACACCGCGTTTAAGGATGAAATTGAGACTAGTTTAATTTTTCTTCTTTTTTGTTGTAAAAAATATAAGAATCAATTAAAGGTATTATTATCTTAATAGTACACATTTTCATCTTATTAATATGTTAAAAATCATATAAATATGAATAATATCATCATAAAAAATAAAAGGTGTAACTATTTTGCATTAAACGAGTTTTTAATATGATAAAAATAAGCCAAATTATCAACACTATTATGATTATGTTTTTTTCCCATATTCTTGATGCTCATAATTAATGAGTATTATGATAATACCACACACACACACGGGAGAAAAAAGTAATAATAGAAAATAATAAAAAATAAATGAAAAATAATAATTTTATGGAATAAATGTTGGACAATTAATAAATACAAATAATAATACAATTAATAAAATAATAATGGAAAACCTCACCAGGTTCAGGATCAGTAGGTTCTTGTTTAATCTCGACGTTGCCAAACTGGAAGCCATTCTCACCTTCCTGAGGTTCCTCACTCTCGATCGGATCGATCGGCTCCTCTTTGATTTTAATATTTTCAAGATTATTGAGAAGCGCTTTATCACCACCTTCCAATTTGTCCTCCTCGATATCCTTGTCCTCCCCTTCCATTTTATCGGTCTCTTCGGTAGGTTTCTCTGATTCCTCCGTTTTCTCTGTTTCGTCTACGCTCTTGACGGTCAAATTTTCGTCGCTCGTATTATTCTCTAGGCTTCCATCAGCGATATTTTTGTCCTCAAGTATTTTCTCATCGGGTGTTTCCTGAGTGGTCTCTTCTTCCTTGTCGGTTTCGCTTTCAAGAGCTTTCGACTCCTCTGGTATGGTGGTTTCGTCAGTAGCTTCTTTTTTCTCTTCTTCGAGAAGCGCCAGAGCCGACTTTTCGAGCGATCTCTGCAAAATAACCCCACCGATGAGAGAACGTTTTTTTCTATTCGTATTTGCGAGTAACGCAAATTGCTCAATTTCTTTCTACGCCAAGGCAAATAATAATGCTTGGAAAAAAAAAAGAAAAAACGTAATCTACGGAGAGCAATTTTAGTCTATCGAAGATTATATAGTTATAAATAAGCACGTACCAACAAACATTTCTCCTATAGATATAAGTTTTTTTGCGTTAATGTGACAGAAAAAAGGGGAACACATCATTAATTAATAATATACAAGCATTTTAGTAAGAACGGGCAGGAGGACGAGGATAATTGCAAAAAAATCATATCCAATTATATTTGTGTTGTAGTATCACGAGCTTTACCTTGTGATCTTCGAAGCACATGGGGTGATAATTTTTTTCGTCGTGCATAACCGTAGGCCTCAAATGCCATTCCTCCTTTTCCTCGTTGTAAAATTGCTCGAAAACGTCGTGACAGACTTGACAACGCGAATTTTCGTCAGAGCCGGTTGGAACACTAGGTTGGTTCGTTTCTTGGGGCGAGTCTTCTGTTGCGGTTCCTTCAGTCTCTGCCGTCTGTTTTTCCGTTTCGAACCAACTTTGAGCTAAATAACAACAATCACATTTAATTAAAATATTAATATTTATCCAACGACTCACATTCGAACCATCAAATTGTATTTCAATCAGATCTCTAATATTAGCAGTTACAGTAATACATAAAATAATATTTTTCGAGAAATTCTAAAGAGATCTATGTTTATTCGTAATCAAAGTGAAGTTTCTCTGTCAAATAGAACATCAGGGGCATATATTTTTGTGTATTGTTATGTTTGAAACGAAAGAAAAACTATTACTCACCTCTGTCCTCTAGATCTTCGATCTCTTCGAACTGAATCCAATCACTGACGTCATAATACCACGGTCTTGAGTGTGCCTTTCTCGCAGAGTCTCTTTCCCGTCTGTTTTGCCGGAAATGCCAATCGAGATGATGACTGTAACGCGTGGCTAGTTCAGGGGCAAACCGAGCACCGCAAGAACTGCACTGTATACCACTGTACAGCGCCGAGGCGATTGCTGGTTGTTTACTGTAATGTAACAAAAATGAAATAAATATTATTTCTTTCCTCAAAATGGCTACTCTCTCGAATCCTAGTTGAAAAATTGAAATATATTTTAAAACTGCTATTCCCGTAGACCGCGATACTCATTAGCTGCTTCATTAAACTCCCTAATAAATGAAAAAAATAATAATTATTATTTTCCACTTACACTTTGAGGGTTTCCGGTTTATCGAACGAGACCGGAAGTATGGCCGGTTCTTTTTTCTCCTCCTCGTCCTGTTTTCTCTGTCCTGTAATATTTGGAACGATTCCAGTTTCGACGAGTCTCTGGAAGAGCTCGTTCATATTGAGCGGTAAAGTTAGGACCGGTGGTGCCGGTGTTGTCGTCGCCTCGGTTATTTCAGCCTTGTAAGGCACAGTAGAGGTTGGGGAAACAGCCGGCGGTGCAAGCGTCGAGGGCAAAGTGTTGACTTGTAAATCTGCGAAAATTCATTAATTATATGTATTTTTTGTAAATTATTAAACCCACGAAAACAGGTGTAAAATGAGTTTTAACGAAAAGCTGAACTTGTTATTAATTACCGGAATTAATTCCAGGAGTGGTCAATTCGGAGCTGTCTTGTGAGGTCGAATCATGCTCGACGCTCTGAGTGCTTGGAACAGTCGTTGGCGCCGTGGTTTCCTGGATCATCTCTTGGGAATATTCCTTGGGCGGTTCTCCTCGCATTCCGAGAATTTTCACATATCCGGGACGTATACCAGGGGGCAATACGGTAAATCGGAAAAAGTGTTTCTTTCCACGCACGATAATTGACGTTGGTAAACCACCGAATACCACTTTGAATGGTCGACCGTTGAGCAAAACTCTCTCGAGACAATCGATAAATTCCAATATTTGTGGCTTGCCGTCGATCTCGAAACTTTAGAAAGATTTAGAAAAAAATTAAAAACAAAGTCCAAAAAAACGTGAAATAGGAAAAAAGATTTTTTTTTTGTAGTTGAATTTGATCTATACTTGTTTTATTATTATTAGATATAAAAAAAGGGTTCTCATGAAAAATATTCGTAATTGGGTATTACTCACATTTGCGGTTTCGAATCGACGAAAACTGGGACCAATTCTCTCGCGTCCAAAATCAAATGAACTTTCCCGACGACAAGATCAGTTCGCTTCATACTTCCAATTTTCACCTGGGGTGGTGGACCTTCCAACTTGACACTCACTTTTTTGTTACCCAGATCCACCTTTATCGGCAAACCACCGAAATAACACTCGTACCATCGATCGTCTATATACAATTCTCTCGAAGGTCCGCCCAATCGAATTCTAACGAGAAAAGAGGACATCGACTCATCATTTTCTAATTATATTCAAAGCATCGAGTTTGGTCTATCGATTATTTGGCAAATTGTGAGGATTTTTTTGTTAATTCGGAAATACTTGAAAAATTATTTCTGAACAATGAGACTAATTAAAATAATATATTTCATGAGCAAATTGTATTTTTACCTGTGAACTTGGCCCTCGAACATGAACTCTTTGTAAGGTTCGTTGAAGGCGCATAAAATGGTTTCTTTGTCGTCGATGAGAACTCGTCGGGTGCCATCTTGAAAACCAATTTCTCTAGGATCGTCAACTTTCATGAAAACAATGCCGGTCTGTTCGTAGTATCGAATTTCTCTAGGTTCACCATCGATCTCGATCGATTTCATGCGGTCATTGGCGATTGCTTCGAGTTGTTTCGAATCGGGTAAGGGCAATTCGCGACTGTTCTGTCTGAGAAGGTTCGAAGAATCTTGGCTGTCCTCGAGGTCAGAATTCGTGGTGGTTGACGAGTCGGATATCAATTTCCGAACGGCCGCGTTTGCGTTGGCGGTGGTGACGGCAGCGACAGGTGTGATGGGAGGTAGATTCGAGTTGCCGATCATGTTGGTTATTTGTCCGGATTGAAGAGGTACGCTGTTGATTATGATAGGATTGGGTCCGTTGATAGAGGGCAATTGAAGAGACGGCGGCGGGGTTGAGAGTCCCATAGGTCCGAGGGGGCCATTTTGCATCATGCTGAGGATGGGTCCGTTGGGGACTCCCATGCCGGGCATCATGCCCATACGTGGATTCGGCGGCATGTTAGCGTTGAAAGCGCGATGATAAGGCACGTAGTCGGGTCTAATGGGGCCAAAAGCGCGAGGATTTTGCCAGGGTCCGACCGGACGGAAATCGTTGTTGAAGTGTCCTTGAGGCGGTGGTGCCGGTGGAAAAGAGGGCCCGGGTGGATGGGCCCACGGGGCCGGTGGCTGTTGCCATGGTTGATGATTCTGCTGCTGCTGTTGCTGCTGCTGCTGCCAGCGCGGACCGTTCCGATTTCGCGGATGTCCGTGATCCTTGGCGCGCGGCAAATCTCCTCCGTCCATCGAGGGGCTGAACGCCGATCCTGGACGCTCGCTACCCATACGATTCAACTCCAAATTTATTCCTGGCTCCCAGACGATCGTTTCCTTCTCCTTCCGTTGGGCCGCTCGTAATTTTTGGTCCTCGCTCATGTGCAACACTTCCTGAATCAACGTGTTATAATCGCTACTAGATATACAACCTTGCTTCAATTGTTCCGCCGCTTGCTTCATTATTATTTCGATATTTCGATCGCTGTTCCGCTCCATTTTATCGTTGTCGCAACCACCGCGCGAGCCACGACGACTCGGCCGTATATCCGGCTCCTCCGACGACAGCGTTCTTCTTCGCTCCTTCGGATCGTCCGGCAATTTATTGTACAATCTCGGCCGCCCCAAACGATCCTTGTTACGATCACGATCCCGTTTATCCTCGTTGTTCCCACCCCCGCCGCTACCCACCTGCTGTTTATCTCGATCACCCTTGCTCGGTGTCTTTAATTTTGCCCAACTGTCCTTACCGTCTTCGCCCGATATCACCGGCGGTGGTGGCGTAGGCGGACGACCCGCTTTTGGATGCGTCAATGTTCTCAAATCCACGTCCTCATTTCCAAACAGACTGAAATTTTTTTTTGTTTTTTTTTTTTTTTTTTTTTTTTAATAAATAAATAAATATACTGTATTTCGCATTTGCATAAATAAAATGTGAAGAAAAAATAAAAGTATTCAATTATTATGTTGGATGATTGGTTACAAATTGATATAAAAAAAATGTTGATCGAAGAGAACTAAGTTATCAAATGAAAAATTAGTAATCCCAAATTTTTTTATACAAGAATTTAAGCATTATTTGGTATGAAATTTCACATAAACATAATTTCACTCTGCTCTTCTCCACGAAGGCATGAGATCAGAACAAGATTATTTCCTCGTGGTAGAATGGGGAAGAACGAGTCTCCATTTGAATTTTGCTCTCCTTGCGGCAAAAGATGAGAAAAAAAATAAAAAAGAATTATTCCGCAAAACTTACGCATCGAATTTCTCAGCTTTAGATTTTTTTGTAACGATGTTCTCGACGTGTTCGGAGCTGTGTCGCTTAGAACTGACAGGAGGCAGAATTCGTAAATCCAAGTCTTCTACTAAAAGAAAACAAAAGGTATTTAGGAGATTTCAGTTTCAAATAATGATCTCCGAATAATATGGGAAGAAAGAGAAGAATAGGGGAAAGAAAAAAAGTAGTAAAGTCGATACGGTAATATTCGGAACTTACTCTTTTCGGGTATTGCGACAGTTGTAACGGGCAAATTGGAGAGATTGACGGACGACCTAAGATCCTCATCTTTGCTCGTGGAATCGATTAAAGAAATATCTTTTTTGGCTTGCGGCGAGACCGAACGAAGAGAATTATTTCCTGAATCGGGAATCGCCTCATCGTCGTGATTGTCGTCATTGTTGTCGTCATCCTTGTTTCGCCTGACGTAATTTCTCAGTCTCGTATTGGCGCGTATATCTTTGAAAGTAGGGGGAGGATGCGGAGGCGACACGATCAATGAACCGGACTGTTCCTCCTCGGTAAGACCGACGGCGGAATTATTGTTCGAGCTGGACGATTTGTTGCTATCGTTATTACGACGGGGTATTCTGTAAGGTGGACTTGGGCTTCGTTTTCGCGATTTGAGATTGATCTTTTTACTACGACTCTTGAACGAAGATTGGAAGGAGGGTGACGACGAGGATGAGGATGATGAGGACAATAGCGGCGATGTACGATTCGTGATGGAAGGAGCGGCGTTGTTAGGCTCAATGGGATTAGTGTTTTCGTTTTCGCGAGATTTCGATCGAACGGGGCTACTGCTGGTGCTGGTGGTGGGGCTCGGTTCACGATCGATTTTCGATATTTTACTCGGAGACGCTTGGGGTTGTTTCGAACGAGTTTTGTTTCCTAATTTTCTATGCGAAGACTTTGAGGAAGCGGAAGATTTATCGATTATTGAGGATGACGAAGAGCCGCCGCCGCCGCCGCCGCCACTACCGCTACGGCTACTCTTCGTAGTTTCTCGCGACTTTGAATCGTTAATAATGCCTCCACTTCCTCTCGGACTCGTCATCGATGTTGAAGAACTCATGCTCGTTAAAGAACTTGAGCTACCACCAGCGCTACCAGCTAATGTCAATAAAACCGCCGTTTGTGATTGTGACTGAATGCTTTTTGAACTATTATTGTTAGCGCTATTATTACTAGACGTTCTGGATTCTTTTTTTTGGCTCGCACGATGCGTTACACCCTCTTTATTCGTTATACCACTTAGTGTTTTATTATTGTTGTTGTTGGCATTTTCGTGTGTCGAAATAGGATTATCGTTATTACTAGCGTTCAAAAACGTCGACGCGATATCTGACCCGGCATTATTCGACAAAGGCTTGCTCATTGCGCTAGTCACAGCCTGTTTCGTTATTAACTGCTGTTTTAATTGGTCTGAAAGTACAGTGCTTATGCTCGCTGCCGTTGCTGACGCTAACGCTAATGCTGCCGCTGCTGTTGTTGTTGTTGCTGCTGCTGCTCCTCCTCCTCCTCCTCCTCCTCCGCCGCTGCCGCTGCCACCGCCACCACCTCCTCCTCCTCCACCACCTCCTCCTCCTCCTCCTGCTTGTTGTTGTTGGACTTTTTGATGGGCATCCGTTGCCTGATTGTCCCTCGTTGAACCGGCTGATATCGGACGCAAACGAGGATCTGTTATTGAACCGCTTCCCTGATCTCCGACCGATGGCAGCGGCTTCAATCGCGGATCTCGCGAGACCGGTCGAGCAGACGCAACCGCTATACTACTCGCCGGGGCTATTCGCGGACCGTTTGCACTTCCGACGTTCTTCAACAGAGACGCGGCCGCTGCCGGAAACTACACATTTTTTGAGAGAGAAAAAAAGAAAAACCATTGATGCCCACGAATTTTTTGTCTCCTTAAAAATCATTGTATAATTTATTGTATACCTCGGTTTGATTAGGGAAGTATATATTCGAGGTACTGTGGGGACTACGTAAAACTTGAAGTTTTTGTAAATTTAACAAGTTTTTGTAAGAAAATATTCATACAAAATGGACACAAAAAAATTGTATTGATTGGGATTTCATCAAAAGGCTGACGAATAAAAAATAATAAAAAAAAAGTATAATAAGAAATTAACCTGCTTGGCCACTAGTTTAGTAGCTTGACTAGGCACCACAGGTGCAACAGGTTTTGGCTGTGAAGCATCGGTCGTCGGTATCACATGAGCCGTGGGCACGACCTAAAACAAGCAATAATTTCGAAATTTCAATCGACTGCAAAATATCTTATTTACCCAAAAAGTGATTAACAAAGAAATGATAAAAACAAAAGAGAATGAGAAAAAAAATCGTACCACACTCGATGCGCCGGCAACCTGTTTGTCCAATTGTCGACGTTGTTGTTCCAGACTCGTTTCAGCCTGTAGTAATTCGAGATCGAGCTTACGTTTTTGCAATTCCAAGAGTTCGCGTTTTTTCTTGAGGAGTTGTTCCCTCATTACAGCTTCGCTCATCGATGTTGCGTCACTGCTCGACAATGAGACGCTCGGTGGTTGTCCTACGGGTGAGGTTGGTGTAGTAGGGGTCGACTGTTGTACCAAAACAAGCAAAACAACAACAGTATGAATCTCGATCGAATCGATAATTTGACAAATTTGTCATTCTATGATATTTAATACAAAATTAAGGGTGAGATTCTCACCACCAAAAACCGTGGATTTACGTGTATAGAACCGGACGATATTTGCGGCGGAGGCGTTGTAATTGGCCAAGCTGGATCGATACTTTGAACTCTAACATCGAGAGAGTACAATTTCTTGGCTGGAAATACTTCGTTCCACGTTTGCCTCAATTTCCACATGCTCGAACGCGTATTTTCGTCCACCTGCATTCAATCAGAGCCAAATATAATTCAATCTCTCCATGTCGTATTGCTACTTCTTTATCTTTGTGAAATCTTGTTTATAAAATATTGTTCGCGTAACGAAAGTTTTTATTCGATCGATGTTTCGAACAGAACAATCTTTCGCGTTGAATCGTACCGCGAGGGTCACAGACCCGTATCGACGTAACTATTATCTTACGTCCGCATGAGATATTAAGTAGATCAGCAAAGCCTTGAAAAACTTGAAATTCATCTTGCAAGAAACGTCGAGAAAAATCATCAATAAATATTGAACACGTACTTTCGAATGATAAAATTAAGTCATAAATGAGTATAAACGAATCATTCACATAATCCTCATTGTAAAATCAATGTTAATCTTCATTTTTATTTAAAACAAATCATGTTATTATGTTATGACGAGAAATAATTTTTCTTTCACCAGACGTAATATGGTAGATGTTTATGAGATTTCCACTCGAGGTTTCATCCCATCCCGATCGAACAAAATATTTCGCTGCGGTAATATCTACAAGGGCTCAAAAGAAAAGTGGACTGCTTTTTTTAGTTACCTTGTCGAAAACACAGCAAAATGTATTAACGATGTTTTGTGTGAAGAGGCTAAGATAAGCTCCGCTAACGTTCTTGACGATGGAATCGATGAGATACAGGACAGGCAGTTTGATCTCGCTTCTCACCTATTGAAACACACAACAACGATTCCCACACTATTCCATACGTCCAAAACAGCCGGATTGCTTTTTCTCGCGATTTTTTATTTATTTATTATATATTTTGTGTTGTTACGGACGTTCAACGTCCGTCTCGGATGATTTCACCATTCAGGAACCACCACCATCTTCGAGTATACCTCTTTAAATTTTTTTTTTCCCCCATTCCGGACTTTGCGCGCATTCGTTTCGTTCGACGATGTTGTTATTTCGCAGCGAGACACAATTGGACAACGAAATTTATGATTCTTTCTCGGGATCGATCCTACTCAATTACGTACTTTATCTTTTCATACAAATATGATTTGAAAAAAACTATTATATATAATATTTTGAAAATTGCAAATAATCATTTTTCCATCATTATATAAAGATACAAGTATAATATGTGCACATTAAGAAATGTATTTTTTGTACGCTGTACTAATTGCCAACACCAAAATATTCCACAGTACCCAGTAGCAGAACAAAAACGTCACAACATTCCCATTTTTTTTTCATGTATGATTACGGAGAATCGCTCGCGCGCGTTTGCTTTTTTTTTTTTTTAATTCAATTACCACATGCATATCGAATTTGCGGATGAGCACGATCAAAACTGTCGAGTCTCTTTTGGGTCGAAAAATCCACGCGCACTTTACCGAAAAATGGAATATGAAGAGAAAAAAAAAGAAAAAAATCACTTGGACAACGCAGAGAATACAAAAAAAGAAAAAGGCAAACGAAGCGATACAGAAAGAATCTTAAAAAACAAACGATTGCAATGTCAAAGTCGATTGTGTAAAATTGTATTTTTTTTTTATTGTTTATTTTTTTTCGTTTCCACATCATCAATATATTCATTTGTTCATTTTTACTGTATTATATCACAGTCACAAGTGTTTCGAGAACGAGAAAAAAATGTATATGGAATGTACTGAGAAAAAAAAATAGTCCGCTCATTTAGGTATAAAAATCGTGTGCACCGGTGCCGGAACACCGTATTTTATTTTCGGTTCACAGACACACGTTGCGCCAAATTTGTCTCATACATACGGTTTTTCATTATTCATACATGTTAATCTTTTTTGTCTTCACTGAGTCGATTTTTTTGTTTGTCTATTTCTAATCGATTACGAGAATCGTTTGTTCCGTTCGAGAAACCCGAATGGAAATTTCCGTGCGAGGAATTCGAGTTTGATTTTAGTCGAGGGAGAACATGCCGAGTGAAATTCCAAGAAAAGCCTTCAAGGGGGTTTGTGACCAAAGAACGACCATATACGTCTTATTTATTTATTATTTATTCTTGTTAAAATAATAATTAATTATTATTATTATTGATACGCTTATGGAAGATAGCTAAGGGTGAATTTTTGTGCGGCTTTTCGCGACAAATATAGACACTTTGGTTGCGAAATTAATCTTGATTGCTTAAGGGTTGAAAAAACGGGAGACAAATTAGTCCAGAATCGAGACTTATCCAAATGTTATTTTCATAAAAATGCAAGAGAAAATGATTTCTTTTATAGTTTTTATTTGGTGATTTATTTTGAGTATATATTTAATAACTTATTGCGGTCTTAAATTGAGCCGTAATCTTTTATAAAAATGTACAGAAGGATACGAATCAATCTAGGATGTTTGGAATGCGTTCTTGCAAAAAACCCTTCGGTGACATATTTTTCTCATTTAATTATTTGAAAAACAAACGAATCACAATTTTCTCAGTCTTTTTGATTTTTAATATCAACTTTTTTCCGCTTTTTTCTCGGAAGTATATAACTACGAAGGATAAATAACCTTTTGCAAGTGATTCTCGACTGCTTGGACGATTGCGGGTGCGTGCTCGACATTGTCCTCGGCCAACATGGTGAGCATATTAATTAGAGGCTTGCTGTTTATCGTCAAGTCGGAGAGCGACGATATGTATTCGTCGGCTATCTCCTTGGACTTTGTTGAAGTCATCTTGCCCAGTATTGCTCCTTTAGCCAATTTTTATTTCTCCTCTCGCTCTCCCCAGCTCCTTCTCCCTCTCCCTTTGTCTCTGGCTTTGTACAGTCGAGCTCTGACTTGTACTAAATTTGCCTCACGACCATTAACTCTGCAATAACAACAATGATGATTATGATACTTTTTATCAATTGTGTCATCCAAAAAACCAACAACAGCATTTGGCTTATCGTCGCCTCGCTCGAACCATTTTTTTCATTTGACTCAAGGCTACTCGATTCTCCACAATGTTGAAATGTTTTTTTTATATTCATCAGATTTTCAATTGTTATTCAACAGAATGCATTTCTGTTACTTGCTAATTTTTATCAGTTTTGTTTTTTAGAAATTAATTTGTTTTGAGCATAATTTCCGAATTGACTAAAATGCCTATCGATGTAAGAAAAAATAACGTGTCTTGTCTATATTATAATATACTATAACTTTTGCTCTTGATTTTTAATAAATTATTATTAATATCAAATTGTTGTAAAAATGAACTGAATCGTTAAGAATAATTAACAACAATGCAAACAGTTAATAAAATATATAGCACAGTCTGTCTGGTAAATATGTGAAATTTGATGAAAATTTATGACGAAAATCTAATTTACAAATTGATGAAACTAATTGCTTTTGTCATAGCAGTTGATAACGATTATTTCTTATTACGAAAATGCAAATTAAAATGAAATTGTCAGAGAAAGGAACGTATTAAAGGGAATAAGAAAAAGGGGTAGAGGTTGAATAAGACGATAATATTAATATAAACATGACTGTATTTATTAGAATTTTAGTCGTAGCTACGGAGTGAATTAACGTGAAAAGTACGATCGAATGAGCTCGTTGACCTGGCAAATAGCAACAGTGCCAATAAAAAAAGATAGGTACGTGACGACGCATCTACAAAAATTTCGTTCACGAAATTGCCGAAATTCGACACGAGAGAAATTCCTCAGACTAATCTGGAACAACAAACTCAAACAATCCGAGCGCTTCGATTTTATGAAAGCCGATATTTCGATTGATGTTTGGATCAAGAAAAAATGTACGGTTAAAAGAAAAAAAAAGTTGAACACATTTGGAAGAGAAACACGAGTGTTGCGATATTGTGAAATTCGTGGCGGGGTACGACCTTGAGAGAAACAAATCCAAGAGTAAAAAGTTGGATCAACCACACGTTTTCCCACAGGCAAATCACCGCGATACATAAGATGTAACCATGGAGAGAAGTCGGGCAGCTGGATTTATTAAACGCCCGTGCTATTTTATCGAATTTTTTCTCACATATCCCCGTCCCTCTCCTGGCAGGCCCCCCTTGACACGTTTTCACCAAAATACCGCGATTTTAAAGAATTTTTACCTTAATTGCGATTTATTATTTACCTCAACGCAGCATCTTGTGAAACTTTTACTTATCCCGTTGGACGAAGGAAAAAAAACTGTGCACTGTTCGCGAAATCACACACGCAGTTAGACTGCTTACGCGAGAACGAGAAACATCAGACGCAAAATGGCGACGTGGATTATAAGTTTGTCGTGATGCTTCTAACGGTATTGCCCGGGTCTTTGAAACGAAACGGCCGATTGGTCGCTAAGCTTCCATCAACCGTTGGATCTTCCTTTTTTTCACCAATACGAACGCCCGTTGCACAATAATACGGGCTGAAATCTAACACTGACGCGGCTTTCTCGAGTGTATGCCTGTGTGGTGGCTGTGCAAACCATGGAGTCTAGAGTGCAAACCTTGCAAACGTTGCAAATACGTTTATGCGACGGTTTACGTCCTGTGAGTCCTGTGAGTACCGCACAAGAGCTACCAACGATAGGTGCGGGATGACGCAACGATCATTTGGAACCTACCGGAACCCACGTGCGTTACAACAGTCTCTCCGCACGTCAAATCCTCTTTCAAATTGAAACAAATAATTATACTAAAATGTCAAAACAGTGAAAATGTTTTTGATCATGAATAAATGTCGATTAGTGGTGTTTCTGGGTTTAGCCGAAATTCATGTCTTGCGGGAGGCCGAGGTTTTTCACCGTCGTGCCATCTGACGGTCATACAAAGATTTACCTCACCCGCTAAGCACCAAGTTAGCTGCTTCTAGCACGGTCTTACTTACATATAGGAGCCGTATTCCGTACGCGTATCGAGTTCGTGATCGACTTCTTTGTTTTTCCACTCTACCGCATTCCATAGTTACAGGCCAAAAATATAGGGAGTTTCGTACACCTCCGTGAAGTTAGCCCCCCCACTTTATTTTTTTTAACTTTTATTAATGCAAATCGTTTGAGAATCGTTTGATAGAGTTTGATAGAGAAGAAAAATTTTTTGAGAGTTAATATTGTTCACGTAAAAACGATTTTATTTTTTAGTGTGAACTTGGCCCCAATTTTTTTTATCTCCTGAAATAATGGACTTAGACGTTTCATTTTTTTTTTAATCGTTTGAGAATCGTTTGAGAGGGTTTGAGAGCCAAAGAAAATCGTTTGAGAGTTAATATTTTAATTGATATTAAATAATTATTCAGTGCACGATTTACCCTAGGATCCGAGCACTTCCGGTGTGCGCAGTGCATGTGCGCAGTGTATGTGCGCAGTGTATGTGCGCAGTGCATCTTGTTCATAAATTAGGCTGCATTTTGTTTAAAAAAGTTATAACCAATTATTAGTCCGAACTGTAAACATAAATTGAAAATTTCAGCTTAATTGTGTTAATTGTGTAAAATTGTGAAACTTTTTGATATTTTTTGGAGAGCTACAAATGTCGACAACTGCACTGTCAAAGAGAAAAGCTGGACTTATTGTATTTTTGGTTAAAAAAAATAGTGAAATATGAGTGAAAATACGTATAAAGTATGCAGTGACATTGGTAAAAATGTGAGCCAATTTGTAACGGGCAAAAACAAGAATAGCGTTAAAAATATTGTAAAAACTGCGGAAGATAACATAACCTCTTGAACGTCATGGCTACGAAAAATCGTCTGCTGATCACATTCTTTCAAGTTCTATCGTGAATATTTTCTTCAAACGTCCGGTGACTCTCTGTTTTTATTGTTGCTACGAAATCTTTAGAATTTAATTTACCGCAAGACAGTTTATATCAAACATCTATCATTATTTAATATATGAATTATTAAATAGAAATGTGAGCAACAGGTCATCTCCATAAAGTGTCGTGTAAATTAGACGATTTTCAAAGTTATAATTCTTTTCTAAAGGTTCGGTTTCTAAAGGTAAGCTTTAAGGTAGTTCTCGTTCAAAAACTACGCTTTTAACGGATTTAGATTACATTTGCACAAAAATAGAACCTTAAATGGAGTATTTAGCTAGGCTTGTATTTTTTAGATTAATGTCCATAAAAACACCTTTAAATTATTCATAATCAACCTCAAATTATGACTTTTATTTTTATTTTTCCACTTTCTAAATATGCTGAAATACTAGTTTTTTTTTATTCTTAAAGCCATTTTTTTTAATCCTTAAAGCCATATTATTTCATCTGGTTTCTAAACAAAGTAAATTTTGCACGATAACTACCTCAAGTTTGCGAAACTTCTAATGCCGCCGCTTTCACCGATTAACCACTGCCTTTTTTTACACCTGAAATCGAAAACGAACGGGCAGATTCCAAGGCTACCCTCAATGTTTCAGGTTAGAGTGTACAGGTGAGACCGTTGCAATTCCCGATGCAGAATGTGCTGCAAACCGTACCGGTACAGGTACCGGTAAACGCTGGAAACGGTCAGACCGTTTATCAAATGGTACACTTTCCCATTCAAGCGTTATCTAGTGTTTTCAATATGGGTGCGACGCAGATAATACCACAGATAACGCAAGTAAGGGTTGTAATTTTATTCGTCTAGAAAATATTCTTGTATCCTCGGAGAAACAACGAAACGATGAAATTTCTCTATTCTCTTTATTCTTTCAGCAAATTTCGCAAATGGCTCAGATCATAACTCCGAATGGTCAAATACAACAGGTACAAATAGTCAATCTACCGCAGTTGCAAGGTTTGCAGGGTCAACAAGTAGCATATCACGTTGCGCAACAGGTCGCCCAACAACAAACACAACAACAAGTTGTGCAGCAAGTCGTGGCTTATAGCATCAATTTCAGCAACAGGTCGTTCAACGACAACAGCAAGTTACTGATGCCCAGGTACAACAACAAGTCCAACAAGTCGTTCAACTAGTTATACAACAGCAACAGCAACAACAACAACAGCAGCAACAACAACAACAACAACAGCAGCAACAACAACAGCAGCAGCAACAAGTTCAGGCACAAGTTGTTGCTTCGACACCGACGTCGAGCACAACTTGGACAACGAACGCGTTGCTGGTCCTGGCGGAAATGTTCAGGTACAATGGAGAATTTCATTTTAACTCTATAACTGGGTCGAAAATGACTTCAATCTTCTCATTAACATAAAATGTTCCTCGTATCCGATAATAAGGTTTAATTGTACACCATTCCGTTTTTTTTTTAACCACGAAGAGAATAGTATATGATAAAGTCACATTTGGTGGACATTTAATGATGAAAACTCTATAAAACGAAACGAATTTCGGAGAAACGCTAGAAAGACATTTTTTACTCAAAAAATTGGGGTCGTTTTCGACCCCGTTGCAGGGGTCTGGGGTTAAAAATTGAATTTAACTTAGTCCCTTTAAATTAGTATTCATTCTATAATATTATTCCAGAATGTCAATGGTACTTGACAACCGGTATGAACTTTTAGGAAAAATAAAACGAAATAAAGATAAACAATATCTTCACCCAGTGTTTTGAACGGTTATTGAACGCTGACGAATTTGATTTTATTAGATCGTAGGCACTGGTTCCCTCGGAAGACCCGTTGGAGCTGGTGGTACCGGAGGAACCGTTCTTACCACGAAAGACGGCCAGAAAATTGACGTTCAAACCTTATCCGCTCTCACCAGACCCTCGGAAGAAGGAGGTGAAATAAAAATTACGAGTATAGATGCGAGTCAATTAGCCAGTGGCCAAGTCATACACATACCGGCTGCTCAGTCACAGCAACAGACTAAACAGCCCATTACTATCACAGATAAAATATTAAGCGAAACATTTGAAAAAATTGAAGTTTTTTCAATGAAAATTTGTAGTTCTTTTTAGAACGAATCAAACTAAAAATAAAATGCCACTTGTGATCCCGGCGATAAAACAGATAAATAGTATGTTGATTCGTGTCGATTAATGCTATTTTTTTTCAACAGCTGACCCTTATACCCGCCTCAGCATTGGCGAATATAACAGTTCAGCAGGGTGGAACGGTGAGAGGGATAAATGTGGACAACGGTGGTATAATGCAGCTTCAACCGGTGAGCGCGATGAACACAACCAATGGATTTCTTCAATCGATTCCCTACGAGGGCCCTACAGCCACTCTCGTTCCTAACAACTAATCGCCTAAACCTCAAATTTTGTTAATGCATGTAACATAGAAGAAGGCACTCATTGTTGATGCGCAATAGTGAAGTAAATTAATCATTTAACATTATACCGCAAAGTTGTTCACCACGGATTTTACGAACCGCGATGTATGTGTTGCGTGCATGTTAGATTTTACATCTGATCACGATATTGAGAAATACCTCTCGAAGATTTTCACGAATCAGTTTGTGTGGAATGTAACTATATTTTTTTAACGACCATATGTAAGATAATGTACATATTGTATACGATGTAAAAAAAAAACCAACTTTTATAGAAAAAAATTTTTACACTTAAACATTTGAATTTGCCACATTAAGGAACGAAAAAAAAATATTTTTCATAATTATCAGCCGTAGAAAATAAATGAAACTTAGCAATATTTTGCTGAAATGAAAAAAAATGCTGTATGAAAATTTTCGTCCGAAATTATATTGTCCCTGGGGAAATCTTGTGCTACGTTCGCTACGACCATAATTTTTGGATATTCGACAACGAGAATGAACTTAAAAAATTAGAAAAAAGGAAAACGTGAGCAATGCGAGTTATGCAAAATATTTCATTATATTTAACGTTATTATGCACTGGATACTTTTACGATGCGACATGCCAGCATCGCACCGCTTATTACAAGTGGAAGTAGTCAGTCTTGTTCCTTCTACAAAGGATTCTGTTCCAGGATTTTTGTATACTTCGTCGTCGTTAAATAATAAGTATAAGAAAAAAGAAAAATGAAGAAACTGTAATTACATAGGTAATCTCTGTGTGAACGGTCGTTTTCATTATGTACATTACACAATTAATTCGTTTTATATATTAATATCTTCAATGATTTTTCATCTTTTGGATGCACGCGTAACTATAAATTTATACGTATAATACAGAGAAGTCTGTCAATTTCAAGAAGGAAGTGATTTTTGACGCAGCGTCACGTGGAAGGAAAGAACAAACGATAGAGTACACACTTTTGCAAACCAAAAAATTTCGCTCAAAATCAAGGGTACAAATACTCAAAATTATGTTCCGTATTTCGTTCTTTCTTTGCGCGAGTCACATAATTGCTTATTTAATTAGGTATTAAGTTGAGAGCATCCGTCAAACCTCAATGGGCTCGCTGAATATTTCGCACCAGATTGGGCAGTGATTTGAGGCGGGACCGCCCCATCGCCAACCGTAAGGAATTCCCAAATGTGTGAGCCCCAGTCTCACCACCCGGGCTAAATCAGTATTGAATAACTTCTTTGAGCCTTTTCCCCAAATAATCTTATCTTTGTAGATGAATTTATCTGAATATACAGCGGAATTGCTCTCCTCAAGTGCCTCGTTGTAATTGTTCGAAGTATCGTCGGTAAGTGTAGTCACCAAGGAATATCGCGTTTTTTGTATCCGTAAAACGTTCGATTATTCTGTTGTCTAAAAGAGTCATACAAGATTTCCTTTTTTTCAACAATTTTTTTTTTTTACATTTGTTCGAGAGGTCGACGACCTAGTAATTTCATTCCTTTTGCTGGAACGTTCTTGGAGACTCTGGAGAGAAGCAATCTTTAAGATCCCACATCTTCCGGTTCCCTCTTGACGTCAAGCTCCCTCAAAGTTTTGTTGACTATGTGGCTACATCGAGAAGCACTTTTAAGTATTAAAAAAAAGAAACACAAAAACATTTTCAAAACCATATTTTAATTAGTAAAACAATTTTAAACGGTTTTTTTAAGGGAGAAATTTTGAATATGAAACACAAAAAAATGGTCTTTTTCTAAAAATTGAGCGAGCTTACCGCAGTTCAAAATGACACTTTGCTAAATGGCACGGCTACAGTGTACAGTACGAAGAAATAATCGTCGAATTGATTGATTTTTGTAACGAGATCATTTACGATCGGTTCTCTCAGCATTGATGGTTCGCATTGGCTCGCCAATTTAGTTCAAAGTTTGATTAGACAAAAAAATAATAATTCATCCGCGATTTTTGGATAAATAATTTTTGCATAAGTGCCAAAACTTCGACAAATCGAATTAGACATTTCATCAAGAACTATGATTACTTTTGCTGAATTTTTTAAAGAAGATAATTTATGACCTATGCATACTAAGGAAATTTTTTGTTTCTCACGTTTTAATAAATTATTTTTGCATAATAGAGAAAACTATAACGCGACGAAAACTTGTTCACATTTAGACATTTTTTATCAATATAATCAATAAGATTCATTAAAAAAATTTATTGGCTCTCTCCGTCAATACCCAAATTAAGTGCAATATTCCAACTAAAGCCATAATCTCGAAACCCTTTTTGTTTCAAATCGTAAATAATAACCGCTCAAGTTCCAAGGCTATCGAAGTTGTTGTCATGCGGGTCGAGAGGTACCTTGGTCGCTGATATTTATCGAGTTATATTATCGGTCAGTCTGCAGAAAAAAACACTTTAGCTCGTGCAATATTGATAAAAATAACTTCAATTAATATTTGAAGCATTTTCCCTAAAACTGGGAAATACAATTTTAATTTTCCACAGTGAAGCTTAGAATTTTTATTATTCGTATTTTATTATTGAAAATCAATCAAATATTCAAAACATAAATGACTATTAGGTCAATAATTACTTAATGTTTTTCCGAATTCAAATTCGGATTTTTTTTCCTGCAGTTTTTGAATGTTTTTCTTATGAAATTTTTATTGATTTATCCATTAATTCATTAATTATTAGTAAAAAAAAATTACAAATTATCGTTGCTTACTGAGCGAATTAATTTGTGTTTCTCGCATAGCGTCTCGAGCCTCGTTCAAAAAATCACTGAGAAAAACAGCGGTGCCTTTTCTCGTGCTTATACCACGTATTTTGCCAAATTTAACTTGACATATTTTGTCGATGAAAGGTTGTTTTTCAAGAATAGTGACCAAATTTGTAAAATGGTCACTCTGCGAATTCTCCAAAATGTAGTGCATGAGATCGAAAACAGATTTTTCGTATCGATCAATGATAGCGGCGATGTCTCTGGTCAAATAAAGAGTTGAGTCACCGCTCTTAATTACGGGAAAGTTTCGATTCTTATTAATGACCACAATTTTCTTTTTTCTACATTGATTTTTAAGGTTCAGGGTGATCCATTTTTTGATTAGAGCATCTGAAAGAATGTTGAACAATGATAATATGTGAGTTACTATTTTTTGATAACTTGAATTTCGGAGAATTACACTGCTTCGGATTCGCAAATATTGTACAAAATCATTTTTCCCTGATATTATTATCTCCAAAAATGAATGATTGATTTCATTCACAGTCCTTTTCATTACAAAAGCGTACTCGTATCTACAATATATGGTATTAAAATTGAACTTAGATAACATTTCTTTTCTGAATCATAAACTTCGAGATATTAAAACATTGGAAATCTTCGGAATTTTTCTAAATTAAAAACTAAATTTCCAAAACAAATCAATTTCTTCCTACATTAGGAAAGAAATCGAGCAATTTTGAAAATAAAATTGAAAATTTGAATTCAACAATGTGGGATTTCTTGAGAGATAACATTATTATTTCTATATTCTCCATTGAACTTCTCAATCGATGTTTTTATTGAAAAAATTCAAAATTTTGCCCTTAATAATCGATACAAAGCAAAATATTTGTTAATAAACGATTAGAAGGGTTTAATTATATGAAATCAAGTGCTGTAGGTACAAGGAGAACACTGAAGAACAAAATACGAGACACAAATTAGAAAAAATGATGTACATTAGACTTTATTTTGATATTTTATTCATGACCTTGTTACTGGCATACGCTTCGTAATGGCGTTCGCAATGAGTATCGATTAATCTCTCTTTTATCTTTCTATTATTTTCATGGCGTTATATTATTTCTCTTATTTTATTGTTATTACTATTACTATGATCATTATTTTGTTTATGAATATTATCATTCTGTACAAATTATTCGTTATTTAGAAATTTGTATAATTGCTTCAATGTACCAAGGTGTAATAAACTCAATGAATCTCTTTTTTCACGAACTCGAATATTTGACAATTCACTGATTTTTTTGTACATAAAAGTAAAAGCACATCCCAGTCCACTGGAAAAATATCGAGTCAGGTTACCGAACCTTTAGAAAAGAATTATAACTTTGAAAATCGTCTAATTTACACGACACTTTATGGAGATGACCTGTTGCTCACATTTCTATTTAATAATTCATATATTAAATAATGATAAATGTTTGATATAAACTGTCTTGCGGTAAATTAAATTCTAAACATTCCGTAGCAACGATAAAAACAGAGAGTCACCGGACGTTTGAAGAAAATATTCACGATAGAACTTGAATGTGATCAGCAGACGATTTTTCGTAGCCATGACGTTCAAGAGGTTATGTTATCTTCCGCAGTTTTTACAATATTTTTAATGCTATTCTTGTTTTTGCCCGTTACAAATTGGCTCACATTTTTACCAATGTCACTGCGTACTTTATACGTATTTTCACTCATATTTCACTATTTTTTTTAACCAAATACAATAAGTCCAGCTTTTCTCTTTGACAGCAGTGCAGTTGTTGACATTTGTAGCTCTCCAAAAAATATCAAAAAGTTTCACAATTTTACACAATTAACACAATTAAGCTGAAATTTTCGATTTATGTTTACAGTTCGGACTAATAATTGGTTATAACTTTTTTAAACAAAATGCAGCCAAATTTATGAACAAGATGCACTGCGCACATACACTGCGCACATACACTGCGCACATACACTGCGCACATGCACTGCGCACACCGGAAGTGCTCGGATCCTAGGGTAAATCGTGCACTGAATAATTATTTAATATCAATTAAAATATTAACTCTCAAACGATTTTCTTTGGCTCTCAAACCCTCTCAAACGATTCTCAAACGATTAAAAAAAAATGAAACGTCTAAGTCCATTATTTCAGGAGATAAAAAAAATTGGGGCCAAGTTCACACCAAAAAATAAAATCGTTTTTACGTGAACAATATTAACTCTCAAATAATTATTCTTCTCTATCAAACTCTATCAAACGATTCTCAAACGATTTGCATTAATGAAAGTTTAAAAACATAAAGTGGGGGGGCTAACTTCACGGAGGTAGGAAACTAGCTGTCAAACGACACACTTTCCGGCACTGTTGCCAAATTTTCTCGATATATAAAGGGAATTTTTTGATAGGTTGATAGAACGGACATTAGCTCCAGTAAAAAATAGTCAAATGAAGCACTAATTTTTCTTAAAGTTAATAACTGTAACTTTCATCGGGTTGATTTATTATGTATAATTAGTATTAATTAATAAAAAACATATTTATGATTGATATTTTATATAATGATCTGTTTGAAAAAACAAATAGATGTACTGCGGATTTGACTGGGCATACATCCTTAATCTAAACGACTTGGTTCATAAGTAGCAAATGGTGTATGTTAGAAATCGCGCCAAAATCCTCTGCCTATGCCATTGATCATGCACGAAAGAAGAAACGCAACAGACGGTAGATTATTTTTAGAACTAGATGAATACGTACGGGTAGGGTGTAAATACGTACGAACTATTATTTTTGGAACTAGACGAATACGAACTCGGTAGTAAGAAGAAGACCGTGGCTTCTAAAGACTTATTTGTCGCGGGAAAATTGAATGCTTATCCATTGCATTGAGAAATGACAGAATTTAAAAAAAACTGTTGAAAGGCATAAGTTGTCACCATCGATTGTGGAGAAAAATTATTTTAGAAGTAGACGAGAAAAATAGTTCGTGATTTCACGAGCTTTCATATCAAACCAAAAAAGATAGTAGTGTAAAAACAACTTAAAAACGCATAAACAACGATTGCAACATTTGAAGTGATTACTGCCTCTATCGGCGAAAAGTGGTGATGGTGCATTGCATTTTCTTTTTATTACTTCTACCAAAACGGGCCTCTATTATTTTGCGTTGGCTGTTGTGTGTCACTAGTCGCGGTTGGGCAAAAATTCGAGAAACTGCGCATCGGGTTTCGTTCAATGGTGATGGTTGGGGCGTTTTTGGCATGTGTCATTAGTCAAGCGGCGGTTGATAAGCGCCGGACGAAGGGAGAAACAGGGTGGGGGGCGGCCGAAGGAAGTGGTGGTGGTGGTTACGTTCATCGCAGTGATCGCATTCACCTTCTTGTTTTGTTCGCCATGACGTTCCGAATTGTAGTGTGTTGAATGAAATAATTTAAAACAATAATACATATATACATATATGTATATATAAATATATATACTGGAAAAATATAAAATATATTACGTGAAGGAAGAGAAAAAAATTTATAAATATATATCGATTCCGATGTTGGTCGTAGTACAGTGCAAATGTAGTTTTCATGCTCTTGACGATAGAAGAAACTGGAGAGGCTATTCGTGGATACCGAAGAAAGCTTCAAACGTGTTTGAAGCTTTCGGGGTCGGATTCATGGAACTATGAACCTGGACTCGTTGTCTTTTACTTTGTCACAAATCAGTTATTTGATTGAGAATTTGAATAAGAAAAATTTACGTCCTACTTCCGAGGAAATATCCGTGGTAAGTGTATGTGTGATTGTGGTATGTTCGAAAAAAAAAAAAAAAACGCTACTGTTCCGAGAACCACGCACCAGCTGCTTTTAGAAATTTTACTTTCGCTTTTTTCTCGTCCATATTTTCGCACCCAGATAGCCAATATGCCAGATTCTCGTTTTTCTACGTCCTCACATTAGTCAAATTCGATCAAAAATTACGTTTTTTCGATATATCCTGCCGCCCCTCTCCCCCGCTCCTACCGCGCCAATTTGTCGATTCTACATTCCCAGCTTTAACCCATTTTTACGAATTTTTGCTTCTGTATCCTCTCAATTTTTTGCACGAGCCTCGTTATCTACCGATGCGAACACTTTGATACGTTGAATTTCAGAATTCTAACGTTTTTAAAAAACTAAATGATTCGAAAAATGTAAATAAATTTAGACCCACATTTTTTCTTGCACTTTGTAAGTTTTGCATAGTTTTCAAGTTTTCTGAAACCTTTTGGCCACTTTCAATGAACAAGCATTCGATTTCATCAAGGAAATAAGTTCCGATCAGTGAAAACACATTTTAAATCATGATGTTTAGAAAATTGGTACATATTGCAGTTGAAAGGGAAGTAGGCTAAAATGAGAAAGAGCGGTAAGGGGTATGATATTAATTCTGAGCTCTCCAAGATAATATTTATGTCCTAGTTAGTGCAGTGGAAGGGTCTGGAGGCGGACAGACACTTGCTGCGCTGTTTGTTCTCGTACATCGACTTTTCTACAGGCGAGCCACCCGAGATCAACGCCAAAGATTACTATCAGATTTATCTTTTAAAAAAAGAATACGTCAATCTACTCGGCAAGCCGTCTCTTATCTCGAATCTTTGTTACGCCATCGACCATCCTCTCCATCGTCAGAAGGTAAAGGGGCTTCTTGCGAAATTTGACAAAATTGAAGCTCATTGAATACTCATCGCGTCAGTGTTTCAGCATACAAATTAATTATCCCTATATACTTGAATTTTAAGATATTGGAGAAAAAAAAGTTTTTTTTTCTTGTTTCATTCACAATGTAATTGAGAATTTCGTGTTAATTTTTTGTTTAAAAATATTGAGGAAAGATATTGATAAAGATATATGTTCGGTTACTTGCAAAATTTTATCCAACTTTTGGTATTCACGCTCCGATTGAACAATATCAAGAGACATAGTAGCGGCTCAACGCCAAGTATTAAAAAAGAGAGCCAGCGCGAGCCCTGCCTGCTCTTATATACTCGAATATGACGGTTTTCAGACTTTTCTTTTTTTTTCTCAAACCGCTCTCACGGAGGAACGGGTTGAGTAAAAAATCTGATTGTAGAGGACCATTTTTTATCTATATACGATATATAAATAAGGATATTACGTGGGTTTTACTTTTAAGATAGACATGGCGAATGTGGTATGTGAAATGAAATATGTAAATATAATATTTATATTGTAATGATTTCTATATTTCAGACCCTGAATCCATCGTCCAAATTATTTCTTAATTTTCGACGTGTTCTCGGTTTGACTCTGGTGCAAGAAGTTGTTTTGGCGATTGCACTGTTACATTCGGAGAATTCAGACACGAGATCGCTAGCGGCGGAAAATATACAAAAACAATTGCCGATATTGATTAAAAATTATACCAATTCGGAGAACAGCAATAAACAGCAAGAGGAGGGATTGCACGATTCGTCACCTGAAATATTGCATCTTGTGCTTTACGAGACTCTCCGAGAGCCTAACAATTTTAGCCTTACAAACGAGGCGAAAGAAAAATTTCTCAAGAATTTAAGGCGTGATTTTCCCCGTGAACTGGTACCGGTGGTGCTCGCACCACTTTTGTATCCAGGCGACGGGGAATTTCAAAAATCTACGATCGAGCTCAATATGGCGACGATGGTGAGTCTATACCGAATAATCCCTCAAAATGCTGTCATTTAATAAATATTAAAGAAACAATTTTCGAAAACAGATAGAATCGCGGTGCTTCCTGTGAAAGTGTCTTATAGAGACTCGTGTGTAAATGTACTTGTCTCGAGTCACTACTGCGACTCTTAATTAATTCGTCAATTCCGTTTTTTAGTAGACTACATTAATTTATTTTTCATAACTTGATTTGTTGTTATTGAAAAGCATTATTATTAGCTCTTGTTTAGGCAAAAGTGGTTGGTTAATTATTAGTTAAAAATTGCAGGACAGTAATTCATTGGTAGAGCTTATAATGGAGCTGGGGTACGGGTTCACTGGAAGCGTTGATGAGTGCCGTTCGGCCCTGGCTGGGCTCGGTGCTCGTGAAATATCGCCCATATGCGCTGCGCGCGTACTCTCCCATATGGCACGAACGTGCACAGGCCTCGAAGATTCCGGTGGTTTGCAATCCTTCTGGGCGAATTCTTCCGGCAACGCCGACACCAATAAAGACAAATCTTTGGACGGCGGGACAGCCACTACTTGGAACGTTGAAGTTTTTGTACAAACTCTAAAAGAAACCGTGAGTCTCTAATTCCACACATTTTTGAGTTCGAGTTTTTTAATCAAAAGCGAATTTTATTTGCTGTTTGTGATGTATAGATTTGGTCAAGTATACCAACAAGTTTTAGATTTCTATGTTTGTATCTAGTTTTATTTGTGGCTGCGCATAAAGGCAGCCACAAATGAAATAATGGATAAAATAAAAATTTGGTATATCATGCGTAATGAACAGCAGTCAACGCTACTGTGGAACGAAGTGATCGTCAAACTGGACCACGCGGAATTTATCGTGAAAGATCGGCAAGGCTTGAGTCTCCTGATAACGGGTTTGAAGCTGGGTTTGCAACACCAGGGTTATCCGTTAGACGTATTTCCGGTGGAATTGTTCTATCGTCATTGGGACAACGTGGAGGGCCAATTTTCTCTGGTTCAACAGATATTGAAGAACCCGGACATATTTTGTTTTGCGGATCATCCTTATCATTCGGTAACGGTGGACGTGTTGAAGGCGGCACCGGAGAGCGACAGCAAAGAGGCGCAAACGTGGCGTTCTTTGAACGTCGTTGAACTGCTTTTACACATGGCTGAGCGTGGTTTGTACGGCGCGGTCCAAGAAATTTTTAAATGGCCCAGTCAACATTGTCCGGATGTTCTGGTCCTCGCGCTTTTGCAAATCAATCCGCCGATCACGATTTTACGACAAGAATTACTGAGCACCCTTATGCCGATATTTCTGGGCAATCATCCGAATTCGGCGGTTATTTTACATCACGCCTGGCACGCCAACAACCTCAAAATCAAAACCGTTATAATGCACGCAATGGCCGAATGGTATCTTCGCGGTGATCACGATCAAACCCGATTGTCTCGAATTCTCGACGTTGCCCAAGATCTCAAAGCTCTATCGGCCCTCCTCAACGCTCAATCATTTCCCTTCGTTATCGATCTCGCCTGTCTCGCTTCGCGGCGCGAATATCTCAAGCTCGAGAAGTGGCTCACCGACAAAATTCGCGATCACGGCGAAGTGTTCGTTACTGCCTGTGTCAAATTTCTTCAACGAAGATGCCCACAAGTCATGGGCACCGGAATCAAGGAAGATCCTACCGTACCCAAAGCCAGTCAACTCCCTCAGGAGACTCTTACTACTATTTTGGCTTGCCTTCAAGTTTGCGCCGGGTATGTCTCATTGCCACCTTCCTACAATCCTCGTAAAAACAAAAAATATACATACGAATATTTATTAAATATAATTAAAGCTCCTATTTTGCAAATTGATTTTTTACCTTGAAAGTATAATCAATCGTATTTTCTTTTTGACAAATTCCACTTGGCGAAAATCACTTTTTATTCAATGTATCGTATGCAGCGTTGCCAGATTCTGCGACGCCGCTGTGTTAAAAGATAGCAAATTGGGCGATTTCTGGCAACGCTGGTCGTGTGGGTTTACAAAATTCTCTGCTTTTTCATCAGACTATTTGCCTGAATCTTTTCTAAACTTATCTCTTCTTCGTAATGAAATAAAATTCATTTGTAGAAGCGTTTCGCCCGAATGCTCCGAAGCAATTATGACGATGGTACAAAACTGCAGTCTGATGCTGAGCAAAGGAGCGATGAGTCGTCAACCGCCTCCAGGCGTTTTGAGGCACCCTGGATTGGATCCGTTCAATCCTTCGAAGCTCGCCGGGCCGGTATGAATTTTGTTTAAAAAACAAAAAAAAAAAAAAACTGAGTTTATATCGTGGTAACGGAAAGGAAATAGTTTTTCTTTTTATTATTATCTCTCATCATATTGAAAAATGGTGGAATAAATATTGATTGGATTGAAACGATGCCAACTTTAATGGCAAAAAAAAAACAAAAACCAAATCATAAACTCAACTGAACGTTTGTTGACAGTTATTCTCCGGAAAAGCGGTAGACACTCTGGGAAATTTGAGCACGAGTTTGGCGTCAATGGGATTGGGTTCTAGTCTGGGTCCGCCGAGCAGTTCGGCATTTAATTTGCCCGGGGCATTGGGTCCTCTGGTATCTGCACCAGGATCCCCGTCTCGTCTGATGGGACCGTCTCCGAGTCCATTTCCGATGTTACCGTTGTCGTCGCAGCTTCATTCGGGTCCTGTAGGAAGTCAGGGGCCAGCGGTGATACCGGGAGGCGGGGCGATCGGCGGACTCGGTCGCTTGGGCCCGCCGAGCGGTATCGAAAAGACTCGTATACCCGAAACGTCCAATCTCTTTCCCGATATGGCGCAAAACGTCTCGAAGGAGATCGAGGATGAGGCGAACGGTTATTTTCAACGAATTTACAATCATCCGCCGCATCCGACGCTCTCGATTGACGAAGTTTTGGACATGCTGAAAAAGTTCCAAGAATCGGGCACGAAGCGCGAACACGAGGTCTTCAATTGTATGCTAAGAAATCTATTCGAGGAGTATCGATTCTTTCCTCAATATCCGGACAAAGAGTTGCACATTACGGCACAATTGTTCGGCGGTATAATCGAGCGTAGTCTGGTCAACAGTTACATGACTCTTGGTCTCGCACTGCGATTCGTCCTAGACGCCTTGAGAAAACCCGAGGGCAGCAAAATGTATTATTTCGGTATAGCGGCCCTCGATCGTTTCAAGAGTCGCTTGAAGGAGTATCAAACATACTGTGAGCACGTTCGGGCTATACAACACTTTAGCGAGTTTCCGCCCCATCTGATAGAGTACATAGAGTACGGTTTGCAAGCTCAGGAACCACCTACGAGGCCCCAAGGTGTTGTTTTACCCAAGAGCCTCGCCTCGATGCTCGCGCCTCCTACCACACCCTTCAAGACCATCACAACGACGACGATAACGACGAGCACAACACAGTCGAAACCGTCAACGACACCGACGACTTCCCTCTCGGCGAGGCCGTCGATTGCAAACGCTACCAACATCGATACACTCCTCGTCGCCACCGACAAGGAAGAAAAAATAACGAGTCCGCCGGAAGCTTTACAGGACAAAACTGCTTTTATATTCAACAACTTGAGTCAATTGAATCTCCAACAAAAGTGCGATGAGATACGTGAGATTGTAACTGAAGAATTTTGGCCGTGGATGGCGCAGTACCTCGTGATGAAACGCGCCAGTATAGAGCTCAATTTTCACGCGCTATACTCTAATTTTCTCGATTGTCTGAAAGTACCGGACGTGAATAAAATGGTGACTCGCGAGACGTTTCGCAACATCAAAGTTTTGCTCCGAAGCGACAAGGGTATCGCCAATTTTTCTGATCGTTCGTTGCTCAAGAATCTAGGACATTGGTTGGGAATGCTGACACTCGGAAGAAACAAACCTATATTACAACTTGACATCGACCTGAAGAGTCTTCTCGTCGAGGCGTACCACAAAGGACAACAAGAGTTACTTTACGTAGTGCCGTTTGTCGCCAAAGTTCTCGAATCCTGCGCCAAGAGCCGGGTTTTTCGTCCGCCCAATCCTTGGACAATGGCGATCATGAATGCTCTCGCGGAACTCCATCAAGAGCCAGATCTCAAGCTCAATCTCAAATTCGAAATCGAGGTGTTGTGTAAAAATTTGAGCATCGACGTTGCTGAGCTCAAGCCCGTTGTTTATCTCAAGGATCCGGAAAAATTGCGTACCCTCGAGTATCAGCTGTCGCATCCGAATAAGAAAACCGAGGGCGCGGGCGTTCCTCAACAGCAACAGCAACAGCAGCAAGCGCAGCAACAACAACAGCAACAACAACAGCAGCAGCAGCAGCAACAACAACAACAACAACAACAACAACAACAACAACAGCAACAACAACAACAGCAACAACAGGCCCAACAGGCTCGTGAAGCCGTGCAACAACAACAACAACAGCAGCAGCAGCAGCAGCAACAACAACAACAACAACAACAACAACAACAACAACAACAGCAGCAGCAGCAGCAACAACAGCAGCAGCAACAGCAACAGCAACAACCGGCGCAAGGACCGATCGAGGATCTGGTCGGACCGACGACAACGAGTTCCATGGTGTCGAAGACCGCACCAGCCGCTAATACAACACCATCGCTTCCGACCGGACCGCCGGAGCCGCGTTTCAATTATATGGACATATCGGTGACCGGGGTCGCAAATATATCGCAACATATAACGATCAACAATAATCTTCCGCTCTTCCAGACTCATCCTCATTTGAAACAATTCATACGTCCTGCGGTGGAGCGGGCGATTCAAGAATGGATACATCCGGTGGTCGATCGTTCGATTAAAATAGCTCTTACGACGAGCGAGCAAATAGTACGAAAGGACTTTGCTCTTGACCCGGAAGAAGTGAGAATGCGTACAGCGGCGCGTCACATGGTTAGAAATTTGACAGCAGGAATGGCGATGATAACTTGTCGCGATCAGATTCTCGCCTCAATAAGCTCGAATCTTAAGCAAGCGTTTCTTGGGGCCATGATGGGTTCGACCCCTCAACAGAAGGAGCTCGCCGAACAAGCGGCGAACGTTGTTTCAGCGGACAATATGGAACTCGCTTGCGCCTTCGTGCAAAAGACCGCGATCGAGAAGGCTATACCGGAAATGGACAAGAGGCTCTTGAACGAGATCGAGCTTAGGAAGATAGCGCGACAAGAAGGCAGACGTTATTGCGATCCTCTTGCCAAATATCAAGCTGAACGCATGCCCGAACAAATAAGGCTCAAGGTCGGCGGTGTCACGCCACTGCAAATGGCCGTTTACGAAGAATTCGCTCGGAATATACCAGGATTTTTGCCGCTATCCGAACGCGACACGCAGACCCTTTTCATACCGAAACCGATAAGTGAACCCGCAAGCGTAACCACTTTCACCGGTAATCCCGCAGCTGTTGCTGTGCCAAGGGCCCAACATGTCGCCGCCGCTGCTGCTTACGCCGTGGCCGTCAGCAACGACGAGGTCGGCACGATGCTGGAAAAACTCGCTGGCGAAGTTGAAGTTCTTCTCAGTGCTATGGGACCGGCCGCTCCACCCCCTCAACACGCCGCCCTTCACAGTCTTCTCGAATCTATCATACTGACGAGAAGATCCCGGGATGCCGGTGCCGCGATGACGCTACTTAAAAAAGCGGTTGAGGGCCTTCTCGAGGGTCCCACCATTTCCAGCGGTGTCGTCGACTCGGAAATAATCGTCCACTACCGTGAACTGTATCTGAGAATCCTTAAATGCCTCCAAGATCCACGCGCTTATGGTATGCAATGGACCAACAAACACGTGACCCGTTGCCTCGCCGAATGCCGCGACGAATTTCGTTACAACTTCGAGGCTGTCGATTGCCTCATCAGATCTCATCTCCTTAGCTTCATACAATTCGATCTTACCCTCGCTCAAGCCATGGATGCCGGAAATGCGATGGCCACCGCCTTTGCTACTCAACTCGTACAACTATATCTTATCGATGAACGACAAACCACCCACGTCACCGAATCCGATCTCTTTCACACTATCGAGATATTGGCAAGAATGGCCCATCACAGAGCCCCACCCGAAGGGTCAGTCTTGTTTTACCTGTTTTTCATTCAAACATCTCCATAAATAATTTTTTTTTTTTACTGTAATTTCATTATTTTTTTTTAATATTCATGAGTTGTTTAATTTTTTTTTTGTACATGTTTCGTTAGCCGATCATTATTATTGTTAACAATACTATTTGGAATGTGCTTTCAGAATTTCCCTCTTCAGACTGACCAGCCTCATTGAGTCACTACGGGCTCATCACGATCCGGCTATGCTCGCCGATAGAGCACCCGCTGGACCAACCGCTCATATTCATTCTGGAATACTTCAAGTTCGAGTAAGAACTCGATATGATTACTTTGACGACTTATCAGAGTTTATATCGAGAAAAGAAATGACATAAATTTGGTGTGTTTTTCTCGTGGTAGGCACGTGACTTTGACGATCCACCGGGTCTGATGGAGAAGACGGAATATCTTCTGCGTGAGTGGGTAACGATGCATCACAGTCCGACGCACGCGCGTGATCCGACCAAGGCCTTCGGGATGTTTGTGCATCAGATGAACATTCACGGAATATTGAAGACGGACGATTTGATAACGCGTTTCTTCAAGCTCAGTACGCAAATGTGCGTGGACCTTTGTTATCGAGCGTTGGCGGAGGCGAACGCGGCACCCTCGGTCGTACGCGCCAAGTGTTTTCATACCCTTGACGCTTTCGTGCGTCTAGTCGCGTTGCTGGTTAAGCACTCTGGCGACACTTCGAACACGCATACGAAAATCAATCTGTTGAACAAAGTATTGGGAATAGTTGCGGGCGTATTGCTACAGGATCACGAGATGAGAGGTACAGAGTTTCAACAACTGCCCTATCACAGAATCTTCATAATGTTGTTCCTGGAATTGTGCGCTCCCGAGCCGGTCCTCGAGGCGGTTAATTACCAAGTGTTGACAGCCTTCTGTCACACGCTTCACATTTTAAGACCCGCGAAAGCTTCGGGTTTCTGTTACGCCTGGCTCGAGCTCGTGTCGCATCGGGTATTCATCGGTCGCATGCTCGCGATAACGCCTCAACAAAAATGCTGGGGAATGTACGCTCAGCTGCTCATAGATTTGTTCAAATATCTCGCGCCTTATTTGCGAAACGCGGAGCTCGCCAAACCCGTGACTCTTCTGTACAAAGGTACGCTTCGCGTATTGCTCGTGTTGCTACACGATTTTCCGGAATTTCTGTGCGACTATCATTACGGATTTTGCGACGTTATACCACCGAATTGCATACAAATGAGAAATTTGATACTGAGCGCCTTTCCTCGAGCGATGAGACTTCCCGATCCATTCACGCCGAATCTCAAGGTCGATATGCTTCAAGAGATCACCCATGCACCCCGTGTTCTCACTAATTTTGCCTCCATGATACAACCCATTAGCTTCAAAAAAGAGCTTGATCTCTATCTGAAGGCACGAGCCCCCGTTACTTTTCTTTCGGAGCTCAGAAGCAATCTTCAAGTCTCTCAAGAAGCTGGAATGCGCTACAATATTCCCTTGATGAATGCTCTCGTCTTGTACGTCGGTACTCAAGCTATTGCTTTCATAAGAAGCAAAGGACACACCCCCAACATGTCGACCATCGCTCATTCCGCTCACATGGATATCTTTCAAAATCTCGCTGTTGATCTCGACACCGAGGGCCGTTACTTGTTCCTCAATGCCATCGCAAATCAACTTCGCTATCCCAACAGCCATACCCACTATTTCAGCTGCACTCTTCTTTATCTCTTCGCCGAGGCCAATACCGAGGCAATACAAGAACAGATAACCAGAGTTTTGCTCGAGCGTCTTATCGTCAATCGACCTCATCCTTGGGGATTACTCATCACCTTCATCGAACTCATCAAAAATCCAACATACAAATTTTGGACCCACGAGTTTGTCCATTGCGCTTCTGAAATTGAAAAGTACGTATACTTTTTGTTTTTATTTTCTTTCTCTTCAATATTTTCCCTTCATTTATGTGTGATGTTGTTCTTGTTGCCCTATGATTCGCCGCAAGTCTTTTTCAAAACTTTTGAGCATGACATTTTTTATGGGCTCTTGAGTCAATATTTTTTGTATTTTCTGTTTATACAGGTTGTTCGAGTCAGTGGCGCGTTCCTGCATGGTTCAGAAGCAAGTGCAGCCGACTCCCGAGCCGGAGATACCTGAGTGATAAGACGCTTCGTTATGATTTTTTTGATTTTTTTTCTCATTTCGAGCCCCTTTGAGCCTCGAGAGCCAAAAAAAACTTTCGTGTACAGTAAATTTGGTGAATGAGACTAAAGCGCGTGTAAAAAGTTGTTGATCTGCGAATAGGTGTGTACCATATATGCCATGAACTTTGAATATCTTTTTTCTCGCCCTTCTGTTATTTTTTTTTTTTTTCTAAACAAAAATATAAAATAATCATATATAATGTAAGTGATTTATAAAAAGTGTAAGGACACTAAAAGCGAGTAACATAAACACGGAATACGTTTATTATGTTAATATTTTATTAAACAAAAGCTCACTCGCGTATGTATAAATAAAAATTAAGGATAAAGAAGTGCGAAAAAGAAGCTGTGAATTAATCAAGTTTCGGAGTAATCATTTTTTTCTTTTTTTTCGAGTGTTTTGTGCTCCCCGACGTTCGTTTCCATGTAAATCGCGGTTTTTATACATTGTACAAGTATACTTGGTGATACAAAACGTATTTAATACGTATTAGTGTCGAACTTAATAATAGTAAAAAAAAAATGAACAAAAGTGTTTACAAGCGAACACAAACGTCGACCAATGTGTGCTCATAGCGAGCGAATAGTGTTCCTTAGATTGTAATAATACGAATAATGGAGGACATTGATACTTCTTTTTTTCTTTATCTTTTCTTTTAGTTCGGTTTTTTTCAGTATTTGAAGTGTACGTATCGATAATAATAAAATGGCACAAGTTTAAAATTACTTTTCCGGGTAATTCATAAGACCTATTTTTTTATTTTTTCGTACCAACTTTATTTAAAATGATATATTTATAAATGTGTACAGATATGCATATACAAAGTTTGTACAGAGAATGAAAATCACGGCGATGCAATTGAGTTTACGTGTTTATTTGATCTCTGGTCGCGTGATAAGCATCACGCTCTTGGTCCGGATATTTTGTTGGCAAATTCGGACTGTGCAGATGACACTTTGCGTGGTACTTAATGCCTGCAACATCGATCTCGTAATCCCCCGAAAGTACGTACTCATTCGTTACTTCTCCTTCCTCACCTTTCCCATCCAAATTTTGGATGAAACCCAAGCATACCTATAACGAAGATTAAAAAAAAATAAGAGGTACTAGAATGTTAGTAGTATTATTAAGGGGGAACGTCACTGTGACGGGTCAACAAATTCTATATTGTTTTTCTTTTTTTAAGTTTTCTTGCAGTATATATGTGTTCAAAATTGTGTAAACAAAATTTTCAAGTCAAAAGTAAATATCAATATTCAAGTTAACACCACATTTTATGTCAAGTATAAAGCAACGAAAAATTTAAACGAGTTTTCCTCGAAATAACGATTTTCGACTTTGTCCCAGGGAAGACTCGAAGACTGATGAACCGATTTCAATTTTATTTTTTTTTCAAATTGTCGTTATTGCAGTGACTAAGATTGTACGTGGCCGATTTTTGAAATTTCAATAATAACTATTTTTTAAGATCGCTTAAAAGAAAAAAAATAGTCTAAAAATAAAAAAAATGATAAAAAAATATTTGAAACCGCTCCCAATTCGTGAAAAAAAATGTAATAAAAAACGGCCGCGTACAACTATAGCTACACTCTTATAGATATTGAATTTTTTTTATTTTTGATTGCGAGGTAACCCGTTGCCAAGATTTTCTTGGGACAGTGAAGAGGATTTTTCTTTGTTATCACATGGAAGCTGATAACGTTAATTTTAAATATCTTTCAATAAAAATTGGTACTGGGATAGTTGAATATATACGCAATAAAGTATCCTTCGCCCGATTCTTAAATAATTATTTAAACCTGGATTAAAAAATTCCCAAAAAATGGTAATTTTTTGGCCCGTCACAGTGGCGTTCACCTTAATGATTCTGTCTTCAGCGGCATCATTATTGAAACCTGCATATTTTTAATATAATTCCCTTGTATACATATTTTTTTTTTTTAGTGATTGACGATGGGCTAGTGAAAAATGGATGACTCGCCTGCTTTTTAAAGGTAAATCCGTAGCCCGTGGTTGTGGTCATTCCAGAGTAATGGCCGTTTCGATAAATCGGTTCGCCACCCCAGCACCATAAATCGATATCGGGATCGTGATCGTTCAACAATAACTGGACGTATTTGCGTTTGACACCTTCTTCCCTTTGTCTCAATAAAGCCTCGCGTCCGATAAAATCAATGTCTTTCTACAAATTGAAATGATTGATTCTTTTTCATAAAAACAAAATGTATATATGCGGAATAAAAAGAGGAGCGCGAGAGGGGGGGAGGGGGGTGGAGAGAGCGAGAGAGAGCGTTACATGAAATTTGACTCTCCACGAACGTCCGCACTCCAAAGGTGTAGTAAAAGTGTCCAAGTCCTGGCCCCAAAAAGCGTAAAACTTTTCGACCCTTAAAGCTCGGGTAGCGTAATAACCAGCGTGTCGTATATTATACTTTGCACCGGCTTCTATGAGCTTCGTGTAAACGTGAAGAGCAAACTTTAAACAAACAAAACGACTAATTGGAGAATTGTGATTATTGTGCCAGTGGATAATTTTAATTACTTATATTAGCGAAGTCATCTCATTTCAATAATTATGAAATAACATGAAAATCAAATACAAATAAAAATAATGGTTAATACGAAGGGGAATTATACTTTTTAGATTCTTACCTCGTTTGGTATATAGAGAACGTATCCTAATTCTCCGGTATGCGTCAAGTTCATTGTTCGAATTCCATTAGCCAGGCCAACGTCTAGTTCCTAAAAAATTTCTTTATGATTAGATTTGTATACTTTCCTTTCTTCATGTTTTTCAACTAGATCGACTATTTGATCGCGTGGGATTAAATAATTAGTATTGATAAATTGAAAAATTTGTGTTCTAGAATTCCGTAATCGACCGATCCGCCCGAAGATGCCGAAACAAATAATAATGTAATGATTTACTGTACAATCGTACGGAGAATCATTATTGAGTAAACAAAATACACAATGGATGATTAACCAAAAGAGAAACTAAAATGAATGAATTTTTATGAGAATTTACCTTGAATGTAAAAAAGGGAAAATTCTTGGGCGATAAATCAGTGTCGGTGAGTTCAGAGAGCAAAGGTCTCGTCGAAGGACCCATTATGCAGATAGCTGTGTAAGCCGAAGTTACGTCCGACAATACGACTGATCCATTAGTCGGCAAGTGCCGATTTATCCAGTGCTTGCACCGTGTTTGCTGTATTGTTGGAGCAATCATCATATAACTATATGAAAAATAAAAGGGATCAGTTTTTTTCTTTATACCGTAATAGTTGCAAGACTTGAGAAAAAATTAATCGTACAATTGTAAACATGAGAATATAAAATAAAATATCTCACTGATTGAGAGCGATCCTCGCAAGACTACAATCGTTCTCGTATCCTCCTCGGGAATTTTGCATTCCCGTATGTATTATGCTTCCTACCGGGACATCGACGTCATTTGAGCACAAATACTGCAAAAGATCAACGACCTCCGTGCCTTTCGACTGCAGAAACGAAATTAATCGATTTCATCCAAATTTTTCCTAATCGACAACTGCAAGTGATAATTTGTAGGAATGTTCATTTAAAGAAAAAAAAATTATACTAACCCACAAATCAATTTTTGTGAAGGAAGAATAATCACTGAGGCCAATGGTTTCTCGACAAGCGGCGTATTCACGAGCAACCGAATCGAACCACGGAGGCTTTCCAAAAGTGTTCGTATGAGCTATTTTGTAATTTTTCGAACCCTTGACCGAATTGAGATCTGAAAAAGATTACATCAGCTGAAAGCTTTGTTTTATTTATCATATACTGTTGGAATGTTTGCATAATTCCTCGTTTATTTCATATGAACCTAATTTGTTATCCTCGCTCGGTCGCTAATTTTCGTCTCTCTATTATGTGTAATGCAAATCTGTAAAGGTAAAAAATATTGTTTCTCCGTCCATTTATTTGTTCGATCGATTATCACCTTAAAAGCTTATGATCCACAATGCTAATGAAAATTATGTACAAAAACATTTGAAACATCGATGTTCGCTATGAAAAATTCGTAAATAATCAATCTTTAAAGACTAATGCGTAAACCAGGCATCACTTGACTGAATTTAAAGAATCGACATTATGTATCATGTATCTGTGTTAACTGAGTGCCGAATAGAAAAGCCGGAATCGATTACGCAAGTCCGACAAAGCCAAGCGAGACGGTATATATTTTGATAGATATCGTACTTTAATTATTATTTACCACATTCATCATCCGATTGAAACCACGAAGGTCTCTCGTATCCCATAACTTGTCCGAAAAATGCACCGGCCTCTTTGAGCTTAGGATATATCGGTGACATTCTCAAATTTCTGCCACTCGTGAACTCGAGATGAGGATACTGCAGAGCGTAGTGCATACTTGGAACTTCGCGCGATCTGTCACGCAAAAATTCAAGATTATTGTGCAAACCAAGAAACCGTGAAATGTCCAATTCGTACATGTCCAAAGACGTCGAACCGTTTATTATGAGCTCGGCGGTAGCTCGACCTACTCCTCCTGCCGCTGATACGCCAACCTTATTAATGAAGAAAAAAAAATAACAATAACGAATTTTCATGGCAAGAAGCGTACACGGCATAAATACATATTGTTTCATCAATTTCAGTAATTAAGTATCGTGTAAAGATTTACGGTTTTCATTCCAGCAGCAATGTAATAATTTTGTATTTCCGGTGCTTCGCCGACGATCCATTTGCAATCGGGTGAAAAAGCTTCGGGACCATTGCACAGCCGTTCGAGTCTTACGTCACCGAGTTCGGGAATTCTGTGAAGCATTTGTTCCAGCAATACGTGAAAATGGTCCCAATCCGGAGGTAAATTTCTCTCGGCGATATTTTCTAAAAAAATAAAAATAAATAATTAAAGTGTTATTCCAGAATAGCGGCGAGTATCTTGTTGATCGAGAGAATGCGGAGGCGCGCCAGCGGGAAATGTTAGGAATTTGTTGGATTTACATTGGTGGCTAACCGGGTATCGTTCCGTCATCGAAGGCAGGTTGCGCGACCGGCTCAAATCCACCGGCAATTAAACGCCCTTCGTTTTCACGAAAATATATGTAGCCATCCGGATCCCGTATTACCGGAGTCATCGGATCCAAACCCTCGAATTCTTTCGTGTGTAAATAATAATGCTCTACCGGATGTAGGGGAACCTTTAAACAACGCAAAATAGCCATTATTCTTTTTTTTCCAAAATTTACATTATATTTTTTTCTTATCCACAGGTACGGTATATATAGACGAAAATGTAACTATGATATACAGTCAAGAAAGCAAAAGACAAAGAATTATAAAATTTCGGGAAAAACAGACGATTTTGGTGAAATTTAATAATAATGTGCAATTATACATGAAATAAGTAACGGTAAAAAATCAAAGGGTGACAAAAAATTGTCAAACTATTTTGGGACATTTCCTATAGTTGGGAACAATTGGGTGAAATTGAAGAATCTTGAAAAAAAATTTATAAATACCAAACACTAACTTTAACATACGGTTCGCTTAATTTTCCCACGTTCCTTGCCCAAAACCCAGCGCCGTTTACAAAATGCTCGCACTCTATTCGACCTCGAGAAGTTTCCACAGCTGTGACGCGATCTTCGCGGGTTATGATTTTCGTGACTTTACAATGTTCATATATCCGAACACCTGGATTAAAAACAAAACAATACAGGTAAGTATATTAGTATAGGGTTGAGAATAATGAGATTATAAAGACCTATGAAAAAAGAAAAACGCGTCGAAAATTGTTAAGCAGCTAACGAAATAACGATAAATGTATTTTACTAGCAAGGTACCACAGAAAGGATCAGCTTTATTTCGCAACGTGATTCTACAAGTGTTTTTTTTATTTCCTCGTGAATTGTTATAAAAGTGGTGATACCCTGATTTTGTGCTTGGCGCATGAATGCGAGGCAAGTTTTATAGGGATCTGCCACTCCGTCTCCCGGAATCCAAATAGCACCGACAAGATCGTCGATCCGTAATACGGGACATAATTTCTGGGCCTCCTGCGGCGTTACGAGATGACACTCGATTCCCCTAGAGCTAAATGAAATATTTAGAAATTATGATTTTTCTTTTTATCAAATCAATATTATATTTGCAGACTGACAAATAATATATGAAACTGTGCTATTTTTTCTTGACTGAATTGAAACGGACGTATTTCTCCATGAGTTTGACCAGTAAGATTAATTTGAAAACTGTCCTACACCGATTGGGCTTTCATTCTTCTGAAGGTTGTCATACGATCTCTTGTCCGAGCCAACGAAAGACTGCCACATTGTTTCCAACCGGTGGACAATCCTTTTCCCTCCAGTTCTTTGTAGAGCGCTATACTGTCCTGGGCCAATTTGACTTGGGCTAAACTTGGCTTAAAAGCACCAACTAGCCCTGACGCGTGCCACGTCGATCCCCCACCAATTCTGAATCGATAACAATTTATTAATAAATTGCATCTTTTGGGTATGCTTAAGTTCAAACTGCTTGAAAATATCATGGGAAATATAATTCCTCGATGTTACATTATATTATGATCTGAAATTGACATTTAAAAAAAATCAAACATAAAAAGAGCATGATTGAAGCGAGAATTTGAAAAAAAGAGTTAAAATTTATTTCCAACTTACCTACAACTTTCAACAATTACTGTCCGTGGGCCGAGTCCCATAAGAGCAAGATGATAAGCTACCGCAGCACCCATTACACCCCCTCCGCAAATCACGACTTTGGCCTCTTCTGCAAGTTTCGCATGAGAATCTTCTGCCAAACAACTGCCCACTTCTAATCCTAAGTTTGTTCCTATTTTTCGAGGCGAGTTCGAAAAGCGCCATTTCGTTCTCTCCGAATTCAGTAAAGTTCGTAACTTCCACGTTCGCCACATTTTTATACTGCTGCTTCAATTCGACTTTGTTGAGCGGAAATTCACCGCTTCAAATGCTGCCAGAGAAAAAAGATTCTGCTAAATTATCATTTATTTGGCTTGAGCATATATATACTTTGGAATCGGGCACACTATTTTTTAACATTTTTCTAGGTTAATGGTCATATGTACCTGTTGCACTGTTGTAATTAAAAAACAATCCACTCACATTTTTCGTTTTATTTTCAACAAAAAATAACATCATTTAGTATTATAAATTTGATCTATTTAATAATATCATCTATTGATACTTCAGAGCACTTATTTTTATATACAGGCGACTGATCCATCTGTCAACTCGCCGGGACCAAAAATTTGTGCTTTGCGTCAACTTCTCCTCCATCCCCACTCTTAAGGTGATCTATCAGTTGTATGAGTGGGGGTCAATAACTGAAAAGTACACGTTTTTCTCGAACACGCTTGATATTTGAAGAAAATGGAGAGTTACACGTTATTTCTTTTTATCAGAGAACAACGTGTAACTTCGTTTTCTCGAAATATCAAGCGTGTGTCCGAGAAAAATGTGTATCTACTTTTCAGTTATCGACCTCCCACCTTAACACATCAACACCGCTGATAACAGGGCAAACATGGGGGGCAAAGGTCAAACATCGCATAGAAAGAAGACGCGTTCGGGGAGTCGCTATTTGCGCTACAAAAATGCTAACGCAGCCATTTAACAGCCACATAGGTTTACCTAGAGCTTGGAATAACCCGCCCCAAATAATATTATTATATAGGTTGCATTTTTAGTGCAAATAGTGACTCCCTGAACGCAGCCAGAGAAGGAATGCAAAACGAGGATTGGGAGTGGAGGGTGGCAAGGTACGTGCCATTCGACTGTACATATTTTATTACAACTCGCGAGATAGATGTTGGTGATATATATATATATATATATATATATATGCATGGTCTCGCGGTAGAGTAACATCGCAACAAATATATAGATGCAATTATTCTTATACAAGCAATAAATATGAAAGGGTATCGTTGTTTGACAAACATACATATATATTTGCTCGTAAAAATTAATAACAGTCGACAAGATTTGTTATTATAAAATATGTGTAATACAATTATATATTAAATATACATTGTTGTAAATGGCGCTTGGTCTGCTGCTACGTTTGTAAATATTATGCAGTTTGAACAGTTCTCTTCTATTTTTTCATACAGTTGCTTTGTATATGTATATCATAGTCTGTAGACATGATTATATACCAATCAAGTCAGTACGAAATTAGTTAATCATGTGAAAACCTATAATTATTCTGAAAGAAAAGTACATTGATTAACAAAACAAAAATACTCTGCTAATACATAGGTTCGATTTCGTTCAATGTAAAAACAAAAACAAATAATTGCGTCTTGCTTCCACGCAATTTTGGTTTCGTTCGTTTTGAGTATAGGGTACATAAAGTACCCAGTTACCGACCATATACCAGTAGTCGGCCTGTTTTCGTACTTTCTATGAATGGGAAGAGTGTGGAAGCATGTTCGACTCTTTCCACTCATACAAGGCCGCGACTATTGCTATTATTTTCAATAAATTTATTATATGCATTATTTGGTAAATATAAGTGAACAACTATTTTGCAGATATGTTTTTACAAATCACACTATAATTGAACAAAATTATTTACTAGCGCGATAATTCTATGGACAAAATTAAGAAACTCTTTTAATTTATAAAGCATGTAATACAAAAAACGGACGAAGAATGGTTTACGGTTGTGTAATTTTCGAAAAACTATACGAAAATCAAGACTGCTGAATAATATTCAATATAAATACCTCAAAAATATTAATCTCACGATAATTGGGTAATATGGATCAATGTTAATTGAAATATATTTCCTCGCGCGTACGGCACTTATTTGACTAGCGCGTTACGGAGCGCAGCTACCTCGATATAATTTAAATTTTTATTTTACCACATGTACATATTTATAATAACGATTAAGTGTACAATTCACGAAGATATTAAATAATAGTTATGAGTTCAATTTATACATAATTCGATTCAAAACTTTCATTGGTTCTGGTACACATTCTGCAATGTTAACATGGTTTTATATTCGTATAAGGCACGTGTTGCACTATTATTAATAATATTAATATTAAGGCACCCAAGACAAAAATGCCAGTGGATTTTTTGTCAAAAAAAAAAGAAAGAAAAGAAAAGAAAAAAAATGGTATCGAACCCCGGGTACAATTTGTGTACAGCTGAATTGACTGAAGTTCGATTGTGATATCTTGTAAAAGATGATAACTCGAGTAAAAGAAAAAAAAAAATTTCAACTGTATGGGAGATAAAATACCTGGGGCAAATGAACAATTTGCTGGAATGTGTTTCCAGTATATTTTCCCATTTTTTTCTGCTTATTCAGTTATAAGCAGTCATATGAAGTATCGATTCCTGATCCATTGTTGCAAAAAATATGAGATTCATAGAAATATAGCAAAATTTTCGAAATTGATAGAAACAATTCCCATGATATAGATCGGAAAAAATGTGAAGTCAAATATTATTCTCGAAAAAAAGCACAGTTTTGTGCGTGAGTCATGGCAACATTAATTTCGTTATTCTAGAGAGATTAATTAAAATAATTTTCTTCGACGAAGAAATCAAATCCGAATAAAACTACGAAGCGTTAGTTATAAATACTAATTATCGACAAGTGTAGAACAAAATAGCAGTGAGATTCGTTTTTTTTGTAACGTTAATTAATAGAAAAATGACAATAATCGGGAATTTTAGTCCTCCTCCGCATTTGAAAATCAGAAAAAACCGAGCATATACAACATTCGAAAAATATCTATTCAATAATAATAATAATAATAATAATAATAATAATAATAATAATAATAATAATAATTCTACAGCATTATTGACATACTGGATTTGAGTATGTCCAATAATTACATCATTTTTTAAATATTAACCCTAGCTACACGCTACGGGGTCCAATGGACCGACAGCAACACTACATTTTCACTTTTGTTTCGCCACACGCCTTTTCATAAACGTTATAACTTTTTATCAAACGACTTTTTGGCTTTACTGATTGCTTCTCCGGATTGGTCGAAGTCTGGCGTTTCGATTTCACTACAATTAAACCTCAATAGACGCATTTGTTACAATGTTATAGAGCAATGAAAGTCGTCGGTCCAATAGATCGATAGTGTGTACGCAAGATAATAAAAGTTTAGTGTGCAGCTAGGGTTAATGTCAAATAAATTAATTAATTGTTTTTCCCAAATACGCATCAATGTTTTCTGAAGCAAGTCTGTATCTGTGAAAATTCTCATCCAATTACTTAGAATCTTTCATGCTTAAAATGCAATCTTTCATTAAATAAATATTAGAAATTCGGAAGCTTGATCCATCCATCAAAGTTTGAAATAAAAAAAAGGAAAGTGAAAAAATTTATACGCGTTTGGAAAAATAAAAAATTTTCAATACGTATCGTGTAACAAAAAACATATTTTTCTGACAATACGAAGAGATAACTGCGACATCATTATTATCATTATTATTATTATCCAAAATTAATGTTTTTAATATGTCCAGAACAGTTGACTTATTCTAAATGTTTCTCTCAATGCAGGGTTCGAAAACTTTGATCGAATAAATGGATTTGTTGTATTCGTGAGAACGTCATGACGTTTGATAAATCGTTACGTTCAATTGAAATGAATCCTTCCGATATAATCATTTTTCGATAAAAAACAAAAGAGGACGGCGGTGGCAGCGTAACGATTTTTTTTTTTAATCGTTACAGAACACGTACGTTTGCGCTGCTTTTTTCCATCTGTTCTTTGTCTCTCTGACAAAGATAAGTGCGAGTGACGAAGGAAATGCCTCACAAATAGTGCGAGGGTCTCGTTGTAATGGTCGAAAAGCAGCGACTTCCATGAAAATCATTACCAATTATCTCCTGTGTCGTCCCAGATAAGTCTTGCAATTTGGACAGGTGTGATGAACGTCCATGCACTCATCGATGCAGCATGGAATTAGACAGCAGCCCAGAAAACACCTGTTTTCAATTATAAATATTCATAATACATATTTATTTTTATTGATCTTATATGTTACCAGCTGTGCCTGCGGGCTTAGCCTGCGACACATTTAGCAGGCGCATCTAGCTGTGCATTTACGCAAATATACATTTGTTTTAATTGATTGTGGAAAATCTTACATGAGACATAGGATAGGGTCCGCACTACGCCAGTGTGTGGGATTCTTACCCACTAAAAACCACACACCCTGTTCCACTTTAAAAAAATAAATCCCTTAAATTTTATATTTAAAAAATTTACATAAAAAAGATAAATTTTTAAAAAGTTTCATGTTTATACAAATAATTTAAGTCAATAACATAGCTGTACCCTCGACTTCGCTAGCGTCCGTCCACATCTATAGTGGCTGTTCATATTTTCATCAGTTTTATATTATATGAGAGAAAAAAAATCAATTCCGTATTAAACAATGTATTGAAATGTTACACGACCTATTTGCTTCCCATTTTTTTTCCATTTTAAATATAATTTTTCGGTTTTTTTCAAATAAAATACTCCAAAAGAAGATGCTCAATTTTCAAATTTTTTATCACTTCACTAAAATAGATGTAACTTTTTTCTCTCCGTTTTTGAATTATCTTTAAATTGGTGATTCGTTTTTTTTTGTTTATTTATATTTTTTTATTATTGATGAATTTTTAAAGTTGAACGTTGAATAACAAATTTTAACTTTTTTTTCACATTTCCTTAAAAAACAATATATCGAAATTTTACACAGCCTACAACCTAGTCTGAATCATGGGCTTTCTTTCTGTGAAAGGTTCATCGAAATCGGTTCAGTGGTTCTCGATTGAAAAGCGGCCAAACATTTTTTTTACCAACGGATATATATATATGGGGCATTCCACGCCAAATCGACCACTTTTGAAATTCGCATTTTTTATTGTTTTGATTTTTTTTCTCTAATAGAGCTCATTGAAAGGAACTCGTCTGATTGTTTCAGATTTTTATCCTAACACGTTCATTGGAAACGACTTTTTGAAAAATTTTCCAATTTTCTTCTTCAAATATCAATAACTCTCTCAAAAATGCAGTAAACCGAATGGATAAGGGGTCAAAATTTAAGTTTTAAAATGTATTTTCGTATGAAAATATGTAAGAATTCATCAAAATATTACATACAACAACTTTTCAAATTCTAAACGAGAAATGTTACTTTCCACAGTGTTCGCCCCCTTTGATTTTGCTCTTGAATTTTTATCAAAAACTATCATTTTTTTAATGACTTTTAAGCCTAGTTTGATGATGGGGAAATCATTCGTTGTATTTTTTATAATTAAATTGTGGATTTTTTTTACTATTAATCATGCACAAATCCCTGCAAAATCATACAAACCGAATGGATAAGGAGGTCAAATTTTTCGTTTTGACAGGTGCTTTCGTTTAAAAATATGTCAACCATTATTTAAAGATTACATAAATCAATTTTTTAATTATAAACAAGAAATGTTTTTTCCCACAGTGTTAGTCCCTTTTGATTTTGCTGTTAAATTTTTATAGGATACTATCATTCATTTAATGCATTTTAAGACTAGTATGTTCGTGGGGAAATATTCGTCTAGTCAACAACAAAAATCTTTAATAAAATTAACAATTTAAAAAATAGAACTAGCTATTTTCTCACGTTTGTACTTAGCTTAAAATTCATTAAATGAATCATGGTTCTGTACAAACATTAAAGAAAGAAATTAATTAGTACAAGCGCTATGAAAAAATGTTATTTTATCTTAGAATTGGAAAAACTAGGTAATGTAAACTTGAAATAATTTTTCACATATTTTTAAACAAAAGTACATTTCAGAAGAAAAATTTTAACCCCCTAGACGATTCGCTTTGTTTGATATTTCAAGGAGTTACAGATAATTATAATTGATTGTAAAAAAAATCTATATTTTATTTATAAAAATATACAACGGATGATTTCCCCACGATCACACTAGGCTTAAAATTCCTCAAAAAAAGAATAGTTTTTTATAAAAAATTAACAGCAAAATCGAACGGGGCTAACTATGTGGAAAAAAACATACTAAGAATTGAAAAAATTGATTCATGTAATGTTTTGATAATTTTCTGCATGTTTTTAAACGAAAGTACATTTTAAAACTAAAATTTTGACTCCTCATCCATTCGGTTTACGGCATTTTTGAGAGAGTTATTGATATTTGAAGAAAAAAATCGGAACATTTTTCAAAAATACGTTTCCGATGAACGCGTTGGGATAAAAAGTTGAAAAAATCAGACTAGTTCCTTTCATTGAGCTCTATTAGAGAAAAAAAACTAAAACAATAAAAAATGCGAATTTCAAAAGTGGCCAATTTGAGGTGGAATGCCCCATATAGAGAATAGATATACTTATTCTTAGAGACTGATTCACATTATTTTTTACGCATAATTATTAAATAATTTTTCATTAATGGAACACTGACCCCAAGAGAGCGATTACCATCCCAGAAATATATGCAATCATTCCTGGCTCGGTCTTCGTTACCGTCTCAATCTCCAAATGGCATTGGGGACAAATTGTGTGAGTCGGTCCTGGTCCCAATGGAACTATAGTCGTTAAAATTGTAGGTCCGTTGGCATCTGGAAGAAAAAGTACAATGAATAAATAAATACATTATTTATGCAATATCGAATGCGGTTTTTTATTCTTCGTTTATATTCAAATGTCATCATTATTTGGTATTGTTCGAAATGGTAGAAATATCAAAAAAATAATCTCAAATAGTTTGCTATTAAATAAAATAATTAAAATTACAAGTCTGAGCAGGTGTGAACGGACTGGCCGGTGGTACTCCGCCCAAGCTCTGGAAGTAGCTGGGTGGTGCGGATGGTGGGGGCTCGTCGTACGAAGGCGGAGGTCCATTTTTGTACATGATGCAAGGTCTTTCCTACATCATAAATAAAATTAAATTTTATATCTTGTTATTCAATCTTGGATGAAGATTATAAATAACTAAGAAAAAGACTATCTTTCGGGATCACTGATATTCCTGCGTTGATTGATTGTTTTTTTTTCCTTGATGCTGCATTCACCGAACAGTATCAATTTTACAAGTTTTGAATGGTAAAAACTGAGTCTATCCAAAAAGCGCTGAAAATCTAGTGTTATTTGAATATGAAAAAAATGTTAAATATAAACCATTGAAAGAAATTACAATTTCTGGCAATCATTAGTTTCAATATAAAATAATTATATTAATAACTTATAATGACAAAAACAATTACGATTGCTATATTCTGTATTGTGTTATATATTTTTTTACTTAGTATTAAAATACAAATTTCCCAACAATTCGACATATTTTTTCCAGTTTTAATTTTTCTACTTCAGTGGCTATTTTACAATTATTTGAACACATCTGAAAATCATTAATAATGACAATAATAATATATATAAACACAAAGTACAACTATTTTTATATTATACATTGTTTTAATTTTTTTTTAAATATAATAACACTATAATAATGATAGGTTAAAAAGCTATGACTTTGTCAAAGCATATTATCGCATCTGGATATTGTAAAATGAGTTATAAACATGAATATCATGCTAGAATATTCCATACCTGACGTGTGAGCGGGTATGGTCTTAACCCTAGACCCCTACAACAGTGTCGAAAACGACCCCAATTTTTTTAGTAAAAAACTTCTTTTTGGCATTTCTCCAAATCTTTGTTTCGTTTTATAGAGTTTTTATCATTAAATGTTCATCAAATGCGACTTTATTATACACTATTCTTCATTATTAAAAAATGAAAAGAATAGAGTGTAATTAAAATTTATTATCATATACGAGAAACATTTTATGTTAAAAAGAAGATTTTGTAAAAAGAAGAAAAAAGAAGATTATGTTAAAAAGAAGTTAAAAAGAAGATTATGTTAAAAAGAAGATTGGGGTCGTTTTCGACCCCGTTGTAAAATTTACGATTGGAAAAATAGATTGTTAATAACAATTAGATAATTTTAGTCGTAAAAGTGATTTAGTAAAAATAGTAGAACGAGCTTTACTCAGCTTGGTCGTATATTTTTTTTCTGAAATATGCATTCATTAACAATAATATATTATTTCCAAGGCCATTTAAAGACCGCTATATATTTAGTGGGAAGAAAAAAATTTCCACTAATTGGATGATTACTGGGCAAAGTGAATTTGTGATAAATGAAAAAAACAAAAAAAAATTACGAAGGGGAGGAAGAGAGAATCGCATCTGCATTTGGTTTACTTCGTTTACTCCGTTTACTCCGGGGAGTCGGAGGAATGACGCGCACCTAAATATACGTGACCCAATTACGAAACGAAATATATATAATATTGGATGTCATACATGACATTCAATAACCGAAGTTAATTTTGGTATAAAATTCATCCAAGATTTGCTCATATATTAAGAAACACTGATTAAATTTTTCAAAGAGATTAACTCACTCGTCAAACACAAAAGAAACGACGACGAAACGATAAAAAAGAAACACTGCCTGCCTGAGTGCTGTACTGGCCAAACGTCTTTTTTTTCTTCAGGTTTTGTTAAACCTAGCCCCTATCACAATACACGTTTTCCACTACTATATTTGTATAAAATCCGTGGGTAATGGTAAAAACTGCGTCAGCTTTTTGTGTATACGAAAATCCTTCGTAGATCCGCGCGAGAATGAGAACTTGAGAACTCGCTTTAATTCACGCACGTTAATGAGGAAAATTAATCGTGAACGTGTCAGAGATTGGTCGGGTTGACCAATCACCAATCCGAGAAATCCAAGAGCACCGCTTTTTTTGAATACACATGCTCAGATATAGGATAGTGGCTGGCAAGCTGGTATCTCAATTGGCTAAATCACTACAAAATTGCTTTTGTCGTTCTCACTCTCGTGCGTCGTTGTTTTTTTTTATATATGGTTTGGGTTTGGTGCGGGTTTAGAGCGATTCCTCCTTCGGCGACAGTGGTCGAACGGTGGCTGCAGGGGCGACCGGGGACGTAGCTCGGTGAACATGGAAAGATGTCAACAGATGTCGGCACGTCACTCGGCTATATAAAATATATTATTTTGTGTTAACCAGGATGAAGTTAGTCAGAGAAAGACGTGATTCCTCATTGGAGTTGGTGAGTTTGGTGAGTTTGTAAAGTTGAAGGATAGCAAGGTTCTGCGGTCGGTAAGGTAAATTGTAACGGGCTGTAGGTAATGAAATTGTATTGTATACAACAAAATATACAGTGGCCACAGTGACAGACAACTCATCAGTATTAGGGCAATGGTGTCTAGAGTACAGGTTGAAGTGAAGCCAAAATTGGTTTCCGAAGTGGTGGCGCTGGCGTTAGTGATCGAACCAAGGAGGCTAGAGAGAAGGAGTGAACACACCGTACTTAAGAAGTGTTCCTAAAAATTGATAGAAAATGAGAGGCGCTGCGATTGCAAAGTACAAGGTCAGTTTCACGTCGCTGAGGATTATTATTACTATATGTATTAGTACTTTCGGTCACGAACGCTGCAGTGGCAAAACCAGAAACTATAGCATCAACGTGTTTTGGGCACACTGGAACTACAAATTGGCCTATGCTGTGTTCACTCCTCTCTAGTCTCCCTGGATCGAACGTAATTACATGTATATATATATATCAGTCCGATCGACAAGCACAGGTTAGGTATAAAAAAAAATAGAGATAGGAGATAGGTTAGAAAAGCTGAACGGAACTCTGTACCTGCCGTACAGTGTCAGATAACAAATGATAATTCAATGTTTTTTTTCATTGAATTGTACGGATGAGCGAAAATTTTATATAATTGAAAAAGTAATATTTTTGTTATTTACATTCGTGAGTTAGAATTGCAATATTTTTTTCGAAATCGTAATTCGTTTCCGTAATTTTCGTAAGTCGTCGTTTTTTATCTGCTTGTGTACCACTCAGGCAGCCTGGATATGAGCACGAGACGACACCTTCATAAACTTAGCCGAACAACTTGAACTTTTCCAATTTTTTATTAATCATATCTTTCGGTGTTCGTTCAGTGGTTATCAGTACCATAATTAAAATGTTTAGTAGTTACTAGTTATTTTATAATTTGTGACGTGACATTTGGAGTTCCGCCACTCGTACGAATCCGTGTCGACCAGTGGACCGGATTTACGGCCCTTTTGGCCGCCGCACGTCGACTCGCCGGGGCGTTGAAGATCGAGGACTCACCTTAGGCTAAGGAATTTAGGAATTAAGTATCGCACCCGATGTAGGTTTGTTAGGATTAGGTGCAGATCGCCGTTATTTGGAGACTAGGAGTACCGACGAACACGGCGTGCGTTTAACGTGGCCTTGACACATGAAGAGTACCTGACACACCGCTCGCCTGAGCTTACCTAGGTGTGAGAGACTGGGGTCGGAATTTTCTTTGATTACAAAAATTAATCGCTTTGTTATTTTCTGTGAGTTAAAAATGAAGTGGGCACAGTCGCGTTGGCCGACTAAAGAACTTTCGCAACAGCTCAACCCACCGCGTATCCCCGGGAGGGGGGGAAGTGCGCTCGTGTACAATAAACGCAAGACCAATTGCGTTAAGAATTAGATACCGTGCTCGTAACCCGGGACTACGTCGCTTTAGGTTCGTCCAACGGAACCTATTGAGTGGGTGACTGAGACCTTCGCTGGAAAAAGGCCAAAATTTGGATAGCCGCCCGTCGGTTTCTCGCTGTAGCAGCCGAGAGTTGCAACACCCGTCGTCGTCTTCCTGGTGGCCATGGACCGCTAATCACGGCGCCTCGTCTACTGGGGTTCGGGTTCGTCTCCGCAACGGAAGTGTTGCATTACCTGGTGGTTTACTTGTGGGCCCACCGTGAACCGATGGGACGCCTCGGTTCATGAGGGAGGCCTCCCTTCTGTCCGGAGATGTCCGCCGAATTCCCTAGAGGAAGGTAACCAGGAAGCGACCTCCAATTTCTAGTTACGAGTTTCAAGCACGGGGGAAAAGAAATTTGCTTGGGCCACCACTGAGCAGCATCGAGTTCTCGTTCGTAGCTGCGTGGTGGGGGGGTACGAGATCCTCATTAAGAACGAAGCCCTGATATACCGTGTAAACCACGAGAGGAAGGGAGATAGAGGACAGTCTAGCGTGAGTACACGGGAGCGCGGACCTTCTTGAGGGGTAATTAGCGGTGGGAGAAGAGAGAATTGGGGAACTCTCGCCTTCGAACGAGGCGAGGGATAAATCAGTCTTCGATCGATAGCGCGTGTGGGCAGTCGGCGTGCGAGGAACCAGGAGCCAGCGGTACACGTGCGGGACTTGGGAGATTCCTCGGTAAGCTCGTTCCTCTACATTCTCCATCGTTCTCTTGCTTCCTCGGGTTTTCTTTTGTTTAATTAAGTAATTCTTTGCGGTTTTGAAATTATTGGCGTGTGATTATTGAAAGGGGGAATTTTTTTTCTTTGTTTGCGATAGTCTCGCGTATGTCCCCTTAGTTCTTGCAAAAATTTGGAGAAACGTAGAAGCAAGGGAACGCGCATTGGTTCCGAATTATTAATATTAATATTGGAGTAATTTTGATCGTTTTGGGGAATAATATTGCGCGATGAATATTTCGTCGCGATACTAGTCCTACTTTATTTCGTTATTCGTAGCGTTAAGAACCGTCTCTAGTCTCTCTACCAACGCTCAAGGCCGGAAGTATTTACCATCGTGTTTATCGTTTTTACGTCCTTCTATGTATTATTCTCTTTCGTTTTGCCGTTGTTTCGAATACGAGTCGCGGGCTCTTCGCTACCTCGTTCAATTGTTGTGCATTCTTTCTTCTGGCGACCTGTCTGAATTACCTCGCGAAATTTATTGTAACGTTGAAGGCTATTTTTTTGTTTGCTTCGGTTATGCCTCGTCTTGAGGCGATCTTTCGTGAGTACCTCGTTATATTATGTTTATTTAAGCTGCCTAAATTCCGATAATGTGCCGTCAAGTTGCCTAAAAGCCATGACGCATTGTTCCGATTACCGTTACTAAAATATCGTTACATTACATTTAATTAAGCTGCCTAAACTTCAAAATGGTGCCGTCAAGTTGCCTAAAAGCCATGACGCATTGTTCCGATTACCGTTACTAAAATATCGTTACATTACATTTAATTAAGCTGCCTAAATTCCAAAATGGTGCCGTCAAGTTGCCTAAAAGCCATGACGCATTGTTCCGATCACCGTTACTAAAATATCGTTAAATTACATTTAATTAAGCTGCCTAAATTTCAAAATGGTGCCGTCAAGTTGCCTAAAAGCCGTGACGCCTTATTCCAATTACCGTCACAAAATATCGTTAAATTACATTTAATTAAGCTGCCTAAATTCCAAAATGGTGCCGTCAAGTTGCCTAAAAGCCATGACGCATTGTTCCGATCACCGTTACTAAAATATCGTTAAATTACATTTAATTAAGCTGCCTAAATTTCAAAATGGTGTCGTCAAGTTGCCTAAAAGCCGTGACGCCTTATTCCAATTACCGTCACAAAATATCGTTAAATTACATTTAATTAAGCTGCCTAAATTCCAAAATGGTGCCGTCAAGTTGCCTAAAAGCCATGACGCATTGTTCCGATCACCGTTACTAAAATATCGTTAAATTACATTTAATTAAGCTGCCTAAATTTCAAAATGGTGCCGTCAAGTTGCTTAAAAGCCGTGACGCCTTATTCCAATTACCGTCACAAAATATCGTTAAATTACATTTAATTAAGCTGCCTAAATTCCAAAATGGTGCCGTCAAGTTGCCTAAAAGCCATGACGCATTGTTCCGATCACCGTTACTAAAATATCGTTAAATTACATTTAATTAAGCTGCCTAAATTTCAAAATGGTGCCGTCAAGTTGCCTAAAAGCCGTGACGCCTTATTCCAATTACCGTCACAAAATATCGTTAAATTACATTTAATTAAGCTGCCTAAATTCCAAAATGGTGCCGTCAAGTTGCCTAAAAGCCATGACGCATTGTTCCGATTACCGTTACTAAAATATCGTTACATTACATCTATTTAAGCTGCCTAAATTCCGATAATGTGCCGTCAAGTTGCCTAAAAGCCATGACGCCTTATTCCAATTACCGTCACTAAAATATCGTTAAATTACATTTAATTAAGCTGCCTAAATTTCAAAATGGTGCCGTCAAGTTGCCTAAGAGCCATGACGCCTTATTCCAATTACCGTCACAAAATAGCGTTAAATGACATTTAATTAAGCTGCCTAAATTCCAAAATGGTGCCGTCAAGTTGCCTAAAAGCCATGACGCATTGTTCCGATTACCGTTACTAAAATATCGTTACATTACATTTATTTAAGCTGCCTAAATTTCGATAAGGTGCCGTCCAGTTGCCTAAACGCCAGGACGCATTATTCCGATTACCGTTACTAAAATATCGTTAGATTACATTTAATTAAGCCGCCTAAATTTAAGCATGGTGTCGTCAAGGTGCCTAAAAGCCATGACGCCTTATTCCAATTACTGTCACTGAAATATCGTTAAGTTGCATTGGTTTAAGCGGCCTAAATACCACTAGCGTGCCGTCAAGTTGCCTCAAAGCCATGACGCAATCTTCTTACCACCGTGACCGAAATACCGCCACGTCACGCTCGCCTAGCTGACTCTCTGTAAATTAGGGTATTTCTCGTGCCTCTCTGTACTTGGGGACCGTTTTTCTGTCGAATTGTCGCTCATTGTGGTGGGGACCAGTCTGTCGCAGCCCTACCTGCCTCCACCCTTTAGCTACCTGCCTGTACATTAGGAAGATTTTCTCTGAATAAATCTTATTGTTAAAGCTTATTACTCCGTCTCGCCTACCCTTTTTTTTTGTTGTTTGTAATGTCACTCTCTACCCCTGGACCAGCCCCTCTACCTTTTGTACCTCAGTTGAGCTGAGTAGCCGGACCGTCCTCGATTACCCGCGTCCTTCGTACAAGTTAATCACCCGTGCTTGGCGGGGTGGGCGAAATTAAGTCGGTGATACCGACGGTACTTACGTACCTGGCGCCCTGTCCACCCTCGGAACCATGCAATTGTGCGAGCCAACGGGGCAGGTAAGTCGAGAATGGACAGATCGTACCCTTTCGGGGAAGAATCTCGTTACAAATTAAATAAATAAAATCTGGGTGCAAGTGGATCGAACATTTTTTTATTTTTCATGCAATCGATTAGATCAAATGCTAAATCGATGTAGAATTGTTTGGTGGTCACGAGTAATTAAATTGTATCGTTAAGTAGTCGATAGATTATTAAATAACTTGAAAAAACTATTTCCGACCTGCCGGCTATATCTAGCCGGTCAAAATGGTTATTATCCAACCAATTGTATTCTAATAAGTCTTAATCGAAAGAGAATCGTTTGGTGGTGATTAGTAGCATGATTAAAACGTTGAGTGGTGATCAGTTTAATTATATCTACCAAAAAATCATAGTCACTAGCGAGCATCGAATGGGGAGGCTCTGATGGATCACTGAAAAGATTCAACGGTAAAATAAACAACAAAACTCGGATTGCTTTTTAATTTATAAATCAATTTTCTATAAATAAATTGGGACATGAGAGAAATATATTAATGTGCTTGTCGTCAATTATTAAAACATTAACACGTTTATTGTAGTGAAATCGTTGAACAATTTTTCTTGTGATACTGTGGTAACAGGAAAATTTATCCAAGGAAAATGCGTACCGAAAAATTCGACTCCGAAAAATTCGTCCCCTTCGAGGAACTTCGCCTTCCGGAAAATTGGCTCCCGTGAAAAATTTGCTTCCAGAAAATTTACACTCGCACTGAAATGCTCAGCACCTACCCTGCGATTCCACACACATCGCAATTTCACACACCCCACGATTCCACGCACATCACCGAAGTGCTCAGCATCCACCCCATGATTCCACACACATCCACACGAATCTAGGAAGATTCGTCCCCGGAAAATTCGTCCCGGAACATTCACCCTCGGAAAATTCGTCGGGTTTACAGTACAACCTCGATTTTTTACCCCTTGGGGAGAGGACTGGTAAAAAATCGGGGTTCAGCTCGGAGGTGTGGCTTGAGACGTTAGGGGAGGTGCGAACAGGAGCATGCGCGTAGCGGAAACGCTGCGTGGATTTTTCCACCACCTCTTTCGTAACACCAAACTCTTTTGCTATTGAGCACACTGAAATTTCATTGTCCAGTTTTTCCAGAATTGAAATTTTCTGGTGCAAAGATAACCGTTTCGTTTTTCCCTTTCCGGAAACGTTATTATTTGGGTCGATGTTTTCACCCATTTTTGCACTGCAACGTTTTGAGGTTATGATGAATAAAACCGCGCGTACTGACGGTGGCGTGTCAGACGACGGTAGTAGGGATAAACGACGCCCATAACCACTATTCCCCTAGCCAAACGATATTGGGTGGGGGAAAAGAATCAGGGGAATGGTAAAAAATCGAGGTGGTAAAAAATCGAGGTTGTACTGTACTTCCGAAAAGCAGAAACCGAATTTCGAGCTGAAACTTGGCACACTCCTTCATTTTAATACTATAAGCCTTCCCTTAAAAAGATTTTTAGCGTATTTGAATATTTTTCGAGAAATCGAATTTTTTAAATTATTACTTTTGCGCGGCCGAGGGGTGTAATTCCGAAAAGCCCATACCGCCGATTAATTTGGAATTTCGTGTACCCAAGTATCTTGACTCGCTGATCACGAATGTGATAGTGAAAATACCAGCAAACTTGATTTTCAAGGTCAAAACTTACAAAAACTGATTTTTTTAAAGTTTTTATATTTTATTTCAATGAGTGTTGATCTTAGAGAAAAACGTTTCCTACAAAAGTTGTAGCCTATGAAAAGATTGATCTTTTATGTTTTATACCATTTTCGTCTAAAACGATTTTTTTCGAGAAAAATGGGATAATGCTCCAATAAATACATTTTGCTAAACTCCATTAGTTTCGATATTAACTACTTACATTACCGTGGGAAGGTTGGAGTTTGGTCTTTAAATTGAATAAGAAAATTCGTTGGACGTGTGAAAATAGTAGGGTGGGTTTGTAGCATCTCGACATGTGTGCGTGGAATCGTTGGACGTGCAGAAATAATGGGGTGGATGGAAAGTCTTATATTATTAAAATGTAGGAGTGTGCCATATTTCAGCTCGAAATTCGGTTTGCGCTTTTCGGAAGTACACCCGACAAATTTTCCGGGGACGAATCTTCCTAGATTTGTGTGGAATCGTTGGGTGGGTGCTGATGAGAGCACTTCGGTGATGTGTGTGGAATCACGGGGTGGATGCTGAGCACTTCGGTGATCCCCACTATTTCTACACGTCCAATGATTCCACTCACACATTCCGAGATGCTACAACCCCATCCTACTATTTTCACACGTCCAACGAATTTTCTTATCCCATTTAAAGACCAAACTCCAACCTTCCGTGGTAATGTGCGTAAGTAGATAATATTGAAACTAATTAGCAAAATGTACTTATTGGAGCATTATCCCATTTTTCTCGAAAAAAATCGTTTTAGACAAAAACGGTATAAAACATAAAAGATCAATCTTTTCATACGCTACAACTTTTGTACGAAACATTTTTCTCTAAGATCAACAATTATTAAAATAAAATAGAAAAACTTTTGAAAAATCAGTTTTTGTGAGTTTTGACCTTGAAAATCAAATTTGCGGGTATTTTCACTATCATATTCGTGATCAGCGAGTCAAAATATATGGTTACACGAAATTACAAAAGTACTAATTTCAAAAATTCGTTTTCTCGAAAAATATTGAAATACGTCAAAAATCTTTGTAAGTGAAGTCTTATAATATTAAAATGAAGGAGTGTGACAAATTTCAGCTCGAAACTCGGTTTCCGCTTTTCGGAAGTACAACCGAAATATCCAACGGGGACGAATTTTCCAGAGATGCATTTTCCGGGACGAATTTTCTGAGGACGAATCTTCCTGTTACCATTCCATACATATCACTGAAGCGCTCAGCACCCGCCCTACGATTCCATACACATCGCAATTTCACATACCCCACGATTCCGCACACATCACCATGCTTTGCAACCACCCCACGATTCCACTCACATCACTGAAGTGCTCAGCACCCACGCCACTATTCCACACACATACACTAAAATTTTGAGTACAATCAAAACGAAAAATTTCCAATTTTTTAAAGTGAAAAATATATTTGAACAAAGTATTCTTCGTTCCTTTTTAATAATACGTATATAAAATGCTCAATGCATAGGGGCGCATTTCCCGAGGGAGAATTTTCCGGGGAGGGGGGAGGTGAATTTTCCCGGAGGTAAATTTTTCGGGGCGAATTTTCCTTAGGTGGAGTGAAGAGTGTTAATGTTTTAATAATAAACGACAAGCACATGAGCATAAAACACATGACTATAAAGCACATGGCCAATAAAGCACATTACTATAAAAAAAAATATATTTTTCCCATGTCACAATCTATTTGTAGGAAATTGATTTATGAATTAACAAGAAATTCGAATTTTGCTGTTTCTTTTGCCATTGAATCCTATTGACCAATCATAGCCTCCCCATTCGATGCTCGTTAGTGATCATGGTTTTTGGTCGATATAATTAAACTGATCGCTACTCAATGTTTTAATTATACTACCAATAACCACCAAACGATTTTTTTTCGACTGGGATTTATTAGAATATAATTGGTTGGGTAATAACCATTTCGACCGGCTAAATCTAGCCGACTGATCGGAAATAGTTTTTTCAAGTTATTCAATAACCTATTGACTACTCAACGATAAAATTTGCATATTGAAGACCACCGAACGATTCTACATCGATTTAACACTTGACCTAATCGATTGCATGAAAAATAAAAAAATGTTCGGCCAACTTGCATCCAGATTTTATTTACTTAATTATAAAATATCTAGTGACTACTAAACATTTTAATTGCGGTACTGATAACCACTGAACGAACACCGAAAGATTTGATTACTAAAAAATTAGAAAAGTTCAAGTTGTCCAGCTAAATTTATGGAGGTCACGAGAACCCCATTTTTTGAAAATGTATCGACGAACAGGTTATGTTCGTACAAATGCCTCGTACACACAGCTGCCTTATATTTAGCGGTGATAGTTGCTCATTCGACACTTATTCTACTGCTACTTGTTATAACATTACTTATACTATCATTATTTATCTGATCTTCATTCATTTTCATTGATTATCGTTGAAAATTTCCATCGTGTTTACAAAAAAAAAACAGATATTTTGCACTCTAACAGCAGTTTTTCAGAAATCCGGTAGAGTCGCATGTTTAATGTGGATCGCCAATAGCAACAGCAACGACTCAGTCGATTCTCAATTGGCATATATAGTTCACGGTCAACGCGCACGGCCGGGCTTTCCAACCTTTTCAGTGTTTCAACTTTGATAAACCAAAAACCAAGCCGGGCAAACAGGAGCAAAGCTTCCGTCGCGTGGTCTTTTCCGTCGTCCGGTGTTTGCGCTTTTCGATATTTCATTTATTTTTAAACATCAAACACGTGCCGAGTTGACAAGGACATACTCTTATTTTTTTTTTCATCAAACTGACTTGTCATTATTGGTTATTATTGTCAGAAAAATATGTTGTAAACAGCGGAAAACGATGCTTGGATTAATAGTCGCCAGTCGTCTGGTGAGATTCGTAACTTGTATTAAAACTGGTTGGTATACAGGCTGTCGGGCTCGCGTTCGTCCCCGGCACGAGTAAAGACTCGATCGGCTGTGTCACTTGATATCAAGACCCGTTGACGTCTGCCCGATTCGCCCGATGCGAGCTGGTCGGACTCTCGTATTTTTCTGCGAGTCACATCGTACTTTAATTCCGTCGATCTACTATCCAACAGGTTCAAACGGACTTTCAACAAGTTGGAGAAACGCAATTTCTCATAACGGTCAATGATGCTGACAATATCAATCACATCGTTCTTTTTCTCACGGGGACTGTACCCTTTCCCGAAGGGATGGGTGGAGCCGGTAAGCATATTTATCTCCTCCAATAACGAAACATTTTTACTTTGATCCATATATTTTTGCCAACTTTTGATACTCCATTTATCATGGGTATACGTATTTTTTTCAAATACCCTTTACGCATTAGATCAAGAGTTTTCTTTTGTTGCAGTGTACTTCAGCTGGCCGGATCCCAACGCTCCGCCCAACTGGCAATTCCTAGGATACATTTCCAATTCAAAGCCATCCGCCATCTTCAAAATATCCAATTTGAAGAGGAATCACGAGTTTGAAAATAGCAATTTAGGAATATTTGGCGTCGGAAAGATCTCCCACGTAGCTCAGATTGGAGTATCGGTTGAACCTCTGAGCATCATAGAGCAACAGGCTGTCTCCGTAGCAGCCACAACTGCCAACACATTCGTTGAATTTACTCAAAAAATGATAACGAGTTTTTTGAATTACATTTCCAGCTTTTCCATCACACAGTCCCAAATGACTCCTAATCCAACTGAAAATTTTGTACCTCTATCCTCCGTTCAAAGCTGGTACGAAACTTTCGAGAGAAGGTTACAACAAAATCCAAATTTCTGGAAAGCATGATGTTCGATCGTGGATCTATCGAGAAATTGTGAATTTTGTTTTTTCCAACGCTCTGTACGCATAGCATAAATTGAGCCGAGCCACGCCATCCTCTCCCCTTCTCTCTTTTCTTTTTTGCAAAAGCTCGAACATGCATTTTTCTTTTTTCATCACATTGCCAGTAATAATTATTTATAACTCAGGCGGTCTATCGTACATCGATGTGTATGTGTGTTAACTGCTCGTTATAAACTGTTCGCTCAAACCGTTTTTACGATAATACGATAATAAAGTGAGAGAATGTCAATCGAACGGTCAGCACTTTTCCTTCCTTTACATGCATTTCGAATGTTTGAAATGATGACAGCAAAGAAAAATAATATCAATTAACGTTTTGACGTTTTTATTCGTTTCACCATGCGTTTGATGTTGAAACTAAGTTTGTAAATTCGAATTTATACGCTCAATGGCTTTTAACTTGTAAGCAAATGTTTCTGCGAACCATTTTTATGATAATACACTAATAAACATAAAATACAATCTTTTGTACTGTTTGTCCAAGATATATACTTCAAGGTCAATATAGGGGTTGAGCTCATCCTACTAGATACTGGCTTATTTTTATTTTTTCAATTTCGCGCGAGTAATTCATTTGCCATGCCACTCCCTGATTGGTTCGAATCTTTCTTCGGAGAGTATCCTAATGAAAGCAAATCACTAATTTTTTTTACGAAAAAAACTGAAATTATGCATAAGCGTAAATAAATTAACAATGTTTATCACAAAGAGATTGTGTCGTTTTTCTAAATATGAAGTGGGCGATTCCCTCGGGAAGCGGCATTCTTGTGTACTTGATACAGCAGCTAGTCATCAGCCGGCATAACAGCAGCACCACATGTTGAGCGCTAGAGAGAATGAGCTGGTAGAGTGGGGATAACCGCGATTTCGGAACGGTCGAAGCTAATGCCGGCTCAGTCTTTGTTGACAGTAGATTCTTGACTTCTTAGCAAATAAATCCCAAACCACTCGTTGTTTCTCTCAGTGATGAAAATGCAGATGGAAATAGCACCTACGGATAGTGCCGCGTTGTATAAAAATTTAACAAGGTTGAACCAACCGATCACCGATCACAAACATTTGCAGTTCATTGAGGCATACAACGGTAAATAGCGATAGGACGCATTCTTATGTTTTCGTAATATCAGTTTCGAATCTTTCGTATTGCTGATCTCGATGCTCCAACTTTTTCGACTGTAACAAATAATGTAGACCTCGTTGTAAAAGTAAGTTTTTGAAATTCGACAGATGAGAAAATAATTCTTGGAGCGTGTAATCTAAACGGCCGTCTTTGGAACGGTTCTGTCTGGCTGTACGACGATTCGGCCAACTTTGATAAGTCCAACGCCTCGGTTAATTCAAACACAGAGAGCGGTGTATGCGACGCCGTTTTTCTTCAAGCCGATAAAGTTGTCGTTGTCGAGGACAGTGGGGTGCTTCAGATTTTGCAGGTAATTTTTAACCCTGTGACTCGATCCAAACAGATCCAATGCCTCGGCTACAGCTGCCAACACGACGACGCTATACTAAGCGCTTCTGCTTTCCACAACAAAACTCGCATTGTTACCGCTGGAATTGATCGTTGGTAAGATTTTCTAATTAAATATTCAATATCTATAGAACGTCGCTCGTAGCAAACTGAAAAACTTTTCTGCTGATAAAACACAATATTACTTCTATGCATTCGTTTCTCATAATTTTTTTTCACTTTTTCTATTCTAAAGCGGATAATCTTTATGTTTAAGTATCAAAGTTTGGAATTTGGAGGATCTACTGGCTGAACGCTCTTACGAGAGTGCGCACAAAAAAATAATTAGTTGCGTAGATACCAAACCCATAAGCAACAACGTATTTGCTTCCTCGGGTCTCGATTGTGAAGCATTGATCTGGGACGTAAGGCAGGAGTCTCCGGCGCAAGGTAAGCTTTCCAATTTTTTTTGTCCCATTTTAGTAGCCACCATCGCTAATTTATTTTTATTCTCTAGTCGTATATTCGCATTCTGGACAACAGTTATTCGCTGTAGCTTGGCGTCCTAGTGACGATAACGCTCTTGTCGTCGGGAGTATTGACGGCGGTGTGACTCTGATTGACGTCCGAAAACCTCAAGACTTCATGGTGCATTCCGGCTCGTTTAAAAAATCTATACACAAAATCAAGTTCGATCCAAAGAGGTCTATACTTTTTGCCAAATTTATTCTCAAAAACAAAATCTTTGGAGCAGAAATTTTAAAAATAAATCTTTTGCATCGTTCCAGGCCGCATTTATTGGCAACCTGCAGCGACGACACCGAACTTAAAGTTCTCGACACGAATGAACATTTTGCCACTGTTTATCACGACAAACGACACAGTGACTTTGTCCGTGGTATTACATGGTTCAATGAGGATTTGCTCAGTTGCGCCTGGGACAACACGGTTCTTCGACATACCGTCCGAGAAGCTTCTGTTACTGCTGCTGCTGAGCATGACAAATAGGATTTAATTTTTCCTTTTGTTAAATTTGTTTTTCATATTAATATTTCGAGAACATTATAGAAATAAAACAAAAAGAAGTTGACAATTAAACTCAGTTGAAATTCGGGTTTCTCACCTACTTTACACGCGCCTTCTACAACACTCGCGGATGGAAGAGGTCAAAAACATGAAATAATTAATGAGCGGTAAATCCGGTGAAATTTACACAATAATTCAATAATATAGAAGATCTTTACTTATCTAATGTCAAGATTACACATGATCCTTAAATGCTAATTGGTATTTTTGTTTGTTTATAAATATAATCATCGGAATCCTTTATAAAGACATTTTCACAAATATCCTCGTCTACGTGACGGTTTGCGCTAATGCATGCTTACCGACAAATAACTGATGTAACAACGAAGCTTATTACAGTTGAGACGCGAATGGACATTTATTCCACGACGTGAAACCAACCATAAATCTGATGTAGTTGTAAACCCATTCGAATTCATTTCCATTCGGCCCCCCTGTATAAGAGTAATTCTCATTTGACACGGTACGAGAGAAAAGATGCCGAGTGATTTTTAAATCAACGGAGAAAGTGTGTTCATCAACGTTTGTAACATTAATTGCATTAGAAAAAGTGTAAATATATAGGTATTCAATATATATTTTGATGAAAACCGAAGGAAGAAAAGTCATTGCACACTTATACATTTTTTTTCGTGCATATTTTCAATAAGCTACTTATCTTGAGCACGTACGAACAATTTTTTTTTTAAATTAAATATGGTTATATTTCTCAGATGACAGTGGGAAAGCCACCGATCAGCATGTACACGCAAATGTATTTTATTAATTTATTTTGCCTCGTACCTCAATATTCCGTAACTTGCGTGTGAAATTTGTTCTTTTATACAATTATTTTGGGGCTGAACATGATTTTTACAGCCTTCTACCGTGTATCGCGTCTCGATACACCGAAAATTGGCGCAATCCAGATGTTCAAATTTCTGGAATTCTCTCAAACTTACTAACAATGATTAAAGGGGTTGAAAAAAATTAACCCGATGAGAAAATAGCTCCGTTTTCTGTTTGGAGTGTTACAACGGTTGCAAGGGCAAAGACACTTTTAATTATGAAAAATTTAATATTTTCAATTGTCCATGCAACGTCGATTTTCACATTATTGCCATACAAAGTGGCAAATAATTACTCATTATTTTTACATTTTTTCGATCGATTCGTTCAACAATTAATCTTAAATCATTCACAATCCGACAATGGTGGGATCACAATTAAGATAGGAAGTAATACATGAGACACGATGATAACATACGAAATATGTAATAGTCGTCGTCGTTGTCGAAAACGCGCAGCAGTCTTATTAGGCAGAAAGATGGTACTGAGGGGCGAAAAGGGAGAAGGGTTAGGTAGGTAGGTAGGTAGGTAGGTAGGTAGGGAGCAGTTTTCTCGCGTGATACTCCATCACACTGATATTTTCATTATTTTTCCAGCTCCTTTCATTAATCAACATGATCATTAATCGTTATGTACAATTTAACTTTCGTCTTACGTCTGTCTTTAGTTTAATGTCGGTTATGCATTTTACGCTGAAATCACAACCAGCGGGAACACGCGTGTCGCCAGTATAGCCATTCATTCCCTATTTGATAATAATAATAATAATAATAATAATAATAATAATAATAATAATAATATAAAGAAACATTATATTATTATGTTGTCTATAGTATTATGCCTTTTCCGAATGCTCTCTGTAATTATAGTATGATGATTCCTTCTTTTTTTCCCCCGAAGTATTTAACGTTTCTTTATCTCGTATTTTTTTTTTAATTATATTTTTCTTCACGCCATCTCGAGATTGGATAATATCTGGGGTTCGCATTTATTTTCTTACACCAAATTCGACGGCATCGTCACCCGTTATATCCCCATACTGCCAGATGAGACGGTGATTCTTTTTAGCATCCTGCAAAGCTGCTCGATATTCGCTGAGCTGAGGATCGAGTAAAAATGTAATGATGAGGAAAGCGAGAGAACAAAAAAGAAGCTTGGATATGGAGGAATTGGATTCTTACCAATTTGGCGCAACTCCTTCTGTCTCTTTTCTCAACAAGAAGATATCCTTCCGAGATGAGCGCTTTAACGAGATCGTCCTTGGTCGATGCGTCCAATAACGTAGCAGCGGGAATTCCATTGACTTTGTATTCGACGTTCAAGAGCAGAGTCTTATCCTCAAGATCTTCTTGGAGCGCTGTTATCGCGGCTCTCTTATCGTCGTTCTGTAATTAAACATTTGAAGAATAGATAAATAAAAAATTAGTATCTACGAATGTGGGAGGTAGCGCGCGAAGAGCCGAATTGGTAATGAATAAGTAAAACTTACATCTTCGGGAAGTTCGACAAAAGCGATAATATGCTCATGGGCGTATGGCTTGTCACCGGCAAATTCAGCGGGTAGAGGAGCAATTCTCGTTACGTTGAGAACTTCTCTGTTGCCATAATCGATATAAAAAACGCTGAGATTACTCCCAGAGAGTTTCTCAACTTTGGCGCGATACCACTGATCGTCGCCGGTGAACATTGCCGCAACGAGCTCACCCCTCTTGGGATTGTAAGCACCGGGCAGAGGTGGATTAGCCTCGAGCTCCTGGCGTAATCTTGCTAAAAGACCCTCGACCATACTTCGCTGATCGACGTACTGGGCGTAGAAGTGCAGAGCCTCGGTTATCTCGGAAACTACGACCTCGCGATAATCGACTTTGCGCTCGGTCACTTCTTTCTCTTCCTCGATTTGTTCCGTTTCAGCCTCGACTTGTACACGGTCTTTCCAGATCTACGATACAACGAAACTGGGTGATTATAACTACAAATTAAAACGGTTTCGCGGGGTACGACGGTCGGAGCGCAAAAACTTACGTTTAATTTTTGGGCTTTTGCCCGTTCTTCGGCGGCCTTGAGGAGCTTCAGATACTCGCCGTTTTCGGTAAAGGTCGAAACTTCGGCGAGACCCTCCTCGACAAGAGCAACGGCCATGTTAACACCATCGACGAAGAGCCAACCGATAAAACCGCTTCCCTTTGATTCCATTGTCTCGACCTGAATCTCCACGTCTCTCTGGAAGGTGTGCTCCTTCATAAAGGCAAAAGCTTCCTCGCCGTACTTTTCTCCTTCGATGATACCCCCACCACCGCCGGGCGCGGGTCTCGATCTACGCGGTGCTTTCACACCAGCGAGCAATAACGTAATGAGACAATTTTCTTTCGGCAAAAAGAGCTTTAGACGAGATCCGCTCGTTACGAACTCAACAACGCCTTTCGTTCCCCGTGCTCTCTTCAACGCCGACATGTGATATTTCGCCTTAATCTGATCGTTCGAAAGATCCATTATCCTCTGGGGTGGAACTTGTTTTTTCGCGTGAAGACCGTGCTGCGATTTTTCGGCCTTATTCTCCGCGGCTAGAAGCTCGTTATAGTGGGACGAACGTTGATCGTCGTTTTGTCGATATCTCACTACCGTTGCCAGACCTTTCGACACCATTGCTTCGGCGATGTTTCTGCGAAGGGAAGGGCAAAAAAACAACGTAACGTGAGTTGATCCCCGACGAGACGAGGGACGAGGAGGAATCCGATAAAAATACTCACACTTTACCAACCATGACGGTGCAACAGACCTTCTCCGGATAAGTATCCCTGGCCGGTTGAATGTAATCCTCGACAACTTTAACTTGTTTACGGATGAGTTTCTTTCGCAAAAATTCGCGCGCCTCGTACATGTAAGGAATATCGTAGAGAGGACGAAAATCTTTTGATCTTGGAGCGTTCTTGTCCTCGGAAGGCTTTTTCTCTCTCATCGGTGGTCGAATGCTGCTCAAAAATATTTTCTTTGTTTCAAGGTTAAGAGTTCTTATGATAATCGAATCAGCACTGGCTATTTCAATGACGGTTCCGGTGTATTCGACCTGAGGTCCCGATGGTACCCAGTCTTGCCACCTCCGCAGTCTCTTCTCTTTAGCGAATTTTTCCGCCATGTAAAGCTTGTCGACTCCCGATTTAATGTGATTCATCGACCAATCGACGCATCGAGCGAAACCCTCCTTCAGCAAAAGTTCCGCGATGTTACCTATCGAATAATGTTACACGGTATAATGTTACGAGCCGGGGGTAGAGTGGAAACAATTGAGAAAGAAATAGAGCAGTGCTCGAGAGATTTTACCTTTTGGATGACGAATGCTGCCAACAAAATTGTTGTTGTTGGCAGATTCGAGGATAACATCGACCTCGCGTTGAAGGAGACGCCATTCGACAAAGTACTGCGCTTCTTTGGCGAAAGGTTCATCCCACCCGCCCTCGGACTTAATCTGGGGGCATCGTATGCCCGAGATCATCAGCGTTATGTGATAAAAGTCGGGCAACAAGAGAGCCTTGACGGTCGAACCATCGCGAACGTGTTCGATAATTGCTTTTACGGGCTTTCCCCCGTACTTGTCGACGATCACCCGGGGATTTTCGACGTTCCATTTGACGTCACGAACGTGCTCCGAGGATGGTTCACCGGACCACTTGCCCTTGCCGGCGGCTTTCGCCGCATCCTCGAGTTCCTGCAGGTGTATCAACGCCGGACTCGGATTACGCACTCCATCGCGTTTCACAGTCGCGAGACCCTCCGATACCAGAGACTCGGCCACATTTTCCCCGGTCGCGTCTGTAATTTCATCCAAATTTAGTCTGTTACACCAGTCAAAATACAGCCTCTCTTGTGCTCCGATTCGCTACCTTTTCCGATCCAGACCGAGCCGTACGTTCGACTCGCACTAACGGATTTTTCTTCCGCAAAAGTAACATCTTCGCTGATGAGTTTTCTCCTCAGAAATTCCCTAGCCTCCCAGGCCCAAGGCTCATCCTTGGTTTCATCGGCGCTGCAAGTTTTCGATACACAAATATGTTATAAATTTTGTTAAACCTCGCTCTCTTTCCCCCTCTTCCCGCATGCCCTATCGTTAATCCCACTGTCTTACTTTGAGTTTCCCCTGCGACCTAATTTTGGAGCGGTAATATTGGAGAGGCAGACAGTTTTCTCTGGAGCAGGGCCGCTCGGCCTTGGTTGACCTCTGATCGTTATGGTGTCTCCCGAAACAATCTGCAAAATAAGGGTTCTGTTTCTGTTTGCCGTTCATTTTGCTAGAGTAACAAAGTGCTGCTATTGTTCGGTTAATAAATTAGAGAAGCATTCTAAGAAAAAAATCCACCATACCGTATGATCTCCGAAAGAAATATGTCAAATTCGTTGAACGATACCGTTATTTTTTCGTATCGGCTATCATTATCGACAGCCTTGAAGAAGAAAAATGGAGTATATTCGTAATTTAGAAAATGAAAGATGCGCGGTGTTGGATTAATCGCCGCGTGTGAAGGGAGGTTAATGGTCGAGTGCCGTGTGAGGTTCTTCCGGTTTCCGCGTGTATTATTTACGGAGATTCAAGTGAGAAAAGTCAGAGTACCAACGAGGTAGCCAATATATTGGAAAATTGATAGGGAAAGTAAATGATGATTTGGTATATATTAAAAAAAAAAAGGAAGGGCGTTATTTAGAGGTGTACTACGAGCTGCTGTAAGACACGCCGAAATAGAAGATTTTTCGTGCCAGCTGGCTCGTTCGTTCCCGCACCACACGATTTGCACATCAAAATATTATGATAACAAACACGATAAAAAAAAAAAGGCAGGCCTAGTTGAGTTTGCTCCGAAAGGCGAAAATCGTTGTTATTAATATAATTTATTTATCGTGAAACTTACAAGCTTGACGGTACCGTGTTTCAACTCGACATGCTGTTGCTGCTGCTGTTGCTGTTGCTGCGGCGTGCTCATGATGCTGATTGGTATCCGCGCGCGCGACACCGAGTATCTCGAAAAATGTCTCTATTAAACCGCGAACGCGACTACCCAGATGCTTAAATTCACGTTTGCTTTTTCCTTATTCTCAGCTCTCTCTTGCTCTTTTCGATCCAACGTTTATTTGATCAAGTTCAGGAATAATAAGGCATTTTTGGAACTATTCGGTGTACGACGGTGAGTCTCGATCTCGTTTTACGATCACCACGTAGTCGGCACGAGCGCGGTCTAACGTACGGGCATTAATAAAACTGCTGCTGCTGCTGCTGCTTTCGTTTTGGCCACGATGGTGATGTGGCAACACGCGACACTCCACCGAGTCGACCGCCACGCGCTCTACCACACGCTTCTATCACCCCGATCCCCAATCCAGGATCTCTAAATTCATGATAACACGACGACGTGTACCACCTTGTTCACTTTTGTGTAATTCTTCATCATCCTGGACTCCACACAGTATCCATCTCATTCATTTTCTCTCCAGGTAACCAACAGCCGAGCCAGGAATACCAGCATGCGGCGTCGCCGCTTTAATATATTTTAATTTCATTACTTTTTTTCTCCTCAAACTCACGTTCAATGATCCCTAATCCCCCTCCCTGCCCTCATTTGCACAAGAATGAATAAAAATCGACTCGTAACGAGTGTTCAAAAAACTTATATATCGTTTATTTACTCCGATTAGTGAGTGCAGATGTGGCGACGGATAAGAGTTCGTTGCACCTGCTGCTGCTGTTTTATATATTCTGGCATCTTTACTATTTTTGTAATCTCTGCTCTCGGTTGGAGATGACAGAGGCAATAATTAATGAATTTTAATAATTTTGTATTGAGACAAAAAGTAGCAGAATATGAAAAAAATATCTATTTCAACCTACCGATTGCACGAATAATTGCTCAACATTTCTTCGGAGTATGAATTTGGCAGATTTAGGTATCGAGATTCCTTCCTATCCTACTTACGGTACGTTGACTATCAATATATAAATGCTGAATTTTGAATATAATAAAGTCAAACCCAGGCAAAATTTAAAAAATGAATTTTAAATTAATAAAGCTGTATAGTGTACGGTCATTATTCACACTTTGAAATGTTGCTACTCGAACCTTAACCCTAGAACCCCACAATCTATTTTTTCCAAGGTAAACCCCACACTGGGGTAAATATAATTGCCCCAACCTTCTCCTTAGCATAAAATGTTCCTCGTGTGCGATAATAAGGTTTAAATGTATACTATTCTCTTTTTTTTTGATAACGAAGAGAATGGTGTATGATAAAGTCGCATTTTGTAAATATTTAATGGTGAAAACGGAAGGAATTGTTTAAAAAAATTGGTTCGGGAAGGAAATTTGACATTTTCGTGAGGTAACTAACTAATTACCCCGTTGTGAGGTTCTAGTTCAGCAGACCCGCGCCTTGTAGACGGTCTCAGAATGAATCGCCACACAAGACTCCAAACACATTGCATACGAGCGTTTGTAATCATTTTATTTCTATATGTATAAATGTACATACAGCAATGAAAGTTTGTTGATTAGTTACATCGTATTATATACAGATTGAATGTATTTCATTTCATCAATTGATCCGATCAACGCCAGACGAGAGAAGGCGGACCGTGACCGATGTAGATCGGTCAAATTATTATATTATATTGTTGAATTATTTTGTTTTCTTCTGATTTCCTGTGAACGCGTTAAGATGGGTATTATCGGTCATCGACACAGCGCGCTAAGAATTGGGGGAGCAAAAAAATTTAACATTTCGTTAAAAATTTGGTAAAACGGGGGGAGGGGGCAGCGGCGAATGTCACGGCACCAGAGACACCGCTGAATAATTTTTCGTTTCTGTTTGAACGTATACACACGCACGCACGCAAAAAATTGGTCAACACAATAATCAATCTGGCAAAGTGAGAGGGGGGCATTTATTATTCCTAAGATCCGTTGATGAGAGGGACGCCGAGATATTAACGGAAATAGTTGTTGTTATTGTTGTCGTCTTAATTGTTCAAATGAAATGTCGAGCGGACGAGGACAAAAATGTAACATTTGGTAGTTCAATAATCCTGTACCGAGTCGTAATTGTTATAGGGAGGCGGTTCTGGCCGACCTTCCGGAATTCTATACTTCTCCTCTACCTCGTCGTTATCGTCTTCATACTTGACGTTTGCGAAATACGAGGTTGAACTGGAGAATGTGTTATTGTAATCTGGATAATCTGTAAAAAGTAAGAAAAACATTGAAATTAATGTAATCGGTCCCCCGTCGATGTCGATGTCGAGATAAAAATTTTATTTATAGGGTTAGCTCTGGCCATTGTAAAAATTAATTCATCTCCGTTTGTTCGATATCAATATTTCTATTTCTGCGCTTATTTATGTCCCACCAGAAAAATGTGCAAAAAAAATTATTGGAAAGCAAACGTTGAGTAAAATTTTTTTGCAACGACCGGGGTTACGCCCCCTTCTCCTATAGATGATGCAGAGATGGAACGCAATAATATTGTAATAGAAAGAAAGTAGGTTCGAGCCTGAACATACCATCCATCGGTTCTTCCTTGATTCGAATTTCCTTCGTGTCCTCGTCGGTTCTATCTCCACGATCTTTGCGATCGCGACGCTCACGATCCCGATCCCGCTTAACGCGTTTACGCTCTCCTCGATCACGATCGGGTCTCTCGTTGCTTCTGGAACGTCGACGTTTCCGTTCTCTCTCCCGATCGCGATCGCGATCTCTTCGTTCTCCTCGGGGTCTTTCCTCTCTCTGGATCTCCTCGATCTCGGGCTCGGTTCCTCGATCACGACTTCGTCGTCTTTTCCGATCTCTCGATCTGCTACGACTCCGACGCTTTCGATCTCGCGATCTTCTGCGTTCTCTGTCGACGCGATCTCGCTCCCTGTTTAATAATATACATATGTCAAAACAATGCGTATTTAAAATAAAAAAAGAGGGAAAGTGCCGAGAAACGTAACCGATGAATTACTGACCGATCCCTGTCGAGACCACGACCCGATGCCTCTCTCTCACGTTCGAGCCGATATCGTTCTCGTTCTCGCTCGTTGTCCTCTCTACCAGAGTGTTTAATATTGACATCGGGGCCACCGCGCCTCGTACCTCCCAATCCACCGCCGAGTCTCCGTGGTAGCCATCCTTTGACCGTTCTTGCGCGTTCCACATCGACCAATACTCTTCGACCATCTATTTTCTTACCATCCGCGTGCTTATACGCAGCTAGAATTACCGAATTTTAAAAAATATAGTTCCGTATTGCATGTCACATCTTCTACCTAAACTGTTCGTTTTTTTTTTTTTCGATTTTCATTATATTTTTCTTTCTCACTTTGTGCGTCTTTTGAATTATCGCGTCTGTTACAGTTCAAATGCAACTTCGAAACAAATTTCATCTCGGGAAAGTACGGTAAAACTTTTGCCCGATAACAACGATTTTTTTACTCTTGCAACCCTTGATTCCGAACGAATTAATGCTTTTTTTTCATTCTTTTCATGACAGTAAGGGTAACGCGTTCGCGATACCTGTTTTACATGAACCTCGTGCGTTTTGCCATCTTACCCAATGACTCGTTGCACGCGTTTTTTTTTTTTTCAATTTTAATTATAGCTTATGGAATGAGAATAACAACATTTACTGGTTGACAACACCGAGCACGTTGCGACAAAAACGTTTAATTTTCCATCATTATTTTCAAGCAAAATGTTGCAGCACATTTGCCATTGTTATACATACTCAGGGGAGGGGAGGGGAGATTTGTCCTATTCGGGATCGTTAAAATACTCTCGCGGAAGTGCAGTAGTAGTTATTTTGTTTTGTTTGTGTGTTCGATTTTCAGAATTCAATCATACGACGATAATGAGAGGGTGGAATACTACGATTATGAGTGAGAACGCCACATTTTACTGGAAAAACTTGAACAAAAAATTAAACGATACTCAATCGTATTCTCCAAACGTACCGTTCGTTATGATTGTCAGCGTATACGATCACATTTAGAAGACAGATTGAATGAAAATTTTGTTAGACTCCGAAGCAGCTCGGTATTAAATAAAATCATTTATCAACGACGGGATGATTGGAGTTTTTTTTTTGCAAAATTTGTAAATAATTTCGCGATTATAATATCGAACTGTGAAGGAAATTCAAAAAATTTGGATTGGATTTTTTTTTTTACATCTTTTGAATGCGCGCGATGAAAAGATAGCGTCGTAGCTTATGCGAAAAGAAATTCAGCGCTATCTTGAATTTGTTCCTTTCAATGTGTCTCTTAGTTTAGACCATAGACGCCAATCATTATTAAGAATGCGATTTTTCTATCTGCCGCGTGTGTTGATCAACTTTTCATCGTCACAAATCGTGTGCACGTACAGCTTAAGTCTAATATTGCTTTTCCAAAATTCATTTAATTGATTGAACGAAAAAAAAGAAAAAAAAAAAAAAGTCAAATTGACATAGCAATATGTACAAAAAATACCTACCGCGGCTACTTACGTACGGAAGTTAACACAAAGTTTTAGAAGTACTTTTTATATTCGTGATAATGAACTTGTAAGTGACACGCGGGGATAGAGTAGGCCAGCGCGTACGCTATTCATTGGAAATTGGTGGCCCAAGTCTTCGTACGAATCTCCGAAGCCGTATATCTCATTTTTCTCTTTTTTTTACCTGGTGCGCTTTTTTGATTGAATATATATTTTTTTTTACTTACGACCAGACCGTGCGCAATATAAAATTGTTTTATATATAATTTATGCTTGACTCTAACATTTTATTAAATTTAGTTTTTGGGCGAATTTGTTATTTGTTTTTTTTTGGTTCTACGTATTGTAAAATGCATTTTCTCACTGAATCATGCTTCTGTTCTCATATACACACAGTACTGTTTTTAGCACATACGAAAAGAATTTTGGATTGACGTGATTAGCCAACGACGGACACAGATTAATTAGTATTCTATATCGAGATTGATATAATTGGGACTTTGTTTTTCGTGATCGTCTCGAGCAAAGCGCCGAAGGGTCCGAACGATTAATGGGATTACATATCATGGTACCGCCTTCATTTCTAGTTCATCAATACTCACAATGTAATAATTGTTATTAGAATGTTGTAAAGAAAGTAGCAAGTACAAAAGATAAATTTGAACGTATGTATAAAAACGGATATTCCGACTTATATTTAGCTGGAACGAATAGAAAAATCCGCTGCTTCTTCGTTGCGAATTAATTAATTAGTATTAGTCTCCATTTCGAAGTAAGAAAACAAATAATGAAATTGGCCCTATCGAAAAAAGGGTTGATCTATTCCCGTTAAGATGCACGCAATAATAATCTCGTCTGCTTTGGTTAACGTTAATTTAAAATGAGTGAAAACACTAGTACCAACTTACTGGACAGTCGTGCGTTTATGAAATGGTTACTTTCCACTTATTGAGTCCCTGAACCTTTTCCCTTCAAGTCCATCAATCAATTTCAATGTAGAATGCTAATTTTTCATTTTTTTCTCTTTTTCGTTAAATTCATTAGAGAAGAATGATTTTTATGGGATATTGATAGCGATTCAAGATCCCCTGAAAAATGATCCGTTCCGAGGCAGACGCGGAGTACGAATTTTCCGATTCTATACGTACGCCGCTCTTTTGCCTCGATCCGGCTCATTAGAATTGCAATAAAAGTATTTTTTTCTTTTTCTTGTTGCAAAACGTAAAAAATCGAATAATCGTAAAGAGGATAATTAATAGACTCTAGACAAACGTTGTTGTATGTTGGATCTTACCACACATACAAACCTATCTTTATCAGGCAGGTTCAGGGATTTTGCATGGAATAGTGAACGGCACTAGTTGCCGGCAGCGGCCACCACGCTGTACCAAGAACAAGATAAAAACTGCATTAATCAACCAATATTTCTCTTTTGTTTCGTTAACCATAATTTTTTTCTCAATTTTCTTTTCTTTTTTTTTTCAATGTATTTAGTAGAGTACGGTTTTTTGTGAAATTTGTTTCCTCGATCTTTTAGGGAGTGTACGGCGGGGAACCCCTGTACCGCAAATGAAGAAAAAAAAAAGTTTCTGCAGTATCGTCTAACCGTGACCCGGCACCCCGCTCCGACTATATCTAGCGGGACGTGACGCTAAACAACATGAGCTCTCTTTTTGGTTTCTTTTTTTTTTTTCAAATGCTTTTCTCTCAACGGGCTACTGGAAGGTTTTCATCAGTTTTCACTCGACTTTTTTGTGGGCAGATTTTATACTTACAGTGCATGTCCCTCTCATGCTCGTATTCGATGAACGCGTATCCTCTTGGCTTCCCATTGATAGTGTTGTGAATAACAACAATCTGAAAGAAGCAACGTTGCAATATTGAGCATTCGGTAAAAATAAAATAAGAATAATCAAGATTTTTAGCGTTATTATAATGTCAATCGAACGGCTTACTTTTTTCACCGGACCATAAACTTCAAATTCTCTTCTGAGTTTGGATTCGGAGGTGTCGTAGTTCTGTGAAAAGAGATATTTTGTGTTACAATAAATTTGTTGGATTAAGAATGAAAGAGCAGGAGAGAGGTGTGAGAAGCTCCAAGAGAATGGTACTTACAATACGTGCTATGAACAAAGTTTTAAAGGGATCCGCCGTAACATTTGATATACGAGCGGCATCCCATAAAGCTATTTCTTGTTCTAATTTATAGGCGACTTGTTCGGCTCTCTCTCGTCTCCTCCTTTCTAGACGTTCCTCACGGGTTTCTACTCTCACCGGAGGTGGTGTATCTTTAGGATCCTGTGAAAAAGCAGCAAATAAATCACGTCATGTCAACGAGGAGCCAAAACGATGATAAGGGGGCTGGAGGCGTCATCGAATTTGCAGTTGCGGCGGACCATTGCGTCGAAACAGATGACGAATTATTGTCGAAATGAAAAACAAACCTCGAAGAATTGGAGAAATCCGCCAACCCCGAGGTATCCACCATTTTTCTTCTCATGGGGTAGCTTGTTGACTGGTGGTAGATACGGAATGGGATCGCGTGGGGCAAATAGTGCCAATAAATTTGGTGGCAAAAATTGTGTCATTTTTATGCAATCTCACATCGATCGATGCAGGTATAGAAAACAACGGATTGTTTAAATTAGCGAAAAGAAAATTGTCTCTAACTATGCCACTTCTGTTCTACTGGCCCTAGGCGAAAAGGCCCAATCGGAAAAATTGTATCAGCCCAACACATTGAGCAACACAGACTTAACAAAATGGCGTTCTCTTGCGCGCGTATGAACCCTGTAAATTCACTATCTAAAAGCGCTGAAGGCTGAAGCGGCCGAAGCTGAAGGCGTTGAAGATCGCTCGTCCAATCCGAACCTCGTTGCCGGCTTGCCTCTCGCCCAATCCCTTCGTCGCCGAACTTCTTATTGGCCTAAAACTATCTCAGATATTTATGCATCAATGAGGAGAGTCTAAAATTTTCAGGAAATTTTGTACGAGCGTTGATTGCAGGTCCCAAGCAGGAGCACAACCCCAATATATCGTATCACACACAATTTAAAAATGTGAGAAAATTTAAGGGAAAATTTGGGATGCCACGCATACGTATCGTAAAAATAATAATTCCGCAAGTTAATGCAATCGGACAAAATCTCCATGAAAATCACATTAAAATGCGGCCATGATGGATGATCGATGTTAGCAGGCGCCTCTACCGTGATCCAAGGCAACTTTGGGAATGTTTTGCGTATAGATAGATGGCGCGGCGAAATCGTTGATAATTATCAACGATAAGATAATTATCGATCAACCGAGAATCGGTGACAGTCTCCGCGGTCTCGGCGATCTCCGCGTCTCCGCCTCTTCCCATACTCGTCGAACATCGTATAGTGCGTTGATCAGAGGCGGCAGCTACAACAGCAATCGCGGGTATAATTAAAAACCATTGTCACCGGACTTGCGGTATGACGCAATGTATACTGCGTTTTTGACGTTTCCGATCTCTTGTGTTTTTTTTTCTCAACGATCGATCGGTTGATTATTATTTGTTGATGCTCGAGAAGAATTTAATAGTATTAACGGTAGATCAGCGATCCTATTACCGCGATTATGAGTTCTCCAGTTTCAATTGGCAATGTCAATGCATCCTCGGGTACACCAGGTATGGAGATGGTTGTTGCAGTTGCGCTGGGTTCTTTGGCAGCTATATTTGTTGGAGCGTTGCTCGTACTACTTGTTATTTGTCGAAGACAACGTTGTTACTACGTGAGTCTCTTTGCTACTTGAAATATCGGTCCGACAAATGATTAGCCGAGCCCTCGAAGAATTAATGCGAATCTGATTTCAAATAACGCACTCCTAGAATCAAAAAGATTCGCAGGATCTCAACTCGGATCTGTTGGAGGATGAAAATGGACTGGGACTGGGACTGGACGCTTGGGAGAGCCAAGAGTGGCTCGCCGGCGCTGAAAGGTACATATCTGCTCGTACGGACCAAGCGAAATACCATTCGTGTCTAAATTCTCAATAATACGATCGATGCTAATTATATCACATCCCTAACGGATCTGGCAACCCTCGGTGATCGAAATTTCGGTCGAAAAATGGAACGAATCGACCGAAAACGATAGTTTACGGCCAATTAGTAACCGTAAATTTGGTCACTGACCGTTGTCGGATCCACTAGGGATTCGCTCGAGTTTAAGGATTAACAAATTTTACGTCTCAACATTAATGACTATTGATCGTATTTAATTTATACAAACGAATCTGTCACTGCTTAATTGGGAAACAAAAAAATCAGCGCGAATCACTCTAAATGCAGATTTTTTTTTATTAGGAAGGTAGATATCGACGAAATATCATAAGTCCGTGTCTTTTAAAGTCGATGAAATATATATTTATTATTTGATAAATTGTTCATTTTAAAGAATAACATTTCATCGAATCCTCCTCTGATATTTGTTGATGTTTTGTTTCTCGTAATAACAGATGGGTCGATGACGCAACGGGTCTCGCACCACCGTGTATCGCGGTTCTACGATCTTGCCACTCGCTCGCGGCAAGTTTGACGGCGATTGCCGGAACCGTTAACAGCAACACAGTTCCTCTGGAAATCGTCGATGTACGTGGTGGCGCACTCGGCAAACGACCCAATAATTGTAACGTTAATCATGACGTATACGTTTCAGGTTGCAAGGAGAATTCCACCCAGGGTCGACGACGTTGTACGAAGTTTGTATCCACCTTTGGATGCTCGCCTTCTGGAGGCTCGCGTAGCGGCTCTTGTACTGGCGGTGACTCATTTGGCTCTCGTCACGAAACACGGTGTTTCCAAGAGCCAAGTGAGAAAATTGACCTTCATAGACCATGCACTCCAGGATATGGACTCCCACTTGTTGGTACTCCGAAATGCTGCACTCGCTCAAGAAGCTGCTTCATCCATTCCAGCATCAACTCCAGTCTGATATTCGTGCTCTTCGGAATAACGTTTATTTTTTTTGCGGTATTTATTCTGATTGCGATGAAAAATCTTATCTCATTGCCCAAATACCCAAAACCGGATCTTTGATACTCACTGTTCTTCCATTCATTTCTCAAGTCGATCAAATTACATTTTTATACGTAAATTACAAGACGATTTCGAATGACTCGCGTCAGCTTTCAATTTTACCTCGTTATGATTGGAAAATTAGCGAGTCTCCGAGCGAGCGATCAAAGTTTGCAAAAACTATTGGGCCCAATTATTAAAACATATATTTCTTGAATGCATCATGTTTTCAAACAAATTATTTTCATGCTATTCGTGTTGATAGTCGTTTAAAACTTTAATACTCTTTATTGTATTATTTGTACCTCTTGATAAATGTAGACAGAAAAAAAGAATACGAGAAAAAAACAACTTTATTGTGATAAACGATAGAACGATCGATTCGGAAACTTACAAATGTTTCGATCGCTTCATCCGACTCGGAGTCTTCCAAAATTACACCAATATTTCTTAACTGTCAATTAATCCGCCCGCTAATTTCGCCGTCTCAATTTTATGCGTGTGGGTGTGTACGAGTGTTTGGATATATTTTATATAAATTAGGATCTCTAATTACACGAGGCGATCGTTGTAAAAAATATTGTTATTATATACTTGTTCAAAAAATAAATAATAATAAAGGGAAACTACGAAATGTATAGAGCAAAAAATATTTTTAATAAAGCCGAGCGTATTTGATAATTAAAATGATTCACGTTGGAAAGTGTCTTTTTTCTTTACTTCACAATATAATTTTGTTATCGTGCGCGCGCATCATTCGTCGATATACTCTGTATGATATATTTAAATTTCCATAATTCATTCGGGCGGGTACTCGAGTTTCGATCTAATGAAACGTTCAATTCGATACGCGCGTCTGGCATATTCAAAAGTCGCTTCAAACTACTAATCACTAGTAAAAACGCGAATTTATGCATTATATTTAAATAAATTAACTACTTGGGCTGAGTCACCACGGTAAACGCTAGCACAGCAGCGCACATTACGAGTGGTTGTTTATTATTTATAATATTTCCTACACAGGAGGAAGGTGGCCGAGAACGCGGGATGGAACAAAGAAGAGCTTCGAAGGGGCTACAACGGGAGGCATTTTTTTTTTCGTTTTTGTTGTTGTTGTAAATCTGAAAATATAAATATCCCAATTACTTTCCCCGATTTATTATGTCTTTTTGACGCTTCTGGTTGTCCTTCAAAATTTTGGATTTCAGGTGTTCCTTGTAGTCGAGAATACCCCCTTGCCATTTTGTTACCGTCTCATTCTCGCATACCCAAATTTCTTCGGCAACCTGAATTTCAAACGGAAGTAAAGAAGTATTAAAATGATACGAGATTCGTTGAAATAGTCAGAAGCGAGAGAAAGGCTGCATGGTGAAAAAACGATGAAATAATAACCTGATTAATGAGTCTGAAGTCGTGAGACACAAGAACCATGCCTCCGTCGAAATCGTTTATCGCGTCAGCGAGAGCATCGATTGTTTCCATATCAAGATGATTGGTGGGCTCGTCTAGAAGCAACAAGTGAGGTACTTGCCACGCCAACCAAGCGAATACAACGCGACAACGTTGACCATCGGATAATTGACGAATGGGACAGACCTGTTGAACGGAACAACATAAATATTACATAATATCTAATGCATGGCCATGGCGAAAACCGATCGAGCGAGATAATAACCTGCTGCCGGCCCGTCAGACCGTAACGACCGATTATCTTGCGCATCTCTTCGCGTTCCTTGACCGCCGGAAAAGCTTTCATCATGTAATCCAGTGGAGAGACATCGAGGTCGAGTAGTTCGTGAAGATGCTGATGATATCTCGCGATACGAAGATGGCTATTTTTACGAATCATACCGCTCGATGGAACCAACTGTACTCGGGCAGACGCGGATACAGAGGAGAGAACAAAAAAAAGGTTGAAATTAATGAGTTTGTAGGATTGAAAGATTGTAATTTGAGCGAGTAAATATTTACCTCTCCGTAGAGGAGTTTGAGGAGCGTACTCTTGCCAGCACCGTTGGGACCAACTAGAGCGAGCCTCGTATCCAAATCAATGCCAAACTCGAGGTTTTTGTAGATCCAGGGCGAGTCTTCGTTATAACGGAAACTAACATTTTGCACCATGATAACCGGTGGGGGTATTCCACCGCACGAAGGAAAGTAAAAATTGAGAACTTTGTCGCTCGTTACTTTTTCCGTAAGACCCTGAGCAACCATTTTCGCAAGAGTTTTCTCCTTCGATTGAGCCTGCCGTGCCAATTTGGCCGAACCGTGACCGAAACGAGCTATGTAATTCTTCATGTGAGATATCTGATCCTGTTCCCAGTTGTACTGCTTCGCTTGATTCTCCAAAAGTTCCATTCTGTTTGACAATTAAGCGCGTTATTAGACGTTCATTAACAACTGGCTTAACGCGTGGCTCACGTTCCACAAGTAAACAACAAATATAAATATATTTACCTCGTCTTAACAAAGGCCTCGTAATTACCGGTGTAATACTTGAGCTGCTTCTTGTTTACGTGAATAATGTTCGTACAAATGCCGTTAAGAAAATCTTGTGAGTGAGATATTATAACGAGAATTCTTTTGTACGTTTTGAGTTCTTCCTCGAGCCAAACGCAAGCATCTAAATCGAGGTGATTGGTTGGTTCGTCGAGCAAAAGCAGATGAGGCTTTACATATAGGGCACGAGCGAGTGCAATCCTCATGCGCCACCCACCGGAAAAATCTTTCGTCGGCGTTTTTTGCATTTTTGACGTGAAGCCTAAACCGTGAAGTATACCAGCGGCTCGTGCCTCGGCCGTATCAGCTGACATATCGTCCAATCGCTCGTACACGTCCATCAATTGTTCCTATCCCGTAAAATTCGTTAAAAAAATCATTAAATATCGAAAATCAAGTATCATTTGTTACATTCAAATTCCGTTCAAAGAGTTTGTACTAACCTGGGCATCTTCCTCGCCGCAGTCGACCAACTCTTCGGCCAGTTTTTCCAAACGTATGCGTTCCTCATCGACTTCCATGACGCATTCGAGAGCAGTTTTGTTGCTCGCTGGCATTTCCCTCGTCAGATGAAAGATGTCGATCGCATTAGGGATCGGAACTTCCCGATTTCCCACCACCGAGAGAAGAGTCGATTTTCCGGAGCCGTTCAGACCCAACAAACCGTAACGCCTCCCGCAATTTAACTCCAGCATAGTGTCTTGTAGCAGCTCACATCCGTGAAACGTTATCGAAAAGTTCGATATTTTTATGTCACGACTGCGAGGATGAGAGGCAAGAGCTCCTGTACACGCGCGAGCTTCTGCATTTAGTCTAGCGTCTGATTCTAGCTTCATGCAAAGAGCCTCTGTGAACGAAACCAATTTGTATCTTTTTTTTTCTCACCCACTAACAACCAGCTTCCTCTGGCTTATTAATCAGTAGTAGTAGTAGTAGTAGTATTACAACTTTTTAATATACCAAATTCATTCAAAAAATTCAACCGAGTATATTTCTTATACTTTTATTCATCATTCATATTTTTTTAATATATGTGATTCGAAACAAAACAAAGCCTAACCAAATTTTGTATCGATTTGATAAGTTCTTCGTTTTGCAACACACTCGGTTTAATTTTAACATATTTTTCGAATAATCATATCTTTATGTATTCTGGTAGGGAGGGGGAGTGGGGGGCCCGTTTGATCTTAGACCTTTGTGAAGGGTTACAAAAACTTTTTTAATGCTTATCGATTATCAAAGCAGGACATGGAAAATTAAGTTTGATCCATCTTGATATTTGTCTAATGAAAGTTTTAATTCTCTGGTGTGAGTATTTTGGAATATTCAAAATTAATAGCTTTATAGCTTAACAGCTTTTAGGAAAAATAGCTTTATATTTTATTGACTTTTTATGACTTTAACGTTCCATTAGTAATGGCGTTAGAATTAAAAACGAAAAAAACTTTTGTTTAATGCATGGTCAAATCTGACTACAAAGACCATTATTGACGTTTGTCCTTCTCAATTTAATGCATGGTCAAATCTGACTACAAAGACCATTATTGACGTTTGTCCTTCTCAGGACCGTACAAAAGTTAAGGTCAATAATTTATACTTCCGTGGAGATAAAAAATCAAATATTGAATAATGGAGTTGAGTTAAAAGAAAATTGGCAGGATTTAAGAGAAGGATCAGGGATAGAATTCGGTGATAAGAAAAATGGAAGAGGTGAGCATGGACTAACCTTCTGTGCTGAGGGTACCCGCTCCATTGGTACCGTTTTGGACATCCGACAGTGCCGGGCTCTGTTCCTTCCCTTCCTCCACGGATTTAGCCGTACCGACAGGTTTTTTTCCTGATTGCCTTGCCTTTGCGGCATCCTTCTTCTTCTGTTGTTGCTTTTTCTTGGCGTCGGACGGCATTCTATCTGTAATTTACTCCAAAATTCGCTATCACACTCATTCGTATAACCTATTAAATATTCCAACTAATGATAATTACGTAAGGAATGAGAATATTAAAGAAACCGGCTCGACACAAGTTGTCCAAACTAACGCGATCTCGTTGGGACGATTGTCCGATTGAAATCATTCGAGCATAGTGGCGAAAAGAGGTTCCCCCGATTTGGCGGATCCCAAAAAAAAACGTGTTACCATCCCCAGCAGCTGAGACAAAAGAATCGCGTGCCTCGAAATTCCCGACTATTTTACCCTCGTATCCTCTTCGTATAACGAATATTTAATTTGACTAAACGATCAAAGGAGTCGTCGAGAGCTTTCTCATCGAGCGATTTAGTCAAACTATCCAATTAAAAGAGCGTTAATTACCTAATTGTGCGCCAAAAAAAGGGATATCCGAACGATGGGACGACGGGTAGCTTCACGTGGATGGATAAGAGGCAAAGCCGTGTCAAATCGAAGCAACCTGGTCGGAGCATTCAAACAGATGTCAGCACAAGTACGGTTGAAAATTAAAATAAAAAAATGAAAGAACACCAAAAACGATACAAAAAAGAAACAACTCGATTGTACGAGTGCGATGGTAATCTCAATAGTTTCCCTCATTAAACCATGTCTCCGATAAATACGCGTTAAAGAAAATTTTACAAATTTTCTTTACGTCACGTTAAATATTTCATTTGGGCAATATGCGCGAAAGACGTTCAGCCTGTATAAATCCTATATTCAATTTTTCTACTTCATGTATCATATTTCGAGCGAATAACGAGAACAACTCTGTTTTTCAACAGAGTGAAGGGTGGTTTTTGTCAATTTTGATTTATTATATTGTCGTTTTCCTGTTTATATTATTTTATTTTCGTGTATTTTATTTGCGCTAATCACCGGCGCGCGATAATAAACAAGACCAAATTTACTTTATCGACAGTCGCTATGGAAAGGCAAAGATTTTGCTTGCCAGCTTCTTGCACTTTCCTCAAAAAATGTGTGGCGTCCAAATCGTGGTTTTAGGGTGCGTTCGACTTGGATGCTTTCGCGCTCAAAAGCGCGGCTCTACCATTGAACAGTATTACTATACCTTGCGCTTTGAGCAGCTTTAAGTTAAAAGCACCCAAGTCGAACGCACCCTTAATGATAATTACCATATAATTTTGAAAATTCGAGTTGGTATGTCGGAGTTTTTATTTATACTCATCAGAGCGAAAGAGAGAGAGAGAGAGGGAGAAAACAAGGTTGCAGCAGGTGTATTGTCGCGGTAGAATTGATTTTCTATAACGCAAAGGGTCTATGAGATTTGCAACAGCTGCCCAAAATGAGCTGGCGACGTTCGGAGGAAAAAAACGAGGAAGGAAAACCTCGACCGATTGTAACCATTGGAAATAAATGTAAGTCCGAACGATATATACTCTTATAACAAAAGCAATAGCAAGAGACAACTACAAGAGCGGATTTCGTGAAATACACTCACACTCACATGCACTTTTTGCTTCGAAGCAGAATCTCGTCATATACCCCAAGATTGTTTGACATACGCGTCCAAGCTTTTATACCCGTGTCGCATATATATTTCGTCGTCTCTCGTGTGTCGCTGCATGCTTTCCATCTCATTTGTAACCTGCTGTTACTGTTAGGTAGCATATGAAGGAAACACCAACTGATCCTCTTTTTCCTTCTTGCGTGTCCGCATTTTTTTGAACACAGTAGTATTAGTTTCGCGTTTTATGACTGAACTTTCATTATTATTCACAGTAAAAATGTTCTTTTTCGCAGTTTTTTCATACAGTATAAAAATGAATATACAGTTTACATAAATATAAAAATCACGATGTAAATAAAATTGAAAAAATTGCGACACATGAATTTTTCAATATAGATGCGAGTTTGGTGATGTGTGCGAATGAAATAATTTGAGAAAAAATAAAGGCGAATAAGAGAAAGCGGGAGAGGGGTGGTGCGAAAAAAATGAAAATACGTAAATGGGAGCAGGGGCACGCGAAGGAACAGGTCAGCAGGAGGTATAGGGTACACTCTGATATCGTGGAGGACGAGTTTTCGCAATCGGCATCGGTTATCTGAGTGGGGGTTTCGCCGAGTCGGCGGTTCTCGCGGGTGGCGAGACTCGCTCAACCTGTTGTCCGTCTTCCAACATAATATAAATATACAGGGTGTCCAGGTACTACCGTCTGATCCGTGAGTATCGTATATATCCGGTATTCCGAACGAAAAAGTTTTTAGCCATTTTGCCGTTCAACGTGCCGTTTGTGAATTATCGAATGATTAATGTGATTAATTATATGCGTGGGACGAGCGCACTTTGGAGGGTAACGGCATGGCAATAGGTAGGGAGTGCGGGTGATCTCGAGCATAATACCAAGCGGCTGAGCGTCCGTACAGTGAATACGTTTAGGATTCGATAGAAAATCGAAAGATTAATTTATGTGAATGGCTCTTGAAATACTTGGATCGATGTTGTTCTTTCGGCGCACCGTCGAAGTTTGTTTTCGGTCCAGACCGTAAAACCTGAAAAACGATTAAACATTTGGATAGTCCACGGATTTCTATAATTATTTAAATTACAAAAATACGCATTGGTTTTATCATCCAATGATTTTTCGCACATATACAATTTGGTAAGAAATACCCGACTCGGTAGATGTGTGTACAGAAAAATAAATGAATCAATAAATCGACGAAAAACTGCATTTTGAATCTTGAAATGATTTGCGATGTTATGAGATGTTAATTGAAAGATTGAATTTGCATTCCAATATTTTTCGGAGCTTTTAGAAGACAAAGAAGTCCCACGTTCTAGGCCATAGTATATGCTGCGGTGTAATATACTATATCTATAAGTTATAGGGGAGACCGGGGCAAAACGAAATACCTCGAAAATTAGTCCAATTTTTTTTTTCAGTTCTTTCAATTTTTTATTTTTATATTATCTCAAAATAAAAAAAAACATTTTTTCCCCAAAATGTCTTTATTTTATATATATATTTTTTAAACTAAAAAAAATATTTTCAAAAAATCTTTTTTTTTCTATATTTCTTAATTTTTTATATTATGTCAAAAACAAAAATGACAAAACTTTTATTTATTTTTAAATTTAAATTTAATTTTATTTATTTATTTTAAATTTAATTATAATAAATTAAATTAATTTAATATTATTATTGTTTTTTATTTTTTATAATTTTATATATTTTATAATTTAATATAATTTAATATTAAATTAAATTAATTATAATAATTATAATATAAAATTATAAATTTAAATTTTTATTTATTTATTAAAAATGACAAAGCTTTTATTTTAAGTTCAGAATTTTTTTTTTATGTATTTCTTTATTTTTTCAAATTCATATTAATTATTGTAAATTACTATTAATTAACATAGTTGCAATGCGTAGTCAATCTTGGATATACATAATTTGTAGAATATCCGAATAATGTTAATTATATCTTGCAACGAATGTAAAAACTTATCGAGTAATGGAAAAAAGGACGAATACAAAGTTAAGCGATTCAGAAATAACGTTTCACACGTTGCATATACCTTTTATCTCTGTATCTCCAAAACTGAACGTCAAAATCCCGTTTTTTTTTACAAAGTTCGTAATGTGTTGGTCCGCAATTAAAAATTTTCTAAAAAAAATCGGTATAAAAGTTTCAGTTATTATGGAAAATGTGAAATTTTCAAATGCTTCTCGTAAGAATCGCAAACGCATGTAAAACTACGAAATTATCGATAGAAAATATATACACTGATACACAAAAATAAAATATTACTAAAATTGTCGCAAAAATTAGGTCTTTTTTGAAAGGTTGGATCTCGACAAACAATGGTCGTAAAATTTTGTCCAAAAAGCATTTCGAAGATTTTGACTCTTCTCGTTTTCGAATCCACATTTGGAAAATTTTGAATTTTCGAAAATGGGAATTATTTTCCATTACGCAGTAGCAAAAATGAAAATGAACATTTTGTCATCGACTTTGGAAATGTTATGGAAGTTTAGTGTACACAAAATTATTTTCAATAAATCTGTTCCGTGACGTATGTAAACCGTATCTTCAGTTTCGAATCGTTTTTGGATGTTATAGTAGGACTATTATGACTTCGTTATGTAATTTTTACTATGACCATCTGCAACTCGGGTAACAATCGTCATGCAAAGAGCTTGTGGGGTAATTTTGAAAAGCTGAGAATATTCTGTTTGACAATCTTTAGTGGCTCATTCGATAAAAATTAAAAAAAATGTTTCATGTGATTGCTTTTCAAGAAATTCTAAAAAGTGGCATATTTGTAACTTTTCATAAAACCTCATCATAGTACGCCGTAAAAGAAAAAAAAACAAAACCATTAAAATCTTTGCAGTTTTTTTAAGTTCAGAGTGTCCTTAAAAAGTATGCCAAGCCGCGAGACCCTCAGATTTTTTTACCAAGGCCCTCAATGCTCGAATGCGACACTTCAATAAGAATCATTCCAAAATTACCAGTTTTATGTCCAGATATTTTTTTGGTTGCAAATTATAGTTGCCTTTACGATTTGCTTTGACCTCATTTATTGTAAAACAAGAGAAAAAATTTGGGAAATTCCAAAAACACTAAATCATTTTTTTCTATTAAATTTTGTTTCGAATGATTTTTTCTTTATTTCCAAATTGTTTCTATTGTTTTACGAAAAAAAAGATTCGTTTGTCATCATCTACGTTGATGACAAGAATGATTAATTATGCAACTGAATTATTGCCAATGTTTACGTTTTTCGCATAATGTGAACATAAACAATTCAAAAATAATAATGTAAGTTAATGACCAAAATGTTATAAATAAATAAAAATTATACGGAAAATTTTTTTTCTATCAATGTTTGAAATGTACCCTACTTTGTCCGATTTTTTTTTCTAGAAAATTACAGAAAACAGAGTATATATCGTGATTGTGAAGGAAAAAGAAATAGATGAAATTAGTTACACTTAAGGCCTTACATACGTCCAGAATTTTCAAAAAATCGATTTTTTTTTACAGATTATTATTCTCTCTAGTTTTAGGCGTATTTCTGTGTAAGTCGATTGTACAAATTCCCCATAGATCGAAAGTTATTATAGAAAACGTGACTGCCCAACGAGAGTCTGCTGCGCGCAGGTAAATGTCTCGAGCGAAACGCATTTGAAACTTTAAATGCATTTTTCTCAAAACTACTTTTTCTTGCACGGTCTGCATGATAATTCATACAGTTTTTAATATTTTTTTTAATGCTTTTTTTTTAAATATTCGAAATTGTTTTCTCTATAGTCTGTCGAGTCGGATTTTTGATGTTGTGATTAAAAATTTTTATAAACATAATTAAAGTGTGACATTTATGACACAAAATGCACACTTTTTTTTAAACTGCCGTAAATTGCCAAAATTTTTCGAATTTTATAAATCCGGCTCGACAGACTATAACTACAACTTTATTTTACAAGAATTTTTTTACGTTTTGCAGATCCATCAGCATTTCAAGAAGAAATGATGCAGACCGTGGAGCAACTTTTTTTTCATAGTGCTTCGGGAAACGTGATTTTTTATGTTGTAATTTTTGAATAAAAAAATGAAATAAATTTTTTTATAAAGTTTAAATACTAATAAACAATGTGTAAAAATTATTTTTATTAATTTCTATTGCTATCTCTTCTAAAAACAGTTTTTCTTTTAGCGCGTTTTAGGCGCTGCTGGACGTATGTAAGGCGTTAAAAAAAATACAATATTTCCTTAGGTGTTCCGTTTTGCTCCGGTCTCCCCTATTAACCCGAAGGATTGGGAATTTTCTTTCTTCTAGCATTTAGCTACAATTCCGAACACTATATCTCCGTACATATTTTGATATGTGAGTTGACCCTATTGATGAGGTGGTTTTCATGTCCAGTTGTTGACAGCCGTGCTTAAGAGAGTTATAGTTGCTCCCGCCATTTACCCGCGGCAATATTTTTTCCGTTACTCTAATTTTTCGTAATTTTTAACGAGTCGGACGTTGAGTGCTCAATCTCGAGCGCGTTTGCTCATCGCAGTCGCATCCTTTGGAATTGTACCTTTATAGTAAAAGGATCAAATTTGATGTGTGAACTTTTCAAGATATTTTTTTCTGACACGCTCAGCAGTAGATGAAAAATCGTCGAAGCGTTCTCGACCGTCCACGCATGAAACTAATGATTTTAGTGGTTCCGCAGAGTTTTTCGACAGCTATGCAAATTATTATATATATACGACCTCGCAGTAGCAGTCTAGGTGAAAGGGCAGTTTATATTCCTCGTTCGTCCAAATAACTCACGTTAACACGTTGATTTGTGTTTACGCGCTTGTGAATCAGCCGAATGTCTACGTCAGTCTGCGCGTTCGGATGAAATCTATCCACGCAGAGATAGTAAATCGCAAGCTCGAATCGAAAGTTGGTTAGCTTCTGGCGCGGATGTTAGTTCAGAAGAGTTTTAACGGGAGAAACCAGTTTAGGAGGCCGAAATTTTGGTGTTTTTCGTGAATTTTTTTAACAGGGAAGGAATAATCAGAATTTGTTCAAACTTGGAGGATATTTTATTCATGTTTTGAAGTACACTTTGTAATTTTTTCAAGTCGTTTCCGCCGGAAATAGTGGAGTTAGAAGCTGCTGTTCATGGACGATTGCCATCCGAGTTTTTTGCTGGTGGGCATTCCTGAAGTCACAATTTTTATCTATAATCACTACAATTTTAACTTTTCGTTAACAACACATTTCCTAAGAATATGAACCTAATTGTGATCAAGAAAGTTGAAAATTGCATGTTTTTGAGGTGTTTGAACACAATGTCGTGTTTTTATACCATGTTTTTTCACCTTTTTTGCATTAAAAAAATATTTTTAATAATAATGTCATCCCAGAGTTAGGTTCATATATATTGTAATTGAATAAAGAATATTCGCACAAATTTTCAGAACGATTGGTCGATAACTTTTTGAGCTAGAATGCCCACCAGTTGAAAAAAGTCGTCCATGGACAGCAGCTTCTAACTCCACTATTTCCGGCGGAAATGACTTGAAAAAATTACAAAGTGTACTTCAAAACATGAATAAAATATCCTCCAAGTTTGAACAAATTCTGATTATTCCATCCCTGTTAAAAAAAATTCACGAAAAACACCAAAATTTCGGCCTCCTAAACTGGTTTCTCTCTTTAAGAGTTCGGAAGAGATAGTTTTCGCTCTGTAACAATATGCGCATTCCGAATATGTAGTTATATGCGTTTGTGATAAGATCATCACGTCGGAGTCGGAGTAGAAGTCAGGGTTGAAATTTCCTGCGAGGCGAGCAAACCTTTCATGCCCCACGATGAGAATAAACAAGTGTCAAGAGCAGCAAACAGCAACAACGTGTACTCCATTATTTTCTCCACATTCTCCATAAAGCTTATTACATTTCGACCATTTATTTCGGCTCAACTACGAGCGGAGAGAAGATGATCAATTTATGATGATTTTCTTCATATTCCAACATGTATACTATATTAATTTTGATTTTATTAATCGGTTAGAAGATTAACTTAACCTATTAAACTTGAACGTAAAATATTGAATAAAAAGGAACCAAAAAGTAAAATAAAATAAATAATCGTTTATGAAAATAATAAGAAATTAATATGAATTAATTATAAGACCAAGGTTTGAATGAAAGATTGTCAGACTTTATACAAAAAGACGTCCCCTCTAATAATCCCTCTAAAAAACCAAACCCCCATAAAAGCTTATTAGATAAATTGAGATTTATTAAAGCATATATGGCCAAATACGTGGGGCTTTATCGTATTTAATAAAATCTCCCAATAATGTTAAAATACATTCCAATCTTCCGATTATAACTTCTTATAACATGACAAATTAATATTCCATTATTCAAAGTACAAAAATTCCAGAGTATAGTATAGTATAGATTGATTGGTAACAAAGTGATAAATGTTTACCATCGCATCGTGAGCGAATACGTGCAGAGTACTTGTCCCGGGAGAATATTTTTATTACCATTGCTCATTTAAATCATCGTCAAACAGAATCACACGTAAATGGTTGGTTAAAATGTCACGCCTGACTTTTCCCAAAGGATTTGTACTTCAGGCAAATATAGAGATAGCCAAAATAGCTATTTCTCTCGCACGTATTGCGGCTCAGTCGGTGTATTATTTCACCTTAAGGTAGCCCTAGCGCGAACCCGGTTATTAGACAAAAATTTTAAGTTTTTAAAATTCTACCGTTGAAGCGTACAGGAACACGCCTGCAAATTTTTAGACCTCATCACCGACTAGTAGAAACAATAAATAATTGATAAAGTTGCTAAATTTAACCCAAAGCTTATACAAATTTCGCTCCGACAGGGATTAAAGGCATGAATGTGCAATTTTCGCGATTAGATATATTTTCAAATAAAATTATAAAACGACCAAAAAATTATAAGGATCATTTATACGCCATAAAAAATGGGGGTTACCGAACAATTGAAATAGAAATCTTCGTTTTAGTTAACTAATAACTTGGTACGCCCATGCATAACCTCGAATTGTGAGTCAAATGAGATTCACATTAAAGAACTTCATAATAAATAAAATACCATAAATGATCATGGCGCAAACTTGTAAAATCTTATAATTTCGTAATACTATTAAAATAATATCCAAATCTATGTCACATGGCATATTCACAGTTTTCAAAATAATAGTATGTTTCTTGCCCAGCAAAAACACTTGGATTATTTTCGTAACTATTATGTAAACTTTATATAAATTTGTAATTTTTACATCAATGTTACGAAAATTATACAAGTTGTATTTGCTGGGTGACTAGCTGCTGCGCTAGGGCTACCTTAATTGGCAAAAAAAAAAAAACGTTAAACCGTAACGTTTGGTATATCAATGTCGATCACGTTTCACCGTTACATAGTTTTATTAAATATGTACTTGATACTTGGTATGTTGGTACAGACTTAGTATAAGGTAGATAAGGTTTAGATAATGGAGTTGATATTAATTAGTCGTTATGGTTCTGGAGATGGAGATGAACCGAGGAAGTCGAGAAGAAGAATAATTGTGGTTAAAGTAGACGGGATGCCGACGGATTCGTTGGCAAAATTTAAAAGCTACGTGACAATGATGATTGGGGAGGTAGTTGGAATTTATAAAGGAGAACCGAATTTGGTGGGTCGCGAGTGAAAGAATAAATTATCAGCCTCGCAAAAAACAGCAGCCTACGAAGTCAATCAAAGTGTACAATTCGGTTCGTTCAGAAATTATCGACAAGATTACTCGTTAATGCTGTGTATTCTTCATATAATTCTCATGTTTACCGTTCGTGATTGCGCCTATCTCGTGTAAATTTGCCGGTAAAGCCGTATCGATAATGAATCATTGTAACGCAATATATGTGCGCGAGTCATATATATATATATGAATCATTTTCCACGAAATTTATTGACAGTTTTGATTATTGTTGAGCTGAATATTTGTGCGCATTTGTTGCACGGTGGTCGATGTCCCATATGATACCGCTATGCTCCGGCCAGATCTATTGTCACCGCGTTTTCATTAAGGGACCAGTCCACTTTGAAAATTTCAAAAAATCGATTTTTTTTTTACTGTTTTCGAAAGTACGTACATTCAGAAATATTGAGTCAAAATTTTATGAAAATCCGAGCTCTCTAAGTATTTTTTTTTTTTACCTGAACGTCAGGACCTCATTTCGTCTACCTGAGCGTATAAACTTCAAATGCGTTTTTCTCGAAACAACGTTTTCTAAATCTGGCTCCATCGTATCTCTAAAACTAATAAACCGATTCTCTTGAAATTTGAACCACATATTGTAAACATGATTCGCAACAAGATGACCCTCGATGATTTTAAAATTTTGATTTTTACTCTTTTTTTTTGTGAAAAACTTCGAAAAAAACGCGTTTTTTTACTTTTTTCGTTTTTCATCTGCCATTTTTTTATTTTTTGATAAAACTTTATATTCGAGGGTCATTTTGTAGCTGGTGTCATACCGAATCTAATGGACTTTAATTTCTTTATTTCAGACAAGCCGTTGCCGAGTTGTGATGGAGCTACCTAGCCCACCTATTTTTGAGGCGTTACGTTAAACCATACTTTTTGTACTTAAAAATGAATAAAAATGAATTAAAAAAATTTTTTGAATGTATTTCAAGACTTTATTTATCAAGCCCAACAACTTTTATATTCATATCTTTTATAAAATTCTCAAAAAAAAATCGCGAAAATGGCCTTTTTTTCGTGGCTCCAAAGTGGACTGGCCCCTTAATTTCCAAGTAATTTGCGTTTATTTAAGGTGATTATCTAGTTTAGTCGGTAAAAAACTTGCTACTCATTTTTCTCCGATACATTTGAGTTTTCGAGAAAAATGAAAGTTACACGTTGTTCTCCTTGCATCAGAGAATAAGGTGTAACTTTTCTTTTTCTTAAAACATCAAGCATCCCCGAGAAAAATGTGAATCTGCTTTTCAGCTATCTCTCTTGCACTAATCCAATCGATGGAGCGTCTTAAGGCCTTACATAGGTCCAGAATTTTCAAAAAATCGATTTTTTTTTTACAGATTATTATTCTCTATAGTTTTAGGCGTATTTCTGTGTAAGTCGATTGTACAAATTTCCCATACATCGAAAGTTATTATAGAAAACGTGACTGCCCAACGAGAGTCTGATGCGTGCAGGTAGATGTCCCTTGTTTGAGGCAGCTGGCCTTTACCCTCGGAGCCTTTTAGCGTATCGGTTCTTTTGTTATCCTACGGTATGTATAGGAATGTTTATAAAGCATTATGAGAATATATTCAGATTTCTGAAATTGAAGGTTACTTCTCTTTGATCGTTCGAAGCGAGCAGTTGTGTGTCGTATTTGTGATTTTCGAAAATGTTAAAACGGCGCAGTCAAGATCGTAAAGGCAGTAAAAGTGAATGATGTTCACGTCCTAAAAAGAAGAAGCCTCCTCAGAGGCCAGATAAAATGGAGAGTGAAACAAAATACACTAGTTCTGCTGCAAAAAAATTATCAAGACAATTACATGAGGTTTCATTCGACTCAACCTTCTCATACTGTATTTTACAGTTTACTGCGGTTTTTGCAGCTATTTTGGAGTGTGTGGTCTGTCGTATATGTGGTGGCGATATTAAATTTTTAAAAGCAAGTCCCCGTGGACTTGGTTTCAAATTGAATGTTTTTTGTACAAAGTGCGACGATAATATCCAGAGTGTTTTTTCATCGCCTTTGATAAACACTGCATACGAGATAAATCGACGCTTCACATTCGCTTTCCGACTGTTAGGAAAAGGATTGAAGGCAATGCAGCTTTTTTGTGGTGTCATGGATTTAGCATCATGCATCGCACAAACAAGCTTCGATTCAATTATGAAAAATGTTGAAGAAGCTTCAACAGTCGTCGCTAAAGCGTCTATGAAAGCTGATGCTGAAGAAGAAGTTCAAGAATGTGCCAATCAAGATAAACTACAAATATCTCAGAATGGAATTATTGTATCCGGCAATGGCACTTGGATGAAGAGAGGCTTTTCTTCGCTTTTCGGAGTTACAACATTAATTGGTTATTTCACGGGAAAAGTTATCGACTTCGTGGTAAAAAGTAGATATTGCAAAGAGTGCGAAATTCACGAACAGCAGAAAGGTACGGCTGAGTATGAATCGTGGTTAGAAAACGATCAAGAACATTGTGCAGCAAATCGCACAGGAAGCTCTGGGAAAATGGAGCCAGATAGTGCTGTAGAAATGTTTCAAAGATCATTAGAAAACTATGGGATTAAATATGAATATTACATAGGTGATGGTGATACAAAAACTTTTTCAAGCATCACGAATGCTCAGCCGTATGAAGACCTCGAGGTAAAAAAGAAAGAATGCGTGGGTCATGTCCAAAAACGAATGGGTAAGCGTCTCAGCCAAGTCGTCAGCGATATCAGAAAATCGACGTCAATTATCAATGAAGAGGAATCAACGACAAAAAAAAATGCAAAAAGTACATCGAATCAAAGCAAACGAGTTAGTTTGGGAAGACGTGGAAAACTTACTGCTAAACTAATAGACGAGCTAACTATTTATTACGGTTTAGCAATAAGAAATAATATTGACTCTCTGGAAAATATGAAAAATGCCATATGGGCGACATTGTACCATAAATAATCAACGGACGAAGAACCTCAGCATACTTATTGTTCACATGGAGAAGAAAGTTGGTGTGATTGGCAGAGAGCAAAAGCCAAAAGTACATTAGATACATACAAGCACAAAGCCGCTTTACCTGAAATTGTACTGCAGGCAATAAAACCCATCTATGAATCATTAAGTAACGATCAATTACTGGAAAAATGCTTGGGTGGATTTACACAAAATGTCAATGAGAGTCTCAATTCAAAAATTTGGAAGATTGCACCCAAATATAGTCCAGGCAGTAAGAGAATAGTTGATATAGCTACCAATATTGCTGTATGTACTTTTAATGACGGGGCAGAGGCTTTATTAAGAATAGAAAGATTACTTGGAATAACAATTGGATACGAGGGGTACCACTATTGTCTTGGAGAAAATGCGAACCGGCTAAAACACGCACGAATCAATGCTACTAAAGCAACAAAAGAGGCCAGAACAACTCGTCGATTGGAAAAAATAAACAACAACAATTGTTTACTGACAAGGAAGGTATACAATATGAAGCTGGAATGGAAGTTTAAACGTAAGTTAAAAAAATAAATTAAAAAATTCATAAAGTTCTTGCTTTAGCTGCGCGCGACCTCGAGCGAAACGCACTTGAAACTTTAAATGCATTTTTCTCAAAACTACTTTTTCTGGCACGGTCTGCATGATAACTCATACAGTTTTTAATATTTTTTGATGCTTTTTTTTTTAAATATTCGAAATTGTTTTCTCTATAGTCTGTCGAGACGGATTTTTGATGTTGTGATTAAAAAATTTTATAAACATAATAAAGTGTGACATTTATGACACAAAATGCACACTTTTTTTTAAACTGCCGTAAATTACCAAAATTTTTCGAATTTCAAAAATCCGGCTCGACAGACTATAACTATAACTTTATTTTACAAGAATTTTTTTACGTTTTGCAGATCCATCAGCATTTCAAGAAGAAATGATGCAGACCGTGGAGCAAATTTTTTTTCATAGTGCTTCGGGAAACGTGATTTTTTATGTTGTAATTTTTGAAAAAAAAAAATGAAATAAATTTTTTTATAAAGTTTAAATACTAATAAACAATGTGTACAAATTATTTTTATTACTTTCTATTGCTATCTCTTCTAAAAACAGTTTTTCTTTTAGCGCGTTTTAGGCGCTGCTGGACGTATGTAAGGCCTTAAGAGGATGAGTCAGTCATCTAACCTCACCTCGAATTTTCGAAGTTGAAATTCTTCGATACGGTTTGACCGATTACAAAAAAGCTCTGTCAGCCCACGCAGGAGGATGGCAAAAATGGGCTGACAGGGCCTTTTTGTAATCGGTCAAACCGTGTCGAAGAATTTTACTTTCGAAATTTGCAACTATCTCTCTCGCACTCAAGATGGCGAGATACCGACTGACCCATACCCTTAAGCGTGATAAAAATGGTATACCGACGGCCATTTTATTGCATATTCGCAATCTCAGTGGCAATATGAAAAAAAAAAAAAAAAACCGGTAACCTCCCAATTTTATTAAGTTCATGGAAATAAAAAATTCGATGGAATACGGGGAATGCAGGACGGTGAAAAAGTATAATATCATCGATGGATTTGTCTCTCACCTCGTGGGTATCGTACACAAAATTTGGGGATAGAGGAGCAAAACAAGGATAAAAAGAAGAAAGCAGGAGCAGAAAAAGAATGTTGCTGCGGTGGGGTGCTGAATGCGCCAGTGGCGCGTGTGTTCACCGAGAGCAAACTCGAGTACGAATAAGATGACGCGCTCTTTCCCTCGAGGACCAGCCGTAGCAGCACGACGAGACCACCGAACCACCGAGGCTCAGTTGAGTTTCGCGCGCCGCAGGAGTTACTTCTCTGCTACAACACGGAATAACCGATTGCTCCATCCATTCTTTTCTACGGACGTCCAATTTTTAGTTCAGCCGTCTTCTTCAAGAAAGAACATTTACCTCCTAAACGTACTTGAACGTACTTATTTCTTTTTTTTCTCATTTTTCGAATTTCAAACATACACTTCTTTAATCGGTATTAAATAAAGTTTACGAGTTAACGTTCGACACATTTATCATTTTCCCTTCCTCGCGGGCAAACGAATCTCCTCTTGAGAGAACGAAAGAGAGAGAGGCTGAGACGGCCAACCATTCCGGTATTTCTTTGCGAACACTTTGCCGTGTGGTAACGCGTACAAAGACGAAAAGAATCAATTCACGATCGGACATAAAATTATATGAAATACGATCCAAGTAAAGGCCTACTTTTGCGCCTAATATCAGATTGGGAAAAGAATATACGGTGGAAGGAAATTTAATCGAGTTACTCGTGCATTATCAAGTTCGTCCGTCATTGTGTTTAGTGACTCGCGTATTTTTTTTCATTCCACGTCGAGTCATAGTCTAAAAGTTGAATATTCATGAATTTGAAAGAAAACTATATGGAAAGATCCGTGAAGAAAAATTGCTTTGCGAGTACGCGTATAGGTTAAAATGAGAGATTAACCGAAGAATAATAGCATTTAACGAGGGAAAATACCGATACCCGGTACCGCAAATAGACAAAGACATTTGACGAAGAGGGTTGAATATGTAACGAAAGTGTGTGATCATTCTCAGAATAATGTGCAACGGAGCATCTATTCTGTCTAATACCCTATTGCACGAGGAAAACAGAGTCTAACTCTTGATCTCGCGTATGAAAGAGTGCCATTAGCTTAGGAGTTTCCACTTTTAGGGTGATGCATAAATCTCATTAATAGTTGAGACGTTTGACGAGATGCAGCCTCTCATGCATAACCACCTTGAGGGATATACACCCAGCTTGCATGTAGCTATATATATTATATGTATATACTTTTCAAGTTGTGTTCCAAGAGGGAAGGAGACGACGACTGAAGTTCTAGAGCTTGCTTCCGGTATCCTGCGGAAGTCATTTATCCGGCTCTTTCGTCAGTAATGCCAACTCTCATTCTACATACCGAAGCGAAGCCCTCAAACGCGATTGAGAAATTTCATTTTACCTTTGATAGTTTTGAAACCCTCCATGATAGAGAGTTCGCGGCACGGTGACGGCACAGTGATTGAACACCACGGTGTATTCTTAATGCCTACTGCACGAATTTCTGTCCGGGCTTATTCAACATTTTCAAAGGCATACTCGTGGGAATATAATAAAAGGGTGTAACGACGGAATATCCTTTGACAGAATATCCGCGACAAAATATTCGCGATCAAAATATCAACGACAGAATATCCTGATTCAAAAAATTCCAGTGGTTGGTTTGAATTGTATATGTGTAAAATCCACATAGAATTCGAACTTAGGGTGGTTCAAACCTTCGGGATATGTTCCTGAAAAACCTGGAAACTAGTATTTGCACGTGGTCGTTATACTGTGTGTGTGTGTGCGCGCGTGCGTGCGTGTGTGTGTGTGAAAGAAATACGAACATATTCTAATAAGTAAGTAATTGGGAGAACGATAGGGATAATTCCTGTAATGTTTGAAATCGCGAGTTTATTGTGTTCTACATCTTCTATTTTCTTTCCGCTATACATTCGTTCGTTGTAAGTAACAGAAGACGTATCCGCTGTACGTCGTATCTTATTTAGACGTGAATATTGTTATTTATAGACGTTATATTGCTATCGGAATATGATCAAAACAAAATATTGTCATTTTTATCTAATGTTGCTAACAATTTATCTATGTACAGAGGCAAATAAAAATCAATAATAAAATTATAGGGATATGAGATGTGTGAGTATGTGTGTTGTTAATGTTTACCAACAATACATGTATGAATATATGATGGCATGGGGTGTGTGATGTGTGTAATGACAATAAATTAAGTGCTTGACGTAAATTCAGCATTTCAATAATTTCTTCCTAAAATTTTTCCCGCGGATATTGTGTCATAGGATATTCTGTTACAGGACCAATAAAATACTTTCAGCTATTGTCTATCATCGTCCGGCCTTCAAATCCCATACAAAAATAGGTATAAATAGATTTTTGTTGTTGATTATGCTCTCGCAACCAGTTGCACGAATGGATTCCATTCCCGAAAGTTTAATGATTTTTTCCGGAGTGAGTTCGGAGGGAATTTGTTTTTCTGCAGGTTAATTACCACAATTTGAGGATACTCGCATTATTTGTATTAATTTCGTAAGAACGTATTTGATTTAAAAATCCCTTAAATTAAACGAGGTTTCGGTACTGTAGAAATTTTCTTATTTTATTCGTGAGGAATATCGAATGAAATACGCGAAAGAATTAGAACGGAAGGTTCTTTGGAAAACATCCAATTCTCTGTATATTCCCAATATACAGAGAATAGGCACACACACGCACACACACACACACACACACACACACACACACACACGCGCGCGCGCATATATATATATATATGTATTAGGGTGATTAAAAAAAAATCGACTTTTTTTTTCTCAAAGTCGCAAATGATTGTGTTAATACTTCATGAAAAAGTAATTCTGACAAAATTTGGGCCTTCTAAAAAATTTTTTAGAGGTCGCGCCAACAACTTAAAATTTTTTTTTTTTCAATTTTAGTACAAAATTATGATATAAAAATATCGATTTTTCGGTGTCACAACAAAAATAGTTAGCACTCAGTACAGAGTTGATTCCCTCAAAATTTGAGCTTCGAAGAAAAAATTTTAGAGGTCGCCTCAGCAGCTTTTCTAAATTTATTTTTTTAATTTCACGTAAACATCTTGATATAAAAAAATAATTTTCTTTGTATCGCAGGTTAATATGTTAGCTTTTCATGGGAAAGTAATTCTCCCAAAATTTGAATCTTCTAAAAAAATGTTTAGAGATGCCTCCAATGACATTCAGATATTTTTTGTACAATTTCGGGTAAAAATCGAGATATTAAAGAGTAAATTTTTGTGTATCGAAGTTTATATGCTAGGATTTCATGAAAAACAAATTCTCCCAAATTTGCAGCCTAATAAAAAAATTATTAGAGGCCGCACCCAGCGATTATGATTTTTTTTTCTAAAAAAACGCGACCTCTACAAAATTTTTTAGAAAACCCAAATTTTGGCAGAATTACTCTTTCATGAAGTATTAACATAATCACTTACGACTTTGAGAAAAAAAAGTGACAATTTTAACGTTGAGTTTAACCGAATTTAGAAAAAAAAATCATAATCGCTGGGCGTGGTCTCTAATAATTTTTTTATTAGGCTGAAAATTTGGGAGAATTAGTTTTTTCATAAAATCCTAGCATATAAACTTCGATACACAAACATTTACTCTTTAATATCTCGATTTTTACCGGAAATTGTAAAAAAAAATATCTGAATGTCATTGGAGGCATATCTAAACATTTTTTTAGAAGATTCAAATTTTGGGAGAATTACTTTCCCATGAAAAGCTAACGTATTAACCTGCAATACAAAGAGTTTTTTAATATCAAGTTTGATACAAAAATTTTTTTATATCAAGATGTTTACGAGAAATAAAAAAAAATAAATTTAGAAAAGCTGCTGGGGCGACCTCTAAAATTTTTTCTTCGAAGCTCAAATTTTGAGGTAATCAACTCTGTGCCGAGTGCTAACTATTTTTGTTGTGACACCGAAAAATTGATATTTTTATATCATAATTTTGCACTAAAATTGAAAAAAAAAAAATTTAAGTTGTTGGCGCGACCTCTAAAAATTTTTTTAGAAGGTCCAAATTTTGGCAGAGTTACTTTTTCATGAAGTATTAACACAATCATTTGCGACTTTGAGAAAAAAAAGTCAATTTTTTTTTTAATCACCCTAATATATATAAATATATACACAAAGATATATTGACTGTTATATGAAAGTATTTGCCCTCCGCGTTCCCTCCACAAGGTAGTGTCATACGTGCGTATCGAGAAAATTCCTTATTAAGGGTATGGGTCAGTCGGTATCTCGCCACCGTGAGTGCGAGAGAGATAGCTGCAAATTTCAAGAGTGAAATTCTTCGACACGGTTTGACCGATTACAAAAAGGTCCTGTTAGTCCATTTTTGACATCGTCCTACGTGGACTGACAGAACTTTTTTGTAATCGGTCAAACCGTATCGAAGAATTTCAACTTCGAAAATTCGAGGTGAGGTTGGGTGACTGACACATCCTCTTAAGATGATCGGATCGAAAACGTTCACGTTTTGTAGAGATTTATGAAAATAGACAAACTGCGAAGAGGTTTCCTTGCTTACAATACGTTTATTTTATTCCCTCGCGGTTTACCATATGAAACTAGAGTATACACATTTGACGAGACCGTTAAACCACGCCGTGTCTATGAAACCACCTTAGTGGATAAATCCATAATTTTATTGTTGTAGCGGATCCCCAGGGTAAATGTCAAACTTTTATGGTCCCTTTGCCGAAGCAAGCCTGGAATCAATATATTTCATACGAGGATCAAACAAATTGCCGATTATCTTTAAAGCTTGGACGCATCATCGCAGCGATATATACATATACCGAGAAATGTCTTCATAACGTGTTATATATACACATACAATTTAATGTTCTATTACCGTGTATATAATATGCGATCGCTTTTATTCTTCATTGTTTCATTATTCGAGCGTTGACTAATAAATAAAAGATAAATAGGATTTTGCGGAGGATATTTATTTCGCGGGAAAGATTTTATTGCGATCCAATAATGAGATGGCGAGGCGAGATTTATAGATCGCGTCGTATATGCGTATTAGCACGAAGCGAGAGCTTCTTATAACTTCTATATACGTTTCGCGACTTTCCAGAGGTCGAGAGACTCGCGCGCCAGGAATATCTTTCAATTGCGAGGAATTTTTTAGGGAAGAAAGAAAAAGAAGGAGGGTGAAGATCATTTAGCAGGTCCCGTTGAGCAAGCAGAACTAATGGTGGCTCGCGCCAACGTAAATTAAGCGTTTCTGCTTCTGTCGGTATGGAAGTGATAAAGAAGAGTTGTGAGGCGTTGGGGAGAGCGCGTCTCGATTCTCGTTCATCCCTAACTAATCGGATTATATATATATATCTGTATCAGAACGGTATTATAAAGTCCGTTCTCGCGAGCTCGCACCACAAAAGCTCTCGCTTTATGGCTCGCTCGCGCTCTCTTTCTCCCTGCTTCTTCTCCTTCAGCGACAAAGCTTCGATACTGCTGAATGCCGTCCGAGTGCACCCCAATATATGTATGAATGAATATGTGTGTATATATTTTTTTGTCGAACGGGATACGTGCGAATAAAATACGCGATGGTGTAGCGAGAGCAACGTAAGAGACATACGTGCACGGTACGAACGATCTTCCATCCAGAAAATATGCATAAATGTTACCTGTTATTAATACTTGTTTTACTACTTTTTTCAAGTATCCGTTTGGATGTTAATTGAGCTGAAGTTTTCGTTTATAAACTTAATTTGAAGGAAATGTAGGAATCGTAGGAATAATTAATTAAGATATCTTCATTATCGTCATAAAAAGGCAAGAGCTGTTACCTTTTTATGTAACGTTTGGGTATACTTAGGTGGCTTAAAAAAAAAAAACAATTCGAACATTAATATGTAAATCATATCAGTGCGGTTGCTAGAGGATGGAAAAAGATGGCAAATATAATTTTTACAAGGGGTGAGTAGTAATGGGAATTTGAGATTTTCGGTAAGGTCTTCAAGTTGGTAAGTATTATTATATTATGACGGGTGCACCCTGCTTCATATTCGCAGCTGTTGCTGACTTCGATATAAGACGCAATAGATATATACAGGGTGGAGGAAAAGTTGTCGGATGGCGATCTTTCTCTGAATATATATGTCGGATAAACGAATGCTCGCAACAAAAGCGTCATGATTTCAAAAAAATTATTCAATGGCGGAAAACGTAGCCTCCCCGCAACCTCCCTTGGCCTTTTTTCAACGCTCTGAATAAATTCCGATAAATTCGGTTTTTGAAAAAATATTTGGGACAAAAGTTTGTTGTTTTCATTAGTTGCCCCTCATCCCCCACAGGTAGATTGCGAGGGGAGGCTAAGTTTTTCGCCATTCAATAGACTTTTTGAAACCATAAAACTTTTATTGCGAACACTTTTCTGACAGATGCGTATTATTGGAGAAAAACAGCTGCCTCGCCTCGCGACTTTAAGAATACCCTGTATATGGAACATTCCACGCCAAATCGACCTACGGCAGACCCTTCCATTCTTTGATTTGGCTGAAAATGTTATACGTTATATGACCCATTGAAAGAAGCTATCTTGATTTTTTTCAGATTTTTTTGACCATACACTTGCGAGATGTGATTTTTTTTCAAAATTCGATGGTTTTTTTCTTCAAATGACTGTAACTCTCTCAAAAATCAACCAATTCAAACTTTTTTTTTTAGAAAGATTGGTTTTTCATCGTACTATTAGAAAAAAAAATACGAAAGAATAATTAATATCTGTATTCCGTATTTTTTCCCAATTTAAAGCAATTTAAAGTAAAAAAACATTGGTTTTAAGATGTTTGCCCATTTTTATTTTTTTCAAATAATTCACAAAAAAACTTTGGCCAATTAGATAATTTTTGAGACTAGTCTCATAGTGGGCAGATTTATCCTTATATTTTTTTTCTTATTTTGAAAAAAAAAATTCATTTTTTTTTTCAATCAATTCCGACGAAATCGAACTATTTTTTTGATATTTTGTTTCACACCAACATTTCTAATATAAATAAAGTCCTATTTGGTACGAATTGACTAAAAAAAATGAAAATTTTTTTGAATCTAAGAAAAGAAATGTGAAAAATATCTCTCCACGATGGGACTGGTCTCAAAAATCATTTAATTGGTCAAGGTTTTTTTTGTGAATTCGTTGAAATAAATCGAAAGTGTCCAACATCTTAAATTTAATGACTTTTTGCTTAAACATTTAAAAAAACATAGGGGACGATTTTCAATCATTATTTCGCAATTTTTTCCACAAGTCTGTTGAAAACCTACATTTCAAAAAAAAAAGTTCATTTTGATCCAAATTGATTGGAAAAAAATGAAACTTCTATTCAAAATAAGAAAAAAAAATATAAGGAAAAGTTTGCCCACTATGAGACTGGTCTCAAAAATTATATAATTGGTCAAAGTTTTTTTGTGAATTTTTTGAGAGAAATAAAAATGGGCAAACATCTTAAAACCAATGTTTTTTTGCTTTAAATTGCTTTAAATTGAGAAAAAATACGGAATACAAATATTAATTATTCTTTCGTATTTTTTTTCTAACAGTACGATGAAAAACCAACCTTTCTAAAAAAAAGAAGTTTGATTTGGTTGATTTTTGAAAGAGTTACACTCATTTGAAGAAAAAAACCTTGAATTTTGAAAAAAAAATTATATCTCACAAGTGTATGGACAAAAAAATCAGAAAAAAATCAAGAGAGTTTCTTTCAATGGGTCATACAACATATAAAATTTTCAGCCAAATCGAAGAATGGAAGGGTCTAACGTAGGTCGATTTGGCGTGGAATGCCCCATATACATATACCGTTAAGCTCGAGTAGGTGCCGAATCAAGCAGATTTTTCTGCTGATTGAATCCTTCAGAGCGGTTCACAAGCACGATATACAGAGAGTTCAAAAAGTCGCGGTGCAGTAGTGTTCCTTCGGAAAGACGCATCGGACAAAAAATGTACGAAATAAAAGTTTCGTACATTTAAATGTTTTAAATAATAAAATGTAATAATAAAATAATAAATAATAAAATAATAAAATAAAATAAAATAAATAGTAAAATGGTTTAAAAAATCTATTTAATATCGGAAATATTGACCTTCCGTTGCGACCCTCCATGGTGGGAAAGTGAGCAACTTGGAAATTTCAAATAGGAACCCCTATTTTTTTTACTGCATATTTCAATATTACCTGTAGAAATAAAAAACTTTTGTCCCAACTATTTTTTTTTGAATCATGTATTTATATGGATTTATATGGATTTATGGGAAATAATCGAGAAAAAAAGATCAGCGCACCCGTGTATCAAAGCAGCAGGTTTGTGTGTTTGGTTGATTTTTCCCTAGCTGTCAGTACCGTTGGCATATTTTCGCAGATAATAAATCAGTTCAAGAGTAAAATATGTAATGCACTCGATAAAAATCCCCCTAAGATTTGTTCTACTGGAAAAAAGACTCATCAAGATCTACGGAACATTCAGTAATATGTATTCTGATATCTCGTTCGTTTAATTTCTTGATGACGACTCAGGTTGTTGCGGGTGTGTCTTGTGATGGGGTTGTAGAAGGGAAAATAGAGGGCGATGGAAAAATGGACTATGTGACCTTTGGGATGTAGGTCCAGGATTTATCAGGAACAGCAAAGATAAGAGGAAGCGGTGGGGAGAAAAGAGCAGGATGCATTAAGTATGGGGTGATGATCAAGAAAAATATTCCACTCGTATTACAGTATATATAACTGCGTTAGCTACAGAAGTCAACCACCGGCCCACTCATTTACGTCTTTCCTCCGTATATATACCTTTCCCTCGAAGTTTCACGGAGCTCGTGCCTTCCATCTCTTTGCAATTGCATGCTCGCACACGCGCTCGCCTGCGAGCACACACACCCAGACAAACATTTTATTTAGATCTACTAGGATCGTTTATTCGAATTTTTTACATTTGGATCAACAAAATTACTATTCGTTTCAGCCAGAAAGCTGTATTTAAATCAAATAGATAATGCTATTTGGGTCCGTTTGTTCGAGTATCCACGTTAAAGTTTCTTGCTCCGGCCATCAAGTGGCGCAAAACGTCGAGGCATTTCTTATATCACATACGAATTGCGCTTAGGATGTGCATAAATTGCGGGAACCAAAGTAGTATTATTATTCTGACTGACTATGTCTAGGAAGACGAACGTGAATTTTTGTACCTATCCAAGGTCCCAGACCCATGAAAATATTATTAAATAATATCATAATTAAATATGGTATAATTAATATTATACATATTATAAATAATAATATAAATATTATTTTTATTTCAACTTCATATTCGTTCAATGTTTAAAATAAAAATATGTCCGATTTTAATACATGTATTAAATTTTTCATTAATCAAGAATATAAAAATATTGTGATAAAAAAAAAAAGTTTGGCCGTGAGACAAGGAAAAAAATTTATTTGATTTAACTAGATCCCAGTTAAGTCGACTAGATGTTTTTTCTGGGTGCACACACACACACACACACACGCGCGCGCACACATACACACACCCGTAAACAGTTACCAAGGAGCTTTAGAGAGAATTTCGTAATATAAAAATTTCAGACATCGGAATAAACCTTACTAATTTTTTTCCATTTTTCCAAGAGTAATTCAACAATTTTTTCAAAAAATTTGAGATCATAATGTGACACTGAGATAATGTCGAAAAAGTACCCGCATACGAAAGTGTTTTTTTGGGTTTTTTCCACGAAAATAAGAGTTCTAGAAAATAAAAATGAATAATGATTTCGGTGTTTTTAGATCCAAATACATTCACGTAAAGTGTTAAATTTTTTTTTGAATCAGCCATGTTTCGGCATATAGAGCACTTTAAGAAAACGGCTATAGCACTTTTTCTATTCGAAATTGACATTTCACCGGATGCCTATTTGATCCTTATTCGCATCCGTTGCAAAATGACGTCGGATTTTCCCATTTATTTTAAACTTTCGATTTTCACCTAATTTTTCAAGTTTTGAGATTAATATTTGAAAATGTTCCATGCATACTTTTTTTTTCGTCAGCTACGGATATCGAGACACTGCAACGAAATGCGATATAGCTCAAATTTTATTGCGGATAATAAGCATTCTGTCAGTAAAATATGTAAATATTGAAATCAGTTGCGGAGTTCTCAAGTTTTAATTAGTCAAATATACAGACAGGCGTATGATGGACTGACGGATAAACTTTTATCCCCTCACAGATTTCTTTTTCTTCATGGGACACCAACTCAATGCCTTTCGTGTATTGAAAAACTACTCCGGTAATTCTAAAAATATTTAAAAAATATGTACAGGGGTCGCCGGCGCCTTTCTTATTAGAATATTTAAAATATCAACACGTATAAATACCTAGTATGATAATTCATTGAAGTTTTGATGTTTTTTAAATAGATATTCCTATCTCACACATAATACACAAAAAAACATCTAAAATGAAATGGTTAGATTTGAGTTCGCAAAATCAATGTTATATTAAGTTTTTTTAGTCCTACTTACGAGAGCAAAGTTGATTTTTTTGTTACGTCAAAAATAATTTCAGCGTATTATGAGACACAAAATCTTTTGGATTTTTATTCGGTATGAAAACGATTCTTATGACAAGTCTTTTTGGGGAAAACTGCAATCCTTCATTTTGAAGTGCTGAGTGTATCACTGTCTGTTTCGTATTGTTCAAAATTCCGTCATCGATGTCATGAATAACCGAAAAATTTTTTTAGTGGCGGTTTTCGATATTGCTCTAATAATCTCTTCATACTTTCGTCATTTCCCCGTTTTTCCATAAACGCAAGATGTAATGCTCCAGCATTACAGCTTTAAAATTTACTACGCCGGCGCAGTAACTTTTAGGGGATAACAAAGCACGATGTTGATTTCCTAATAAATACAAACAATTGGAAATACGTGCATGGTTGGGAACAAAATGCCAATGTACAGGAAAATTTTAAAAATCAGAAATATGAAACCATTGGGACTTAGTAATGACGAGAATATTCATTAAAAAAAATATACACATGGAGGCAATGAACGGTTCCTATTAGAACCACAATTATTAGTACTATAAATATTATAAATTAGTAGTATAAATAAGTATTAGAAAGAATAAAGATTTTGCTTTATTAAATAATGAAGATACTCATAAAACAAAACAAAAATGGGGAATTCATTTTAAAATCAAAGATTAGAGTTTGGAGCAATAATGAAGATCACAATTAAAGTTAAATTAAAAAAAAAAATAATAATACTGGCTGTCGAACCGCTACCGCAGCTTTTAACTAGGCATTACAGACGAGGAGCCAAAATAGTACTCACTTTTGAAAGTGAAAAATCATTTACAAACATTTTGATGATAAATGCATCGGTCTCGAAGATTTTGGAGTTTAATCCTATAGACGCGGCAACATCGCACTGCGCACTCTATATAGCATACACCTATATAGATATAGCATTTAGTAATGCGTATTTACTCAGAATAAATATTTTAACAATAGTTAATAAGAATTTTACACTTGTGGAGGCTTTACCAACAGTTACGTTTGAAAAGTTTTACAATTCGCCTTTGCAGCGGTATGTACACTGGTCTTGGGCATTTAAAAATTTTAACGAAAATTCCTTACTATTCTAACCTCATTCTTGAACCGACAGCGCGGATAGTAAACAAGGAAGTAGCAGGCAGGCTAGCTGAAATTCTCCTCTGGCGCTGCGAGTGCTCAGTGTAGCCATCGTATAAAAAAATAATATCAGTACAGTGCGATATCGTCATGTCGTATCGTATATTTTACTCGATATTATTTTTGTGTAACTATCATAAATAGCTCGATTTTTCCATTCAATATCAACATATTTTTATATTGTGTGATATTTTTTTTCTATATTCAACCGGCCTGTGTGTTTTACACACATACAATGAATGGGCAAATTTTCTTATTCACCAAGTTTCATCAAGTCTACGTATTTATAGTAGTCGAAAATGCAAATTTATAAGTGCATTAGCGATCCCTAATTCTTTTAATTTAAAAAAATACTGGAGTAGTTTTTCAGTATAACAAAAGGTTTTGGGATGGTGACCCGGGGCAAATTTTCAAAATCACGTTTTAAGAACCACCGTAGTATATGTAATAGAGATGAAAAAAGAGACAGAGTATAGATATCTCGCGCGGTTATTGAATTTTTTATGACGGATCGTAAATTCGGTTCAGCAAATATAAAACTTGGTTCTATCGCAAATTCGCCTTGAGTCAATATTTTTGACCCAATTGTTATTATTATGGTCCATCGATAAATGAATGACAAAAAGGCCGAAAACGTTGAGAGAGCCCGAATTATACGTTTTACGAGCAACAAATTTACAGCAAGTATACCGAAGTCGAACGATTTTTGTTGACAGAAATTCCTACCTTTACGAGTGAATGGTATTAACCTCTCCAACTATATATAATAATTAATAAGCGAACGGTAAAAAAACACGTCCGAATTATTTGAGCGCGGTCGCGCTGAAGATAAAAAACGAAATATGGAGAGTCGAAGGCGTCGAAGTAAGGGGTTAAACGGTTTTCGAATGGTTGAATAATAGGATGATTATCGTCGGTGTAGCGGTGCAGTGTCCGGTGGAAAAAGAGCGAGGTGCTCGCGACAATCATGAGTGAGTACTATAAATACTGTTGAACGCTCGACTTCGCGCAAATAATTCGCCTGAGTTTCGTCGATCGGCAGCGTTATTAATCCATTTTCATTTTTTACACGATTACGTACAACCCATTGGCGTTTCTTCTTTGTTCGTTATACCGTGCGCGCCGGTACCTCCTATCTATCAATAATTAGTCAAAGTGTAGAGCGATAATGAAGCGCGGGAGAATCGTCAGTTGTACGAGAGGAAAGTGTGAACGGGCTGAATGAACGAAATCCAATAATCAAACGAACGATAAGAACAATAAAAATTAGTTGAAAAAATGGCATCGGGAGCCTTTTTTTTGCTTTCGGCGATTTTGCCGTTGCTCCTCCCGGAGCCGAGACCCGAGAAGAAAGATGATCCGTACCGAACGAGATTTTCGAGCAGTAACAACGATTGTATATTCTCCTTGATCTAATATATTCCCTCGAAGAATAATTGAGGCGAAGAATCAAAGTATATGCGTGTTGGGATTATGGAAGAAATGTCTCCGATGCGATCGTATTTATTAACGTCGAGTCAGAATCGAAGTAGGAGCGGACTATCAAAAGTCGAGAATTACGATGAGGATCGCTCCTCCGACAACGGTACATTTTATCCGTTTTATGAGACGAACAACATCTTCAATCTGAGCTTTCCCAATGGCAACGCAACCGATGAGATCGACTCCTTCTACTTCTATGAAGTGAGTACACTTTTTTCCTTCCTTTTTTGTTTTATGTTCGTGCCACTGCTCGCCGCGTCATTTTCGTAAGATTTGGCAAAAATCTATAAAACAAACAAAAAAGCATTGATATAAAAGATAGACGAGCTGGATAGAATTCACTGCTGGATCAACGGTTATAAAAAAGTTGATTGCATTTTTTTTTTTTTTTTTTTTTTCGTTATTAGCAACAAATTTTACTTATCGCGAGTCTCCGGAGAAAGAATTACCTTAGGTGTACTGTTTATTATCTTTGCCGATTATAAATTACAACAAGTATCGGCAAGGCTAAATTTCGAGGCTATTAGTTTGCAAATGACAAGTAAATATTTGCATTCGTGTCAATGTTTTTTACTACCGCGTGAATGTTAAAGCGTGGCAGGCAGAGTTTTTGTATTGTTTATGTGACTCTTCCATGCATCAACAAACTCATTTCGTATTCTATTTTTCTCTCATTCTATTTATCAACTAATATGAGTTGTTCGCTCTCCGCTGTATTGAATGCGGAACATGCTGTTGTGATAATTTTTTATAATTTCAAGAATATAGCAACTGAGGCACCGATGTTTTTCTTTTCTGACTCTCGATCTCGTTTGATCCGTACACGATTTCTACCGTCAGTATACATAAGTGATCAACTCATGAATAATAATAATATAATCGTAATTATACCGTATTAGCATTCGCTCTTATTCATAATTATTTTTATATTCATTAACATCAAGCGATAGGAAAAAGAAAGAAAGAAGATACTATTGTATAATTAGCTTTTCGTGTTTACAGTTGCATGCCAATTCGCTTTTCAGATCGAATATGGGCAATGTAAATTACCGCGAGTACCCATCGCGCGAGAAATGCATTTGGGAATTCGCTAAATTTATACAAATCAAATATGGTTTCACGAACCCGATTTTTTAGTATATGCACTATGATACTATATTACGATATTCGAATGATGTCTCATTATGTATCGTCCGTACGACCGTTATCTTGAAAAAAAATAGGATTTTTATTATTACGCGTAACATTGCTGCAATCACAAATTATTATTACCTTAGAGTATGCACAATAAAATTTGTGCGTGTCTATGGTTAAAATGACTAAACACGCATAATGAAACATTTTTTTAAAATATGACTTGTGTTTTTTAATTTCTTAAATGATTATGAAAATTCTACTATGCAATTTTTCGAAGGTAAAGGCTCGAAATATTTTATTTGATATCCTAATGCTATTTTTATCTTAATACTGATATTATCGACTCGATAGTTTATTAATTTGTTATTTTGTTATCTTATGACTCAAGTTTTGTAGCCGACGATGCGCCAAGGATACAATTACGAAATTTCGTAAGTTATTTTGTGTCTCCCTGTTACTGAATAGTCGATATTTATACGCACTTAACGTATTGTATTCTCGTTACAATCCAGAAGACTCCGTGCCAACTAAATAATAAATTCTTCAAATTTTAAATTAAATAGGTTTGAAATTGAATCTTCTTTGATTCTTGACCTAACCAAACTTGGTGATCAGAAGTCTCGATAAAATGGGTGGGGGTTAATGTGTAGAATAACCAAATTGTAGAACGGTTAATATTTCGAAATTTTAGTATTCGTAACATTCGATTAACGAAAAATAAGAAATCCGAAGTTTATATTTTCGATAGCATATTGAGTTAAATGCGTATTTGATGTAATATTTTTTCTTTCATCGCGCATTTATTCGAAAATATATATTCAGACTGTCTATACTTCAAATGTAGATAATATAGATTGTCCTAATGTAAGAAGTTTATATTTTCTAAATTCGAAATGGAGAGCAATTCTTTTATTGAGAGACCAAAATATATAGTATGAATAATTCGAAAGTGAATTTTTTGAATAACTAAAAATTAGAAGTACAGAATAGCGAACGTTGTGAAGCACGAAGAATGACAAGCAATACTTTACAGCCCAGAGGCTCTCGCTATTTCGACCGTTCGACTTTCTGGTGTTTCGCTATTTTGACCACATTAATATTTTGTCTTTCGTTAAAATATATGTGAAATTGTGAATATTCATAATATTGCCGATTTCAGTATTTGACGACTCGAGTGCGTAATAGTCGAACCTTTGTAAAATCGCTATTCCAGCCTTCGACATTTGGGCTACTGTTATATTTTGTTTTTGACGTAAACGTACTTCGAGCTCTTTAATTCCTCATTTTTTTTATTTCCAGCATAAAGGCTATAGTAGAATTAATCTGTCTACATACTACTATTCTTCAATTTAAAAATTCGCAGTTTTAGCCGTTCGTTTTAATCATTCGAAAATCTTACTCCCACCCGATAAAATAAACATAAATTGCTCGCGCATCTCGCAGGTAGATTAGCTAAACGTCGCGTCGCTCTCAACGTTACAGCTGCAGCCAAAATCTAAACAAAGCAGGTTTTTATCAACTGAAATTCGAGATTAATCACAACAGAGCCATAAATTTTAAAAATAATATTTTTCGCGTTGTCACATGCTTTCGAGCAGCGGCGTGTATATTATATTATTAAAGAATTTTTATACCGTGCTCTCACATGAGGTATGAGACGCATGAAACATCTTGCCGCTTCGAACTGCACCATCACTCTATCTCCGGTTATGTATTCTGCTTTTTTTCTTTTCGTTCTACCATGGGCAAATTAAATTTTGTTCCGGACACATTTTGGGCAAATATACACGGTACATCCTAATGCACGAATGCACACTTTGAAGTAAAATATTTCCGGTAGCGGGCTCGCATGGTTGATTTTCTCTGATGAATTATGCAAATACTTTTGGCTCTACAACGTTCCGCTTTTCAAATCATTTAAATCAAATTAATTTTCTTTAAATGATTCTGCGTATATCCTTGCGAGTTTTTACGAATCCGTCCCATCATTTTAATTAAGATTGTTCTTGCGCTAAGAATTTAACGATATATATCTCTATACAGGGTGTCCCACGTCAACCGCCCGATCTCTGAGATTTGTACCCTTTCTGTCATTCTGAACTCAAAAGTCCTTAGCCATTTTGGCGTCCGACGAAACGTTATGTAGTTACAACGCGGTCGGCTCGCGCTGACAACGAGCGTGCCATAACGAAGCAACGGTTCGTCGGATGCCAAAATGGCTGAGGAGCTTTCAATTCAGGAGGAAGAGATGTACATAAAACTGACACAGGTCCGACTGTAGTATTGGGATACGCTCTATCCATGGTGGTAACCATAAATGGCTTAGCAAGCTTGCCGGTGAGAATATGGTGGTCTGTGTACATCTCGGCATTTTGAGCTAAAAAGTCCCTAACCACTTTGGCATCCGACGAACCGTTGCTTACAAGGAAAGGTACTTTAGTGCTCCCCTCCGATTTCGATAAATTTTTGCTATGTTGTAGCCCATCGAAAAATAAGAGACATGTATTTTTTTTATATCGGCCCAGAAGTGATTTTAAGGGGTGAAATCAACCCTCAAAGTTGGGCAAGTTTTGTTGCTGGTACACTGTTTCATATAGAAGCACGCAACCGATCGAAACAAAACCAATTGCAAAATGTTCCTCACGTCAAATAACCTATTTAACATGTCCAACTTCTTATGCACCCTTATTGCAGGGGGGTAAACCACGTAGTGATATTCATAATTTTTTTGTATATAAAAAAATTATCATCCGATTTCAATAAAACGAACACTATATTGAAGAGCAAAAAATAATAAAGTTGACGTGTCTTTAGATTTTCCCCAGAAAAAAAAAATTAAGAGGGAAAACACCCCTAAAATCCTAAATTCAATGTTAAGCGCCGAAATATTAAAAAAAAAAATTGCAATGGGTTTATTACCATTGTATGTCGGCTTATATGCAAAAAATTATTTAATTCGCATATACATCAGTTGTTATCATAATCATATTAAGAATTGAATATTCTTACATTCTTTACTTTTATACTGAAGAGTTGATGTTCGCTCTTTTATCAAATGTTTTGCAATGTTATTATCGCATAATACGGAGCACAATAAATGCGTAAACAACACTTTGATCATTACGTATTTCTAATATGTAATATAATTAAAATAATAATTAAAATTATTAATATAATTAAATATAATTAAAACGCACCGCCTACGCAGTTGAACCAACGACGCATTTATATATCATAAGGTCTTTCAACAGTGTTCATGATAAATTTATATTTTAAACCATTTATGAAAGCAACAAACTTAAATATCAAGAACCGCGGCAGCGGTTCAACGCCCAGAATGCAAACAAATTCGGCTCAAACCCTGCCATACTCTTATGTATATATAGTCATACTTAAGGATGCTCCTCTGTTATATCGATTTAATGCCATCGACTTGAAATTTTTACAGCCTATCAATATTGATTTTCTAAAAGTGTGTGCAAAATTTCAAAGAGATTAGGAGCCTCGTTGTCGAGATATTAAATATTAAAAACAATGCTATTTAACACGCGTTCTTATGGCCGTACATGAAAAACAGGCTGTAATTGTATTGTCGTTCGCGAACCTGAAATGCCAACACCTAAAAAAAATACACAACCTAGTTCAATACATAAGGAAGCCGTGTGCAAAAGATTACCTTCATTAGGAGCTTTTTTGTCAAGTAATTAAATAAAACCTTACAAAAGTCTCGAACATTGACCGAAAGCAGGCGCGACTTGGCAACACTGCGCCGGGCGCCACCAACCTCACCCCCTAAGCGATGGATAATACTGATATTAATGTTTATAACGTATGCAATGAGTTTGGATATATTTCATTAAACAATATTCCAAAAATTTGACCATTTTTACTTCATAGTACAGGCAGAAAACTACTTTCTTAATCGTTCAAAAGTAAGATTTCAAAGTTGGCTATGCTGAGCCTGGCCCGTGTATAAGCATAGGGACCCCCCTTGGACGACTCGTCCCGCAAACAAACAGAGGAGCATCCTTAAACGTGAAAAAATCCGAAAAAAAACAAAAATATCTAATGCTATGTTTTCTTGGTGGTATTAGATTAAGCAGCCCACTTCAGATAACAAAGCTAAGGCTGACATTATATTACGTCAGAAGTTTAGTTGCTGTTCGACCGTTGATCTATCATTTTCGTATCAGCTATCGCGAGTAACGTATCGTTATTAACATGTCTATCAATCCAATGAACGTAATAAGACTTTTGCTTCTCACATTCGAGATAATGCATATTCCTGACAGTCCTATTAACAGTAATGAAGTGGAATTAAAAGAAAGTTTCGAAAGAATTTTGAAAGACTCTATGACAGAATTCAATAATTTAGACATCGTCGAAAATAGGACATTAGATTTTCAAGAACCGTTTAGAGATGTCATAATAGAAGCTGTGGAAGATAATGATGTCGAATGGGGTCTTGGAGAAGCTCCATCAAGCCCTGAAATATGTATCGACGATGAAGAAGGTTTGAGCTACGACTACAAACAAAGAGCGATCGAATACTGGAAAAGTGCAAAAACGAAATAAAATAGGAAAATAGAAACAGTCTGACACCGTTTTAAACATGTTAAGTCTGTGGGCTTATTACGACGCTGGGCTCACCAGATAAATAAAGGCGGAACTTACAAGGAGAAATTGTTGCGCATTTTTGAATGTACAACCGATAATCTCAAAAGCGCCATAATGCAGGACTCATTGTGCACGATGTCGATCTTCGCAGGTGGGCGTTACAGGCCCAAAATTGATTATATATGAAGATATGCGTTTCAGTGCTTCGCTAACATGGATAAACAAATTTTTTAAAGTGCATCGAAAAACAAGTAGAACAGTTAATAAATTCGTAACAAGGAAGACCTTCGAATCAAAGAACATATTACAAAATGATGCTCATAAATTTGTCTCCGACAATCAATTGAAAATTAAGGAAAATGGCTTGAAAAATATTTATAATTCCAATCAAAGTGGTTTTCAAATAGAAATACATTCGGGGCGAATTTTAACAGAAAAAAATACAAAACAAGTAGAATGCCTTGTACAATCCGTTTCAGCGACAACTCATTCAGCCAACAATATCAGCAGTAGTAGTAGCCCGTAGTAGTAGTAGTAGTAGTAGTAGTAGTAGTAGTAGTAGTAGTAGTAGTAGTAGTAGTAGTAGTAGTAGTAGTAGTAGTAGTAGTAGTAGTAGTAGTAGTAGTAGTAGTAGTAGTAGTAGTAGTAGTAGTAGTAGTAGTAGTAGTAGTAGTAGTAGTAGTAGTAGTAGTAGTAGTAGTAGTAGTAGTAGTAGTAGTAGTAGTAGTAGTAGTAGTAGTAGTAGTAGTAGTAGTAGTAGTAGTAGTAGTAGTAGTAGTAGTAGTAGTAGTAGTAGTAGTAGTAGTAGTAGTAGTAGTAGTAGTAGTAGTAGTAGTAGTAGTAGTAGTAGTAGTAGTAGTAGTAGTAGTAGTAGTAGTAGTAGTAGTAGTAGTAGTAGTAGTAGTAGTAGTAGTAGTAGTAGTAGTAGTAGTAGTAGTAGTAGTAGTAGTAGTAGTAGTAGTAGTAGTAGTAGTAGTAGTAGTAGTAGTAGTAGTAGTAGTAGTAGTAGTAGTAGTAGTAGTAGTAGTAGTAGTAGTAGTAGTAGTAGTAGTAGTAGTAGTAGTAGTAGTAGTAGTAGTAGTAGTAGTAGTAGTAGTAGTAGTAGTAGTAGTAGTAGTAGTAGTAGTAGTAGTAGTAGTAGTAGTAGTAGTAGTAGTAGTAGTAGTAGTAGTAGTAGTAGTAGTAGTAGTAGTAGTAGTAGTAGTAGTAGTAGTAGTAGTAGTAGTAGTAGTAGTAGTAGTAGTAGTAGTAGTAGTAGTAGTAGTAGTAGTAGTAGTAGTAGTAGTAGTAGTAGTAGTAGTAGTAGTAGTAGTAGTAGTAGTAGTAGTAGTAGTAGTAGTAGTAGTAGTAGTAGTAGTAGTAGTAGTAGTAGTAGTAGTAGTAGTAGTAGTAGTAGTAGTAGTAGTAGTAGTAGTAGTAGTAGTAGTAGTAGTAGTAGTAGTAGTAGTAGTAGTAGTAGTAGTAGTAGTAGTAGTAGTAGTAGTAGTAGTAGTAGTAGTAGTAGTAGTAGTAGTAGTAGTAGTAGTAGTAGTAGTAGTAGTAGTAGTAGTAGTAGTAGTAGTAGTAGTAGTAGTAGTAGTAGTAGTAGTAGTAGTAGTAGTAGTAGTAGTAGTAGTAGTAGTAGTAGTAGTAGTAGTAGTAGTAGTAGTAGTAGTAGTAGTAGTAGTAGTAGTAGTAGTAGTAGTAGTAGTAGTAGTAGTAGTAGTAGTAGTAGTAGTAGTAGTAGTAGTAGTAGTAGTAGTAGTAGTAGTAGTAGTAGTAGTAGTAGTAGTAGTAGTAGTAGTAGTAGTAGTAGTAGTAGTAGTAGTAGTAGTAGTAGTAGTAGTAGTAGTAGTAGTAGTAGTAGTAGTAGTAGTAGTAGTAGTAGTAGTAGTAGTAGTAGTAGTAGTAGTAGTAGTAGTAGTAGTAGTAGTAGTAGTAGTAGTAGTAGTAGTAGTAGTAGTAGTAGTAGTATAGTAGTAGTAGTAGTAGTAGTAGTAGTAGTAGTAGTAGTAGTAGTAGTAGTAGTAGTAGTAGTAGTAGTAGTAGTAGTAGTAGTAGTAGTAGTAGTAGTAGTAGTAGTAGTAGTAGTAGTAGTAGTAGTAGTAGTAGTAGTAGTAGTAGTAGTAGTAGTAGTAGTAGTAGTAGTAGTAGTAGTAGTAGTAGTAGTAGTAGTAGTAGTAGTAGTAGTAGTAGTAGTAGTAGTAGTAGTAGTAGTAGTAGTAGTAGTAGTAGTAGTAGTAGTAGTAGTAGTAGTAGTAGTAGTAGTAGTAGTAGTAGTAGTAGTAGTAGTAGTAGTAGTAGTAGTAGTAGTAGTAGTAGTAGTAGTAGTAGTAGTAGTAGTAGTAGTAGTAGTAGTAGTAGTAGTAGTAGTAGTAGTAGTAGTAGTAGTAGTAGTAGTAGTAGTAGTAGTAGTAGTAGTAGTAGTAGTAGTAGTAGTAGTAGTAGTAGTAGTAGTAGTAGTAGTAGTAGTAGTAGT